>PKML01064571.1:130569-155394 GCA_002933935.1 Eutrema yunnanense | reverse complement strand
AAGTTGGTTAACTATATCTTAGTGATTTGAGTTCAAGAACCGTGCTAAATCTGAATCATGTTAGTTAGTTTATCTGCATTCATTGATTTCCTGAGAAATACCCTGAACCTAGCTTTCTCCCAATTGAATTTACAACCGTTTTAATTTACGTCCTGTTTTCAATACCATTGATCGCTTAGCTTAAATCTCACCTATATAATATATTGTGTGTTTCTGTGAGTCCTTGTGTTTGACCCCTACTATACTGAAACTACTGCTTAATACTTTTAGGGTATTAATTTGAGCATATCAGTCGCCTTCGTCTTCGGCTTACTCTAGTACTCGCAGAAGCCCTTCCACACATCGTCCTCAAGGTCCTTCGGCTTCTCTAAGCCGTTCTTCCACTTCCCCTTCCACTCATACATCTGGTTCGAGTAAGAAAGCGCGGCATACTTGTCGAATTGCCCGATAACCTTCATCGTAAGGTCAGAGTCCCACGTGAACTCTTGCTACAATTTAAAACTTAACGTTAATTTAGAAATTTTATATTGACAAAATGAACTAAAAAAAGAAGAAAATCAAGTAAATACTTACCGCGAATGAAAGGACCGCATTTTTTTTTTTTTTTGCATATAATTAAACAATAATAATTACACATCAAACAGTACAACACAAGTACTAACGATTTAACGACAACAACAACTACTGGTATCGATCGATACCCCCTGGTGTCGATCGATACCCAAACAACAAAAGCAAGCCCCGGGTCCTAATCATCCCCTCTTCACCGCCTTGATTCCACGAGCACGCCATATCTTTACCTGCATCGACAAAAGTGATGCATCAACATTTGGCTAACCAAATGCTGAGTGAGATTGATCATCCCAACAACAGGCTACCAATGAGCACAAGCAAT
Organism: Eutrema yunnanense; assembly: GCA_002933935.1. NCBI lineage: Eukaryota > Viridiplantae > Streptophyta > Magnoliopsida > Brassicales > Brassicaceae > Eutrema > Eutrema yunnanense. Next base: position 154,499 of record PKML01064571.1, on the reverse strand, counting down.
AATCACCAAGAATTAATTCACACAATTAAAACTTTCAACACCAACAAAACAACCGGTATCGATCGATACACCCATGGTGTCGATCGATGCCCAACAACACACAACTCCCGACAAGGGACGGGTATCGATCGACACTAATACCAACACATGGTATCGATCGATACAACCACAACACGAGACCACCGCCTATGGTCTGGTATCGATCGATACCCACCTGGTATCGGTTGATACTCACGAGACCTAAACACAGGAATCGCCATACAAGCCACAAAAGCATCAACCAAGCTTTAACAAGGCACCACGCAAGCTCACTTGCTAACCTTTGGTCACAACTCACCTTAAACACGAAGGATCGAGCTCTTAAAACGACTTCTCAAGCTTAAGAAGATCTCCCTCTCTTCTCCCAAGCTCACGCCCAAAACCAAGCTCGTCTAACCTCTCCTTCGAGCTTCTCAAGCTCAAACTCTCTCTCGATCTCGCAAGATCCAAGCTTCGGCAAGCTTTCTTCTCTCTCTCTCTCTCTTTCTTTCTCTCTTTCCCGACCAACTATGGTCTTATCCTCTAAGGATACGCTTTTTATACTCGAAAGAAGATAAGAGAAGAAGACAATCAGGAGAAAAACCCGGCTGGTATCGATCGATACAGCCCAGTATCGATCGATTCTTCCCGGAACAACCCGAATTAACTATTTTTCCTCAATAATCAATTCTTCCGGAACACGGGCGCTACAATTCTCCCCCACTAACTTAGATTCGACCTCGAATCTTCGTTACCGTTCATCTCCAATGAACCTTAATCGTCGCAACGATTACCAAAAACCTTGGCCAACTCGGCCACTCAACACTCACACGAGGTCCAATACCAACCTCTGAGGTTTCCCACTCAGTCCCTATGCTTATGACACCGCGGCATCATATGTACTTATTGCTCAAACACACGCCAACCCCATCACTCAAGACACCGCAGCATCTCCGAGTTCCGAGCGTCAGCCATATCCCGCAGGATATCCACCATACCTCGCAAGGTATCAACCATACCACATCACCCAAGACACCGCAGCATCTCCGAGTTCTGGGTATCTGCCGTACCACTCCCCTCGGTAATATAACCTGAAAGAGTCTCAATACCCCATACCACTCAATTCTAGGGAATATATCCTACGTCTAGGACATACTCCTTACGAATCCACGGTATCACGTATCACTCTAGGCTATAAACCTCCCGAGTCTGGGTACATCGCCACTCACACTCTCAAGACACACAGTCCTGCGAGCTATCGGCACCAGAGGAACCAGTCCTCTCAACGAGCAATAAGTCACATATCTCTAAGCATCTCGACTGAACTACCTCCCGTGATCCGTGTAAATCCTCGCAAGGCAACACCGGCATCACCCATATTCCATACCCGGAATATCTGCCGTGCATGACCAATAACCAGGCCATCGCACCTCCCTTGCGCACCTTCCAGTGTCGGCTTGCTTTAGAAAGACTCGTCAAGACAACTATGACTAGGCTACCTTTAACACCCAACAACTCTCTGCAATAAGTCATCAATACAGACGTAATAAAACAAACAAGTACCATACGCCTGCAATCCGACCCACCACATAGAACCGCTAAGTGAAATAACCCGGTCTCGTCACTCGACTCATTTTTCCGAACAAGCTTAACTGAAACACGCAACGCTCACAACAACAATAAGAACATCCATCTTATCACTCTCTTGCATTAACGCTTTTTACCCCAAACGTAATGCGAAACCGTGACTCCCAAAGTCACCAATAATAAGAAATACTCATCTTATTACACATCATAATGTAACATCGTTCTACACAACGGAAATACAAAATGAAACACACATAGCATACAGCTATAACCGAAACTGGAACCTCTCGATGGAACTCAAGCCGCAGCTTGCTTCTGGAACCACTTCTGGAACCTCGCTTCCATCCTAGCCTCTGGCTCCCAAGTTTCCTCCTGCACCCCGCCACAGTCCCACAGAACTCGCATCATCGGAATCTTCTTCCGACGAAGCTCCTTGACCCTCCGCTCGAGAACTCTCAAAGGTCTCGCCTCAACGGTCATATTAGGCTGGAGATCTGGCGGAATCTCAGCCAATACCTCGTCACCCCTATGCAAACACTTCTTCAGCATCGACACATGGAAGACCTTATGAAATGCTTGCATAACCGCGGGTAACTCCAACCGATACGCTACCGGTCCAACACGCTCTACAATCCGGAACGGCCCCATATACCTCGGACTCAACTTAGTCGCAACAATGGACCTGTTCGGACCTCTCAGTAAAGCCATCTTGAGATACACACTATCTCCCACCTCAAACACCAGCTCTTTCCGCCTCCTATCAGCATAACTCTTTTGCCGATCTTGGGCCTCTTTCATGTTCAGCTTCAAAACCCGGATCTTCTCCGTAGTTTCCTGAACAAAACTCGCACCCAAAGTGCTCCTCTCCCCCACTTGTGTCCAACACAAGGGGGTACGACATGGCCTCCCATACAGAGCCTCATATGGAGCCATCCCAATACTCGCCTGGTAGCTATTGTTATACGCAAACTCTACCAAGCTCAAGTGATCCACCCAGTGACCACCCCAATCCAGCACACACATCCTCAACAAATCCTCCAGAGTCTGGATGGTCCGCTCGGACTGCCCATCTGTCTGAGGATGATACGCCGTGCTCAAGTGCACCTTCGTGCCCATCTCTGCCTGAAACGCATTCCAGAACTCCGATGTGAACTTAGGATCCCGGTCCGAAACAATACTCACCGGTACTCCATACAGTCTCACAATCTCCTGCACGTACCTCCTAGCCAAAACTGCTGCCCCATCAGACTTCTTAATGGCCAGAAAACGCGCACACTTAGTCAATCGATCAACGATGACCCAAATAGCATCCTTGGTCCGAGAAACTGGTAAACCCACCACGAAATCCATCGTGATCATATCCCACTTCCACTCTGGAATGGGTAAACTCCGCAACAAACCACTCGGGACCTGGTGCTCCGCCTTCACTAACTGGCACACGTTGCACGACGCAACCCAGTTAGCCACATCCTTCTTCATCCCGACCCAATGATAGTAGCGCTTGAGATCGCGATACATCTTAGTCGCTCCTGGATGAATCGAGAACATACTCGAATGAGCCTCACTCAGGATCTCTCGCCGCAAATCCTCATCCAAAGGTACGCATACCCTCCCACTAACAAGGATAGTGCCGTTCGCAGATACCTGATACTCAGAACCCTCTGCTCTCGAAGCCTTAACCAAACCCTCATCTTTTTCCTGAGCCAACCGAACTCTGCTCAAAAGATCCGCCTGGTTAGCCGCCTCTAAGCCCAAAGGTTCCTGAGATACAACACATAAGCGCAATGTGCTAATCTCGCTCACCAAAGACTCAACCTCGCGCTCCCGAGCCAAAGCCACCCGCTTCCGACTCAACGCATCCGCAACCAGATTAGCCTTACCAGGATGGTAAGCTATCTCCAGATCATAATCGGCCACTAGCTCCATCCAGCGCCTCTGCCTCAAATTCAACTCAGGCTGAGTGAAAATGTACTTCAAGCTCTTATGATCTGTGAACACCTGCACCTTTCCGCCATAAAGATACGATCTCCAAATCTTCAAAGCGAAAACCACTGCAGCCATCTCCAGGTCATGGGTAGGGTAGTTGCCCTCATGCTTCCGCAGCTGCCGCGAAGCATAGGCAATAACCTTCCCCCGCTGCATCAACACACAACCAAGGCCCACTCCCGACGCATCGGTGTACACCACGTAAGGCTCGCCCGACACTGGCAACGCCAATACTGGAGTACTAGTCAACATGGCCTTCAGTTCCGCGAAACTCTCCTCACACTCCGAGGACCACACGAAAGGAACATCCTTTCCCGTCAGCTTCGTCATAGACTTGGCCAGACTCGCGAAACCCTTGACGAACCGCCGATAATACCCTGCCAACCCGAGAAAACTCCGAATCTCAGTGGCATTCCTCGGCCTCGGCCAAGTACTAATGGCCTGAATCTTCTCCGGATCTACCGATACTCCCTCCGCAGAGATAATGTGACCCAGAAAACCGATCTCCCGCTGCCAGAAGCTACACTTGCTCAACTTAGCAAATAACTTCTGTTCCCGCAGCCTCGAAAGAACCACACGCAGATGCACCTCATGCTCCTCCCGGTTCCTCGAATACACCAAGATATCATCGATAAAGATGATCACGAACTCATCTAGATACTCCTGGAAGACGCGGTTCATCAATCTCATAAATGCAGCCGGTGCATTCGTCAACCCAAATGGCATCACCACAAACTCGTAGTGGCCATAACGAGATCTGAAAGCCGTCTTCCGGATATCTACCTCATCGATGGGAATCTGATGATATCCCGACGCCAAGTCAATCTTGGAGAACCAAGTAGCCCCTCTCAACTGATCCAACAACTCATCAATCCGAGGAAGAGGATACCTGTCCTTCACTGTGACTCGGTTAAGTCCCCGGTAATCGATACACAACCGAAAACTCCCGTCCTTCTTCTTCACGAACAACACTGGCGCTCCCCACGGTGAAGAACTCGGGCGAATAAACCCCTTGTTCAACAACTCCGCCAGCTGCTTCTTCAGCTCTGCCATCTCTGCGGGAGCCATCCTATAAGGAGCCCTGGATATCGGTGCCGTCCCTGGTTCCAACTCAATCGTGAAAGGATCCGACCTAGATGGTGGCAACCCCTGCAACGACTGGAACACATCCTGGAACTCACAAACCACCCGAATATCCTGCACCCTAGCCTCTCCGACGGCCTCCGGCAAAGAAATCGTAGCCAAATACGCCTCGCAACCCCTCTCGATCAGACGCTCCGCGTGCACAACCGAGATCACGAGACTCCCGGAAGTCGGTCTCACACCCTGATACACCCACTTCCCTTCTCCTCGGTCGAACTCGACCCGCCCTCGGTGACAATCCAGATGCACTCTGAACTTCCCGAGCCAATCCATGCCCAAAATGACATCGTACAGCTCCACGGAGCAGATAATCAAATCGGCAGGCATGGACTCTCCTGCTACCTGAACATCCACGTCTCGCACCCGACCGTGAATTCTCAGGAGCTTCCCTCCGGCAACCTCCACGAAACCCAAACTCACACCGGGCTCGCTCCGCAGATTAGCCTTCTCGGCCAACTCCGGGGAAACGAAGCAATGCGATGCTCCCGTGTCAAACAACACATGACACTCTACACCTCCAACACACAAGGTCCCTGCACATATACATGTGCCGAGAACCTTAACACCCCGACAAGCACGACATTCCCCAACACAGAATTAAACTTAGATGAGTCTAAGAAAATACCTGTGATCGGCCTGGAACTCGGCTCTCCGGACTCGGCGATGGAGTACACTCGAGGCGCTGATGCCACCTGCCTGACGGGCTGCACCACCGTGGTCTCACTCTGCCGCAACTGGGGACACTGAGGCCTGATGTGACCCGCCTCCTTGCAGTGATAGCACACTCGAGAATCCACTCGCACTCCGCCCCTCTGAGGATAGTTCGCCACTCGGTGATCCATGCTCCCACAACCAAAGCAACCCGGACCACCACGACTACCTCCCGAAGCGCCCTCTCGCTTCCGCTTCTGTCCTTGCATCGGCTTACTACTTCTGCTTGGACCGGACTGCTGCTGCACAGATCTCGCCTGAAAACTCGGTGTAACCACTACCACCTCGTCCTTCAGACCCTCCTCAAGCAACGCCGTAGTCTCAACCAACTCATCAACCGTGCAAAAAGCCCTCACCATGCAACGGTTCCTCAAGTCAACCCGAAGACCCATCAAGAATCTCTGCACACGGGCCGACTCACTTTCAGCCGCTCGTCTAACATAAGACCCGAGCCGGTTGAACTCCACCTCATACTCGCGTACCGACCGATCCCCCTGAGTCAAACTCGCAAGCCTCGACTGGATCCGGTTGAACGCCTCCCGAGGGAAATACTTGGAGTTAAACTCCTCCACAAAATCCGCCCAAGACATCGCGGTCTGAACTCTCCGTGCTGCCACACCCCTCCACCAGAGATGCGCATCACCCTCCAGATAATGGACCGCAATGTCCACCTGGTATCCCGCGGGACACCTACTCGAGAGGAAATTCCTCTCCACTCTCCTCAACCACGCACCCGCGTCCTCAGGATTAGCACCTCCAGAGAAGAACCCCGTGCCAATCCTCTGCATCTGCTCCACCATCCTAAGGTAGGATGGGAGCTTCTCAGCAACCGCAGCTGCCACCTGAGGCTGAGCCTCCACAACTACCGGAACCACACGAGCCTGAGCCGGTACCCGCTCTGGTAACCGCTCCAACAACCTCGTCAACAGATCCGCTATGCGATCATCTCGGGCCCGAGCATCACCCGCTGCTACACCCGCAGCACCCGCTGGAACACCAGCCACACTGGCACTCACACCAGCCACACCCTCAGACCCAACCTGACTCGCACGCGACTCCTCGACCTGCTCCTCCGGCACACTGCCACGACCTCTACCACGGCCACGACCTCTACCACGCCCTCTAGCCATCTGCACACGTGGAGAAGCACATGCTAAGAGAACAGAAATCAATCATCACAATAAAGATACTCACCGTGGAATCTCACAAGGCTCAAGAGGATGATTCTACGACCCCACACAACACCAAATTATTCTAGAACCACCTAGGCTCCTAGAACCGTATGGGCTCCTAGAACCGCATAGGCTCTGATACCAATAATTGAAAGGACCGCATTTTTTTTTTTTTTGCATATAATTAAACAATAATAATTACACATCAAACAGTACAACACATGTACTAACGATTTAACGACAACAACAACTACTGGTATCGATCGATACCCCCCTGGTGTCGATCGATACCCAAACAACAAAAGCAAGCAGCGGGTCCTAATCATCCCCTCTTCACCGCCTTGATTCCACGATCACGCCATATCTTTACCTGCATCGACAAAAGTGATGCATCAACATTTGGCTAACCAAATGCTGAGTGAGATTGATCATCCCAACAACATGCAACCAATGAGCACAAGCAATAATCACCAAGAATTAATTCACACAATTAAAACTTTCAACACCAACAAAACAACCGGTATCGATCGATACACCCATGGTGTCGATCGATGCCCAACAACACACAACTCCCGACAAGAGACGGGTATCGATCGACACTAATACCAACACCTGGTATCGATCGATACAACCACAACACGAGACCACCGCCTATGGTCTGGTATCGATCGATACTGAGACGACCGCACCGCAAATTTTTTTTGCAATAATAATAAACAACAACAACAACAACTGGTATCGATCGATACTCCCATAGCGTCGGTCGATACCCCAACAGCGGAACAACTCCCGGGTCCTAATCATCCCCTCTTCACCGCCTCGATTCCACGATCCCGCCTTATCTTTACCTGCATCGACAAAAGTGATGCATCAACATTTGGCTAACCAAATGCTGAGTGAGATTGATCATCCCAACAACAGGCCACCAATTAACAATTACTACGAAGAATAAACTCACACAACAAAACTTCCCGGCACGAAGCCACAACCGGCATCGATCGATACACACATGGTATCGATCGCTGCCCCACAGCACACGGTACCCACTCAAGGGCCTGGTATCGATCGATACCCAACACCACACCTGGTGTCGATCGATGCCAACAACACACGGTACCCACACAAGGGCAGGGTATCGATCGACACCCAACACCACACCTTGGTGTCGATCGATGCCACGCGACTCAAGCTTATCACCTCGAACCACTAACCCTCGAGTCTATCCACCAGAACTCGAGCCTATCCACAAGGAACTAGTATCGATCGATACTCACGGGGTATCGATCGATGCTCCCTTCGAATCACAACATCCTACGCGAGTTCTCACCTAGAAATCGCCACGACCACACACAGAAAGCATCTACAAAGCTTAACAACAATCACACAAGCTTCTATGCTGACCTTTGGTCCCAACTCACCTTTAGATACGATGGAACGAGCTCCACAACGACCTCCTAACACAAGATCGACCTCCCGCCCTTCCAACCTCTCATTCGAGCTTCTCACCAAGCTCACAACCTCTTGATCTCGCAAGATCGCAGCTCCGCAAAGCTTCTTCTCCCTTTCTCTCTTCTTCTCTCCCTCTCCCTCTCTTTCTCGACCCTTCTCTGGTCTTATCCTCCCAAGGATAACTTTTATACTTGAAAGAAGGTAGAGAAGAAGATAACCACAAGAAAACCCGGCCGGTATCGATCGATGCCTACCAGTATCGATCGATACTACCCCCTGGAATTAATTATTCTTCCTCCAATAATCAATTCCCGGAACACGGGCGCTACAGATACCCACCTGGTATCGGTCGATACTCACGAGACCTAAACACAGGAATCGCCATACAAGCCACAAAAGCATCAACCAAGCTTTAACAAGGCACCACGCAAGCTCACTTGCTAACCTTTGGTCACAACTCACCTTAAACACGAAGGATCGAGCTCTTAAAACAACTTCTCAAGCTTAAGAAGATCTCCCTCTCTTCTCCCAAGCTCACGCCCAAAACCAAGCTCGTCCAACCTCTCCTTCGAGCTTCTCAAGCTCAAACTCTCTCTCGATCTCGCAAGATCCAAGCTTCGGCAAGCTTTCTTCTCTCTCTCTCTCTCTCTCTTTCTTTCTCTCTTTCCCGACCAACTATGGTCTTATCCTCTAAGGATACGCTTTTTATACTCGAAAGAAGATAAGAGAAGAAGACAATCAGGAGAAAAACCCGGCTGGTATCGATCGATACAGCCCAGTATCGATCGATACTTCCCGGAACAACCCGAATTAACTATTTTTCCTCAATAATCAATTCTTCCGGAACACGGGCGCTACAGCGAAACTCCGTACGGTTTTTGGAGTATTTCTCGTCGGAAGTTCATGTTGGAGTATTTCTCGTACGGTTTGTCCAACATGTTGTGGAGCATCCGCAAAATCGCCTTTGTGATTTTAGGCGACAACTTTAACCTCAAAACATGTTTGAAATAAAGTTAGTATGTTAAATTTCTAAATCTAAATAAATTGAACTTATAATAGTGTCCCACTTACCATGTCCCGGCCTCGTACTTCGGGTCGAGACGGATGCAATGGTCCCGGTTCCGCTGCTGGAAAAGATCCTCGATCCTAATATTGGACCGAGCAGCATATTGCTGGGAATCCGGGATTTGAGTTCCCGAGCTCGATGGTGCAGTAGACGGAGCTCGATGACCCAGAAGGGTGGCCTTGGGAACCGCCCAAACGGAGAGGGTCCTCGTCAGCCCTGCGGAAAAAACTTAAAAACGTTAGTACATCGAATGCTAAACATTTTGGAAAATCTATAAATTTCCGGAAATTTATATATTTTCCTGATTATTAAAAATTTTAGAGATTTTTGAAATTTTCGTGAATTGTGAATTCCGTGGGATATTTGAACTTCTCATGATTTTTGAACTTCTCAGGAATTTTGAACTTCTCGGAATTGCTATTACCAACTCCATAAGCATGTTGAAAGAGATCTTCGTATCGAAAACTCGATGTCTTCTTGTTAGGACAAAAAAGACAAACGAAGCCGGAAGTGACTTTCTGCTTTTGTGTATCCTTATTGTCCTAACAAGAAGAAACCAAGTTTTCAATACAAAGATATCCTTCAACATACTTATGGAGTTGGTAATAGCAATCCCGAGAAGTTCAAATTTCCCGAGAAGTTCAAATATCCCGAGAAGTTTAAATGGCCCACGAAAATTTATAAACTCTCGAATTTTTTTTATAATCCGGTTTAATTTTTAAATTCCTGGAAATTTATAATATTTTTTGAAAATATTATAAATTCCCGTATAATTTATAATTAGTAAAAATTATAAAAACGTAAACGTATGTGTAGGTCGAACGATGATTCAATTATATACATATTTCACCACTCGCGATCTTCTTCATCGTCGCGGCTATCATACTCTTGCGTATTAGATCGCACAGCAACTGGAGCCTAAAGCAGGGACATGTTACTGCTTTCCGGTTCCGGTTGCTGTGAGATCCTATACGCATCGTATGGTAGCGGCGACGATGAGGAAGAAGAGAGTGGTGAAAGAGATTTTTTTTTTTTTTGTCAACAGCCTTGATACCTAGAATGGTTCAGAAATCCAAACCGGGGGTACCGAGTTTACATATGTAATATCCACTTGGTAGACACGAGCACTCCTTGCTAGCTTGTCTACCGTTGTGTTCTTTGCGCGTGGAATGAGTGAGATTGAGAAAAAAGTAAACACCTCTTTGCTTTTCACGAATTCCTCCAAGTGTAATGCGAAAGCTGGCCACTCCTCTGGTGTAGACACCATCTTCACCAACTCGGAGCAGTCTGTTGCAAAAGCTATCGCCGTCTTCTGGTTTGCACTCAAACAGTGCATGGCCCAGATTAGTGCTTCCAATTCTGCATGTAGGGGGGAGAGGCTTCTTCTGAGATTTCTTGCTCCCATTATGGTCCCTTCTACGCCTTCCTGAAAACAATGCCATCCTATTCCGGAAAAACTGTCCGTCTCCTTCCAGGAACCATCAATATTACACCGCCAACCTTCGTAAGTCGGAATCACCTTGGTGGTACCTAGATTGTGCCTTAACTCATCTGGATCACTATTCTGTGCCGATTCCCAGGCTAGTGCCTCCATTTCTGCAAGTTTCAGTATTTCTCGTGGATCTCTGTCCACATTTGAAAATATTTTGTCATTTCTCGCTTTCCATATATACCACGCAATCCATGGAAAACTGGGATCCTGATAATCCGGAGGAAGTCTCCAGAAAAGATGATCGAAGTTTGAAAAAACTGATGCCGTTGGAAAAACACCCATAGGCGATGGTATCTTCGAGAGTGCCCATGTTTGTGATGCCGGGGGACATTCAAACAGAGCATGATTGATAGTTTCATTTTCTGATCCGCACCGTGCACAATGTGCGTCACACTCAATTCCTCTACTTCGCATATTTGCAGAGACCGCAAGACCTCCTGAAATAGCTTGCCAAATAAAATGTCGTAATTTCGGAGTACACTTCAGCTTCCATGTGTGAGCCTGTAAACTCGTCACGTCCGTCCCATAAAATCTATCGGAGCCGATTGTTGAGCTTGAATGTTCGATTTGGTAACCCGACTTAACCGTATATGTTCCCGAATTTTTGTAGTGCCATCCAAGGGAGTCTGGTTTGTAGTTGATACTTATAGGCATCCCCCGAATGATCATTGCATCAGTCGGGTCCATGATAGCGTTTAATAACCCCATATTCCACGATTGAGTCACTGGGTCAACCAGATGATTTACCATTAGATTCGGGTAATAGTTATACCCCTTGCAGATTGCTGGCCTAGGCGTAGAAGATGGTATCCACGGGTCGTTCCATACTGAGATAGAACAACCTGATCCAACTCTTTTGATCAGCCCTTTTTTAACCAGAGGTCTAGCTGAGATGATGCTCCTCCATCCGTAAGAAGGGGAGTAAGATCGAATGAGGTCTAAAGGGTCCGTGTTCCGAAAATATCTACCCTTGAAGACCCGTGCGAACAAAGTATCTGGTTTGTCCAATAATCTCCATAATTGTTTGGCTAGCAATGCTGTGTTGAAAACCTCAACCGCCCGGAAACCCAGGCTCCCTTCCGATTTGCTTCGACATAGTTTATTCTATGCTATCCAATGCATTCCTTTGTGTTCCCCATTTGAGCTCCACCAGAATCGGGCCGCCGCACTGGTTAGTTTTGCGGTTATCGATTTGGGTAACCGAAAACACGACATAACAAATGTTGGCATTGCTGATGCCACTGATTTAATTAAAACCTCCTTGCCTCCTTTGGATAAGAACCTTGATGTCCAACCATTTATTCGTTTGTGTTGCCTCTCTGCGATAAAATTAAAGATTTTGCTTTTGGCTCCTCCGAGACTTTCTGGGAGGCCTAGATATGTACCCATACCGCCAATGTTAGGAATTCCTAATATTTGTTTGACCTCACTTTGGACTGTCTCAGTTACCTTGTGACCGAATTGTAAAGAGGATTTATCAAAATTGATTTGTTGCCCAGAAACTGACCCGTACTGATGCAGAATATGCAAAATAGTTTCACATTCCTGTTTGGTAGCCTTGCAAACGAATAAATTGTCATCAACGAAGAGTAGATGGGATACCGATGGACTTGCTCTCGCAACCTTAATCCCCGTAATTAGTTTCTCCCTTTCTGCCTTTCAGATATTTGCTATTAAGACCTCCGTGCAAAGAATAAATAGATATGGTGACAACGGGTCCCCTTGCTGTAGCCCTCTCTTTGGAATTATGTGTCCTTTTGGTTGACCATTGATAAGGACTTTGTACTCGACTGATGTAATACACCACATTATCCATGTGATCCATTTTTCTGAAAACCCGAGCTTCCGCAAAAGATGTTCAATAAAGGACCATTCCACCCGATCATATGCTTTACTCATATCCGTTTTTATTGCCATGAACTTACATTTGCATGCTTTGTTAGTTCGTAGACCATGAAACATCTCTTGAGCAACCAGAGTGTTAGTTCGTAGAGTGGTGAAATAGATATATAATTGAAACGTATATTCGACGTACAGTTACGTTTTTATTTTATAATTTTGCTTTTATAATATTATTATTTTGATTTTATATTTCGAGTAGTATTTAAATATTTTATAATTTTGATTTAATAGTTTCCAAAACTGTTTTATAATTTGTTAGATTAGTATTTATAATTTTGAAACGTTTTATAATTTTATAATATAACGTTTTATAATTTGTTAGATTAGTATTTATAATTATGATTTAATATTTTCCAAAAATGTTTTTATATAATATTTATATTTACACAAAAACGTTTTTAATTTTATAAATTTCAAAAACGATTTATAAAATTTGGAAAATGTTACAACAACCTAAAAAAAAAATTATATATAAATTACTAAATATTAAATTATAAATACTAATCTAAAAAAAAAAATTATTAACAACCTATTTCACTATATTTACAAATTTACAAATCCTAACATTTTATTAATCTAAATCACTAATCTAACAAATTTGAAAATTTACAAATCCTAACATTTTTAACTACCTAATTCACTAAATTTAAAAAAATAGGAACGTCCATTTAATAGGAAAGTGGACGGTGGCGACTCACGGCATGCTGCGGCGGAGGGTGGCGACTCACGGCATGCTGCGACGGAGGGTGGCGACTCACGGCGACGGCGGACGATGGCGGCGGGGGAGATGAGAGGCGGTTACCTGAAAAATAAAAAAAACAAAAACGGATTAGAGAAGATTAAGAGAAGAAGAAGAGAAGAGGAAGAGAAGACTCACAAACCGGGCAGGATGACGAGACCGGCGGCGGCGGCGAGATGAGGCGAACGGAGGCGGCGGCGGTTGTCGAATGGAACCGTCAATGGAGGAGAGTGAGAAAGAGATAGAGAGAAAAGAGATAAATGAGAAGATGAAGTTGATTAGATGATATAAAACTTGATTTTGGACGGAAATATCCGTCGGAAATCCGTGGGTTTTTAAAACAAAAATTAATTATGGCGGTCAACCTTCCCGCGGTATCGAAAAAACCAAAATCCGTCGGAAATTTTCCACGGATTTCCGACGGATATGGAAATATACGGTATATTCCATGCATGTGTTCCTATTGGCCAGTCAACCGACATGTGTTACCCAGAATCCATGGGAAATGTCCGACGGCTTTCCGATGGACATAGGGTAAAATTGGGGTTTAGGGTATTGTGAACTGATTTAGCAATACCTAATCTACATCTCTCATAAAAAAATAGTAAATCCATCAATGATAATAACATTTTATGAGTTTTTGTAACTTGAACAACATCAAAACCTATACATTTTACATAAATCAACTATAACTTATACAAAACACTTCCATCAAATGTTATAAATTCTATATAACCCAGTTTTTTTAAAAATNTATAACTTATACAAAACACTTCCATCAAATGTTATAAATTCTATATAACCCAGTTTTTTAAAAATTTGACAAAATTAAGCTACCGTATAAACATCATACAAGTGTTCGTATATAATTCATATTACAAAAACTAAACCCTAAACCCTAAACCACTTTTTGTTTTATCCGTCGAAAATACGGATTTCCGACGGATTCAGTTAAATCTCCGGCTAAAATTCCCTTGGCTAAAAATCCTTCGGTTATAAATTAGCCTCGGTAAGAATTTCCTCGGCTAAAACTGAATCCGTCCGAAATCCGTGGGAAATTACCCACGGATTTCCGACGGATTCAGTTAAATCCCCGGCTAAAATTCCCTCGGCTAAAACTAAATCCGTGGAAAATTACCCACATATTTCTGACGGATTCAGTTAAATCCCCGGCTAAAATTCCCTCGACTAAATTTCCTTCGGTTATAAATTACCCTCGGATAAAATTCCCTCGGCTAAAACTGAATCCGTTGGAAATCCGTGAGTAATTTCCCACGGATTTCCAACGGATGTTATAAAATGGAAGTATACTTAGCATTTTATTGGGTTTTTAAAAAGGATTATTACACTTAAGTATATCAAATGTCTAATTTTATAAAACTTCCACATAACTAATACATTATACATAACAAATATCAAGTAGAAGTACAAATGTTATAAATTACAATGGTAATTTTATGAAATTACTCAGAATCTGATGATGAGTAATCTGATTCTCCTGATTCGGAAGTTTCCCCAAATTCGTCTAATTCTTCCTCTGAATCCTCAAATACCTGATTATCTATAGGTATGTTGAAATTAACAACAAGGTCAACCTCAAGGGAATGTTCAATTGAACCCAAACCAACGAAGCTTTGTTGGAGGGGTTCATGATTGGACATCCCATAAACCCTACCCCTGGGGTTTATCGAGGTAACTGTAATCCACGGGTCTTGTTTGTTTGTCACTCGTGGATAGGGAATATAGCATACCTACACAATGTAATATTAAAATTAAACCACGTATGTCTTCACAAATACTAAAAAAAAACATATACAAAATAAAGAATAAAAGGAACCTGATCCGCTTGTGAAGCAAGTACGAAAAGCTCGTATTTCTAGAGCCGCCTTCTGCTATGTAATGATGTAACACCAAATTGGTTGTGTCGCACAGCGCTTCCTACTAATAGGTCGTTCCAGTCGCATAAAAATGCAACGCATCTTAAACCGAGCATTCCCGGGTACTGGGCATCGAATATCTCACGTACGGTACCATAGTATACAAGATCACCAGACTGAGTTGATACACCATAATCTGCAGTTGCGGAACTCCTATCATCACAAAGAATCTTAAAAGCGTACCCCCGGGTGCTATACATCATATGTGACTGCACAATTGCTAGTGGAAAGCGCACAATTTCTTCTAACCATGTGGGAAATATTTGTCCATTAGCCTTCTCTGTCGTGACCTGCACCAAAAACATTAAATGTCAAATAAATCATTCATTATATATATGATACCTAGTTAAGAACAAGGCAATGGCAACTTACGTAATCTCTTAACCAAGACCGAACTCTTCCTCTTTAAGCTCGATTAGCTCGTCCTCTGTTTTGTCCGGAAATGCAAAACGTTGATAAGCCATATACATCCTGTGAGAGTGAAGTGATAATAACGTTACCATATATATAATCAAGGACCCAATAATTAATTAATAATTTGGTTCAATAGAATATATACCTCTCATATTCATCAACTCCGTTGCAGTTTGTGAAAATATACATATGCAAATGGTGTCGCTCCTGTGGTGAAAGTCTCCGCTTCTTGCCTTTTCCACTAAGTCGTCCAATCTCTAAGAATATATGAGGAACTTCGACCGGATAAAAAGGTATTACACCTCCATCATCATGTCGAGCTGCTCTACGACTCTTCGTTTTGACTTGTGATGGAAAGTAGAACCCGGCAAAATATGAAGTTTCTTCATTGATGCTCTGTGCGACAATAGATCCCTCCACATTGCTCAAAATTTTCACCTTCTTCTTTAGATGAAACATATAACGCTCAAAATGATACATCCAACGATACTAAACAGGGCCCCCAAGCTCTGCTTCTCGAGGGAGATGAATTGTTAGATGTTCCATAACATCAAAGAAGGATGGCAGAAATATCTTCTCCAAATTGCAAAGGATTACGGGTATATTATTCGCAAGGTTGCATATACCGTATAATGTAAGAGAGCGCGAACATATATCTCGAAAAATGCACCAATCCCTGCATATATAATAAGCATACAAAATTAATAAATAAAGACTAGAGTATTGTACATGGAAAGTATGAAAATAAATAAATTTAATGATTGTATCTGCAATTGCTTCGTGGACATTACGTNAAAATTTTCACCTTCTTCTTTAGATGAAACATATAACGCTCAAAATGATACATCCAACGATACTAAACAGGGCCCCCAAGCTCTGCTTCTCGAGGGAGATGAATTGTTAGATGTTCCATAACATCAAAGAAGGATGGCGGAAATATCTTCTCCAAATTGCAAAGGATTACGGGTATATTATTCGCAAGGTTGCATATACCGTATAATGTAAGAGAGCGCGAACATATATCTCGAAAAATGCACCAATCCCTGCATATATAATAAGCATACAAAATTAATAAATAAAGACTAGAGTATTGTACATGGAAAGTATGAAAATAAATAAATTTAATGATTGTATCTGCAATTGCTTCGTGGACATTACGTGGTAGAAGACATGCAAAGGCAAATGGAAGGAGGCGTTGCATCACAACATGGCAATCATGACTCTTCATCCCAGTAAACTTCCCTTCTCCATGATCAACGTAGTTCCGAAGGTTAGATGCGTATCCGTCCGAGAATCTAACACTATCGGAAATCCAGTTAAAAAACTCGGCCTTTGAACGTTCATCTAACCGAAATGCTGGGACTGGAGCCTTTCTGTTCCCTGTCACATGTAGTGCTCTACGAGAACAAATGTCTGGCAAGTCCAATCTAGACTTCAAATTGTCCTTCGTCTTCCCTTGGACATTGAGAACGGTGTTCATAATGTTGTCAAAAAAATTCTTCTCAATGTGCATGACATCCAGATTATGCCTCAAAATATGGTCCTTCCAATAAGGCAAATCCCAGAAAATACTCCTCTTGTGCCAATTATGTACGTTGCCACAACCAACAACAGGATGATGCCCGTTACCACCACAATCAACCGTCCTCTCTGCACCAAAATCCCTAAACTGAGTCAACAAATAGTGTCCATCTAACTCAGGAGGTGGACCATCAAATACTTTCCGGTTCTTCCTAAACAATGTCGTGCTCCGACGATAAGGATGATTGCTTGGAAGAAATCGTCTGTGGCAATCAAACCAAGACGTTTTGCGTCCGTGCTACAACTGGAACGCATCTGTGTTATCTTGACAGTACGAGCACAATAACCTTCCGTGCGTTGTCCATCCTGATAACATGCCATATGCTGGGACCGGCATAACGAAATTCTGCTGACAAGAAATATCAAACGCCTCAACACCTTTGATGTAAGATTGAGTCTCACAATCTTATCTTCACAAGATAATCAAAGTTTACAAGCTTTGAAAGCGGAAATGGGGACGATGGAACCGAGACAACTGGCCGAAGGGCTCTCTTTGTCTAAGTCGTTGGATGGATGATGGGTGGGTTGATTGACTCACTCAATCTGATGATGATAGACTCTCTCTATCAAGTGATCGAACCAACTACTTGAATCACACAAATAGTTAAATCCGAGACTCTAGTGAATATGTGAATCGCACACAATATTCAAAAGAACGGAACTCCCGCAAAGAATAATACTTTGACAAGAAACGAAATACTTTATTACTTTATGACTGAATGGTTTATTATAAATGAAAGCTAAGCTGAGCTTATATAATGCTCTACACGAAATTCTTAACAAGAAACAAATCAAAAGATGATCAAAGCTAGCCGTTGGACAATAATGAGCAAATCGGCAAAATGAGGAAGGTGTGATGTCGCCTTGTATCTGGACGGTTTGAGAGGATATGTGAGCTTCTTTGGAACATTCTGGATGGCGTAGATCACGTCCAAAACGCAGCAGCATTGAAAAAGAAAGAGACGTTGGTGATTGATGTCAAAAGGCTCCAAATAAGGCAAGTGGTGCTCGAACTTGATCCTCCTGATCAAGTGAGGTGTGGTGCACCTTGGGACGTGTGGAATAGCTCCTATATGATCTCCTGTTTCCCATGTAAAGTGCTACGTTCCATATAAACAAGTGAGAGGGAAACTTTCCTTATATGGCACCAAGCGGACCCGTTTCAGAGATTTGGGTGTAACTTGTCGATCCGATGGGCATTTCGTTGGATCTTTGGCTTGCTGGATCCATGAGAGGCCCATTGATATTCTACAAGTGGTCCTGGGCTTAGATCGTTCCTGAGTTGGGCTGTGTAGCTCGATCTTTGGCCTAGTCGCTGGATTGCGTCCAAAGCAGGTCCATCGATTTGTAAAATCGATAACTCTCAAGTCTGAACCGGGAATGAGATGAATCCAATTGCCGGTAATTCTATGATGGATCAAGATTCCAGAACAAGTTGGTGTGTAGCTTAATTCCTCCTGGTTCGGTCGGAAACCTCCAATCAATGCGCCTATGTCCAAATCGGGTAACTTGGGAGATACATGATTTGTAAATAGCATAACTCCTTCATCTGGGATCCAATTGGACTGGTTCCACTTCGAGGCATGCTCTGGTTGAGCTAAGAATGTAGCCAAAGTGGTTTCATGGCCTGAATCATTGTGCTTGAGGCAGAGCTCTTCAAGACATGCATCTTCTTCCATTTGATGGGTGCTGAGCGATAGTAGCGTAGGAGCAATTGTCCCAACAACATCAAGGAATTGTTGACACCAATAAACAAGTACTAGTCTTGTCGTACGCACGGTCCAATTCCTCTCTGAGGTGGTAGCATTTCCATGCGCTTTCATATAGACGATTGAAGCATTGACAATCGTCTCTTCTTTGACATCGGCTATGATATAATCATTCTCGTGCGTCTTCTCCTCGCCATGGTCTGTATTGGTTCTGATGACCTCATCATACCCTCCCCCTTGGAAAGGTTTCATCCTCGAAACTTCTTGACCTGCACCAAAATAGAGCAAGTCAGTATCTTCGTAAAGAAGTGAGTCTAGAAATTTACCTCGGGTAACAATTGGTGTGGGGCTCGGATATGATCGATGTTGAACATCCGGTGGTTCTTCTTTGATCAACAAAGAAGAGATGACTCCTCTCCATAGCGTGTTGCTGACTTCCTTAGGCAGTAAGGTAGTCATTTTAGTGAAATCTCCTTTTTCACTTTCGATGTCGCCATTGTTCCTTTGCGGTTTTGGCCCTTGTTGCTTCTCCTTGGTGCCTGAAATATTCTCTAAATTTTTGGCAAGAAACAAGTGTGTTATGGCAGTCATTGAATGATCATAAACAACCGAGCAAAATTCATTTTGAGTCAATTCATCTAGTTTTTCTTCTACGTGTGACACAAGATACAAAATCTGGTTTATAGATTTTTCCACCGAAATTATTTTATCATCAGATTCTATGGGACTTATCACGTCCATAAACACATTCATTGAGTCATCAGAAGTATATAACAGTGAGGGATGACTTACCTGATCAGAACTGTCGATGAGTTCTAGTTCCTTCGTCGCCACGGTATTGTGATTTATGGCTCGGTCGGGTGGCTCTTCTTGTAGCAGCACGTTACTGGTGCCACTTCCATTATTTTCAGTGGCTGCCTCGTTCATAGTGTGCTCCACTACATGTCTTATATCTGCACTAACAACCTTTGGCAAAGACAAGTGTAATATACACGAACTGGAATTTTCAAAATTCAACTTATCTTTTTCTACTTCGCTAGTCACCTTTTCCAATTCAATTGATGAAACATTTTTAGATTTTCTAGCTGGGCACGTGTTAGCAAAATGTCCTCTTTGATGACATCTATAACAGATCGTAGCATCTACTTTAGAGAGTTTAGAAGACTTACATTGCTTTGTTGGACTTTGCGGTTTAAGCGACGGTTTGTGCTTCTCGGGTGAGTTATGACCGGTGGGCTGGGATTTGATTTAACTTCTGTAGCTGCCACTGGTTTCTTAGCCCTTGTATTCTTCTCCAGAATGCCTTGAAGCACCTCCTTTGGCTCGTGACAACACGCGTTTTTGCGGTCAAGAATAGGCTGCGGTTTTGGTGTTGACATCCAACTTTTTGAAGTTGCTTGGAACAGATGTCTCTTGGGAGTGTAGTTAGGATTGTAGGATTTAGGTACAAACTCCTTGTACATACGCTGCTTAAGATCACCCCAAGTTTTGATCGGATTATAATAGTAGCCCATAATTTCTTCTCGTTCCCACCATGTAGAAGCTTCTCCAACAAGGGAGTCAATCGCGCATGATAGTCTCTTCTCCTTTGGGATGTTGTGGAACCGACACCAATTCTCCATTTCCTTTTCCCACAGTAGGTAACCTTCTGGTCCTTGTTCGTGATCTGAAAAATAAATGTGATGAGATTCACAATCTCCTTCATCCGTCGACTCGCCATACGGATCATCTTGGGTTTGGTCTTTGACGTGCTCTTCGAACTGATCATGTTCTTCTTCATGAGTGAACTCTCCATGTCCTGGTTCACTGTCGTGGTCTCCTTCCTCTAGACTGATTTGAGATTCAGTCTCGTCTTGCCATGAACGATCTTCTCCTATATCGCCTTCTTGTTCGGTCTCTTCTTCACTTGACCAAGTTGATTGATCGGTGTGGTTGTCTCTCCTACAGTCTGGTGGCTCTGGTTCAAGCTCGTCTCCATCAGAATCTCCTCCATAGTAAGAGCTTGAATATTCATCTCCTGGCCACGGTGGTGTATCACAGTCAGTCTCCTCATCGATGAAGAGTTGTTCTTCTTCTCCTTGAATCCAATGATCTTCGTAGGCTAGGTAAGTGTCGTCTCCCTCTGAATCTCCCATGGCGGCTGCTCCTAAGGGTTTGTACCTCGCAAAAGAACAGAGAAAAGAGGAATCAATTTCGTTTTGAGACAAGAAAGGAAAGTAAGAAAATTGCAAAGATCACAAACGATGGTTTTGTTTTTTTTTGTTTTTTTGACTAAACAAATTTCGAAAATTCAAATAACAAAAGGAAAAAAATTCTTATTTTTATTTTCTGGTTTATAATAAAAGGAAATCGACAAGCGAAAATTATTTTTATGGATTTTAGATTTTAATTAAAACAATAATAAAGCACAATCTTTGGCTTGCTGGATCCATGAGAGGCCCATTGATATTCTCCAAGTGGTCCTGGGCTTAGATCGTTCCTGAGTTGGGCTGTGTAGCTCGATCTTTGGCCTAGTCGCTGGATTGCATCCAAAGCAGGTCCATCGATTTGTAAAATCGATAACTCTCAAGTCTGAACCGGGAATGAGATGAATCCAATTGCCGGTTATTCTATGATGGATCAAGATTCCAGAACAAGTCGGTTTGTAGCTTAATTCCTCCTGGTTCGGTCGGAAACCTCCAATCAATGCGCCTATGTCCAAATCGGATAACTTGGGAGATACCTGATTTGTAAATAGCATAACTCCTTCATCTGGGATCCAATTGGACTGATTCCACCTCGAGGCGTGCTCTGGCTGAGCTAAGAATGTAGCAAAAGTGGTTTCATGGCCTGAATCATTGTGCTTGAGGCAGAGCTCTTCAAGACATGCATCTTCTTCCATTTGATGGGTGCTGAGCGATAGTAGCGTAGGAGCAATTGTCCCAACAACATCAAGGAATTGTTGACGCCAATAAACAAGTACTAGTCTTGTCGTACGCACGGTCCAATTCCTCTCTGAGGTGTTAGCATTTCCATGCGCTTTCATATAGACGATTGAAGCATTGACAATCGTCTCTTCTTTGACATCGGCTATGATATAATCATTCTCGTACGTCTTCTCCTCGCCATGGTCTGTATTGGTTCTGATGACCTCATCATAAGGGGGATCTCACAAAGTAAGATCCAAGGGGGATCTCACAAAGTCGCCGGATGGGACGAAGTGACTGGCCGAGGGCGCTCTTCACTAAGCCGAGGGATGATCGAAGGTGGACGATGGAATCAAGACAACTGGCCGAGGGGCGCTCTTTGCCTAGATCGATGGATGAACGGATGAACGAACGAGGGATGGATCGATATGACGCCACACAGTTGATGATGAGACTGTGATAAGTCGGTTTTGAACTCAAGAGCAGAGGGGAATCCACGCAAAGCTCAAGAACTCCAAAGCGGCGGCCGCTTCTAAAGGAAAGAAAGTTCTCTCTTTATTGATTATGGGAAAAAGTCTAAAGAATACAATGTCGCATGGGAGCTTTATAAACAGCTCTTCGACTTGACCTCCAAGGGTCGAAATTAAATGCAAAATCCTAACAAAAAGGAAACTAGATAATGCGACATTAAATGGAAAAGGGGCCGCTTATCCTAAGGCCAAAATACGCAAATAAACTAAAAGGGGAAAACCTGCAAAAGAAAGGAAAGTTGTGAGTTTGAATAATCGGAAATTAAACACTCACATTGATTGTTGTGCGGCTTTGGGGATTTAGGCGTTTTCAGCCGAAATCGTGAAGATCACGCATGGGCCTTGCTGGACCTTCAAGAGGGGCCATTCGCTTGTTGGGTCTGGCCACTTGATCATCGATGTAGCTGGGCCGTTGAGAAGTTCTTCATGTCTGGGAGGTCCTCCAAGTTCTTCTGTCTCGTCGTCAGTTTGTTGAAGTCGTCGTACGGCTAAGTCCATGGCGAGTTGATTGAGGATGGGTTGTTCGTGACCAAGGGTGAGCTGTCCAATGCCGTTGATGATGTCCTCGAAGCTGCTCCGGTTGATTAAAACCTCCAAACCTTTTTGCATTTCTTCTCGTAGCTTCCTCGTTCCCGACCTAGTACGCGGGGGATATCTCATGACCGGAATTGGATTTGTATCGTCGGGATCATGCTTGGTTGGTTTGTATCCAAAGGGGGATTTCACAAAGTCGCCGGATGGGACGAAGTGACTGGCCGAGGGGCACTCTTCACTAAGCCGAGGGATGATCGAAGGTGGACGATGGAATCAAGACAACTGGCCGAGGGGCGCTCTTTGTCTAGATCGATGGATGAACGGATGAACGAACGAGGGATGGATCGATATGACGCCACACAGTTGATGATGAGACTGTGATAAGTCAGTTTTGAACTCAAGAGCAGAGGGGAATCCACGCAAAGCTCAAGAACTCCAAAGCGGCGGCCGCTTCTAAAGGGAAGAAAGTTCTCTCTTTATTGATTATGGGAAAAAGTCTAAAGAATACAATGTCGCAGGGGAGCTTTATAAACAGCTCTCCGACTTGACTTCCAAGGGTCGAAATTAAATGCAAAATCCTAACAAAAAGGAAACTAGATAATGCGACATTAAATGGAAAAGGGCCCGCTAATCCTAAGGCCAAAATACGCAAATAAACTAAAAGGGAAAAACCTGCAAAAGAAAGGAAAGTTGTGAGTTTGAATAATCGGAAATTAAACACTCACATTGATTGTTGCGCGGCTTTGGGGACTTAGGCGTTTTCAGCCGAAATCGTGAAGATCACGCATGGGCCTTGCTGGGCCTTCAAGAGGGGCCATTCGCTTGTTGGGTCAGGCAACTTGATCATCGTTGTAGCTGGGCCGTTGAGAAGTTCTTCATGTCTGGGAGGTCCTCCAAGTTCTTCTGTCTCGTCGTCCGTTTGATAAAGTCGTCGTACGGCTAAGTCCATGGCGAGTTGATTGAGGATGGGTTGTTCGTGATCAAGGGTGAGCTGTCCAATGCCGTTGGTGATGTCCTCGAAGCTGCTCCGGTTGATTAAAACCTCCAAACCTTT
>PKML01064571.1:109031-127963 GCA_002933935.1 Eutrema yunnanense | reverse complement strand
AACCAATACAGACCATGGCGAGGAGAAGACGCACGAGAATGATTATATCATAGCCGATGTCAAAGAAGAGACGATTGTCAATGCTTCAATCGTCTATATGAAAGCGCATGGAAATGCTACCACCTCAGAGAGGAATTTGACCGTGCGTATGACAAGACTAGTACTTGTTTATTGGCGTCAACAATTCCTTGATGTTGTTGGGACAGTTGTTCCTACGCTACTATCGCTCAACACCCATCAAATGGAAGAAGATGCATGTCTTGAAGAGCTTTGCCTCAAGCACAATGATTCAGGCCATGAAACCACTTGGGCTACATTCTTAGCTCAACCAGAGCACGCCTCGAAATGGAATCAGTCCAATTGGATCCCAGATGAAGGAGTTATGCTATTTACAAATCAGGTATCTCCCAAGTTACCCGATTTGGACATAGGCGCATTGATTGGAGGTTTCCGACCGAACCAGGACGAATTAAGCTACAAACTGACTTGTTATGGAATCTTGATCCATCATAGAATAACAGGCAATTAGATTCATCTCATTCCCAGTTCAGACTTGAGAGTTATCAATTTTACAAATCGATGGACCTGCTTTGGACGCAATCCAGCGACTAGGCCAAACATCGAGCTACACAGCCCAACTCAGGAAAGATCTAAGCGCAGGACCACTTGGAGAGTTTCAATGGGCCTCTCATGGATCCAGCAAGCCAAAGATCCAACAAAATGCCCATCGGATCCACAAGTTACACCCAAATCTCTGAAATGGGTCCGCTTGGTGCCATATAAGGAAAGTTTCCCTCTCACTTGTTTATATGGAACGCAACACTTTACATGGGAACCAGGAGATCGTATAGGAGCTATTCCCATAACCGGAATTGGGTTGAGCGCCCCTCAACACCTTGGTCCCATAACATTCGCAACTCATAAATCAATAGCTGCAAAAACACATCAAGTGATCTCTTCGGATTCTCTGGTCCAGGAACGAGAATGCTAAGGACAAAGAACTCCCGTCTCATGCACAAAGATGGCGGCAAATTGTAAGGTGTTGCAATTACTGGCCACAATGAATATTGTCTGTCGTGCTTCCCAAAAGGGTTAAAACCATCGGTACATAATCCAAGGTATACGTTCCTCGCCTCAAACGCAAAACTGGGATACATTGTCTGAAAAGGTTTCCATGCTTCTGCGTCTGACGGATGACCGATTTCTCCATCTGTTGTATGCTCTGCATGCCATCTCATGTTATGACACACTCTTAACTCAAATTGAAATTCGTCTTTATACCCATCATCCTAGTTACAGTTGATAAAGAGGAATGCCCACCTCTACACACATCATATAACGGATGTTTAGCAGCGTCTAACATATCAAAGAATCTCTGAGCTTCTAAGTTAGGTTCTTCTCTATCTCCATACTCAGCAACCGATGGTATAGTTTCACGAAATGCATCGTTCACCATCTGAACATGACATACAGTACTTTCTACTTCAATTGCAGGTTCTTCTAATCTAGCGTTATCCCCGATATATTGTTCACTAGTACTAGCAATACTATCCACCACTGTATCATTTTCTCCATGATAATACCAAACCTTGTAACCCGGCACGAACCCATGACAATACATGTGTGACCATACTTCATATATCATGATATATCTACGATTCCAACAATTACTACAAGGGCAGTAGATTTTACTGTTTGTTTTCGATTGCCCGTGTCCAGAATTTGATGAGGCTTTTCCATCCATGATCGAAAATAATTATAAGGATCTGAAGAAGACATTATCGTAAGGAATTAGATAAGAGAAATTTTATTTTTTTGTGATTGTAAATGAAAGGGTGGATACGTTTTTATAAGGAAAATTCTGCGCATTTTCCGACGGATGAAAAGTAGATATTATCGATGTCGGCAACGATGTCGGCAAGATGTCGGCAAGGACACCATCTGTCGAATATCCGTAAAAAATTGTCCGACGAATGCATGTCATCCGGAAATCCGTCGGCAACATGTCGGCAAGATCAGCATGTGTCAGAAATCCGTCTGAAATTTCCGACGGGTACGATTTTCCGACGGATGGTACGTTCGTCGAAATCCAGTCGGAAATCCGTCGAAAATTGCCTTGTTTTCTTGTAGTGAAGTATCCCTCGGCCATACAAGCTTCTGGTCTTGCAAAATTCTTGACATAAGCCTTTAGTGTCTTCATGTACCTACATGTCAATAAGTAAACTTATAATGAATACCATATACATATACTATCAGTTTATTATTGAAGTATATAACAGAAACAAAAAGTTTACCTCTCAAAATGATACATCCATCTGAAGTGTACATGGCCACCCAAGCGTGCTTCTCTTGCAAGATGTAGTGGAAGGTGAAACATGATGTCAAACAGTGAAGGCGGAAAGAATCTCTCCAACTGGCACATTGTTTCCACAACCTCTGATTCTAGTGTAAGTAGCTTCTCTGGATCAATAACGCGTTGGCACAGTCTGTTGAAGTAATTACAGATACAATTCACTGCAATCCGAGGTCCTCTTGGTAGTAAACCTCTCAACGCCACAAGAAACAAATTCTGCATTAGAACATGATGGTCATGTGACTTCATGCTGCCAATATTGGGAGGATCCAATGAGACCCAGTTGGATATATTGGCACAATACCCATCAAGGCCTCTGAAGTTGGATAACGTTCTGCAGAATTTTCTTTTTTCTTCCTTAGAAAGCCAATATGCAGCTGGGGGCAAGTAAGTTCTCTTCCCACATATCTCTGCATGTAAGTTGCTGCTAACTCCCATGTCTTCTAAATATTTTCTTGCTTTCAATCCATCCTTTGATTTCGCACTATGCATCAGAATATACAATAGTGCATCAGAGACATTATTTTCCACGTGCATAACATCTATGTTATGCCTCACATGCATATCCTGCCACATAATGTACAAGTACTTATCAGAAACCAAGTTTAAACTGAATCACATAGTCAAATTTGAGTGTAAACAAAACTAACCTTCCAATAAGGTAAGTCAAAGAAGATTGACATTTTTTCCACCGCCAGAGATCATCGTCTTCTTCATATTCTTCAGCTGAAATGACATCATCATCATCTGCTTGAATCCTTTTTCACTTACCTTTCTTATGTGAAGGTCTTCCAAATTCATTCCTAAAGTCTCTAAGGCATACAAATATATATGTTCCACTCTGAATCCTCTTTGCAGTACCAACCTCCACCATGTTGTCAAACAACCATTTTCTACGTCTATAAGGATGACCAGGCATGAGTCGCTTCATGTTGCCCATATAAACATGCTTGCGACTAAAATTTAACCACCTATGAGGTGTATCCTTCCCACAGACATTACACGCTTGCTTCCCCTTCACTTTACATCCATCTAATGTCCCTAAACCCGGATAGTCTGTGATACTCCACAACAACATAGCTCTTAGAGTAAAACTCTCCTTCTTAAAGGAATCATAAACTTCCATACCTTCTGTCCACAAATCCTTTAGGTCCTCTATCAATGGTTGTAGATATACATCAATGTTGTTGCTAGGTGCGGTTGGTCCAGGTATCAACATTGTCAACATGATGTTCTCTGCTTTCATACACTAAGTTGGAGCCATATTGTAGTTGACTAAGAGAACAGGCCATGTGCTGTACTTGGTGTTCTGGATAGAGAACGGATTCATGCCATATGTAGAAAGACATAGTCTAAGGTTTTTTGCTTCAACAGCAAACTCCGGCCATTTATCGTTTACCGAAACCCAAGTAAATGAATCCACTTGATGCCTCATAGTACCATCTACAGTAGCATTAGTGAAGTGCCAAAGCATATCCTCAGCCAACCGTTTTGATATAAACATCCTCCTAAATCTGTCTTTTATCGGAAAATACCTAAGCACCTTAGCTGGAATCCCTTTCTTCTCCTCACCGGTGTGCTTATCCCTTTCCCATCTTGATTCATTACATATTGGGCAGCTCACTAACTCCTCATATTGATTCTGATAAAGGATACAATCATTTTTGCAGGCGTGGATGACATCATAACCAAAACCAAACAGTTTCAAAAACTTCTTTATCTCATCTGTAGACTTAGGTAGAACATTGTCTCCAGGTAGCATGTCATGAACTAGTGTCAGTAGCTGATCAAAATAGCTCTCTGACATCCCACTCTTGACCTTTATCCGGTAAAGACCCATGATTGCAGCAACCTTTGTGTATTTCTGACACGTCGAGTACAATGGAGTTTCTGCATCCTCTAACTTCTTTCTAAACTCAGCTTCTTCTCGATGGTCAATGCCCTCAAACCCTTCTGCATTCTGCTTCTTAGATGGTTGATTGCTTTCACTCGCCATAAAAGCTGTCCTAATCAACTCATAAGCCTCATATTCAGACGTGTGAACATCAGTTGTCTTATCATCCCTTGTAACCCCAAGTTTACTCCAATATTTACACCTCTTGTACTTCTGATCCATCCCTCTAATCACTAGATGCTCGAAAACTATCTCAGTTGGTTGATGGCAGACATTGCGGCAATCAAGGCAAGGACATAACATTTCAGCTGGATTACCCAAACGTCTTGCTGAATCAGACACAAACTCAGTTGCTCCTTGCTCATACTCAAGGCTATTCCTGTAAGTTGATAGAAAATGAGAAATAAAAATTCAAAATCACAATTCATGAAATGAAATCAATAAAGATGTGTAAAGAAAGTCAAGTTAATACCTTGGTAACCAAACCCAAGCTTTATTCATGTTACAACAGCTACGATCAAATGTGCATACAAGTAATTACCAGAGACAGTCACTTTAAGCCACAACAACAACACACAACGAGTTCTGATAGAAGAATCAAGTTTGAGTGATTTTAACTGATAAAGTGTGTTCCCTTTCGCTTAAATCGAGCTATAAAATAAAAGCAAAGCAATGGTATAATTCGATTGAACTCACATAAACATTTAAGCAAAATCCAAAGTGAAAGAAAAAATCCAGAAAATCACAACACTAGTACCTTTAACGGAAGCAGTTAAACAAGATATGAATCGAAATCTTCCTGCAAAAGAGTAAACACGACCGAGACGAATCAATTCAACATGCAATAACCCTAAATCAATACAAGTGAAGAGATAAAAATGATTTGTTTATCAGAAACAAAAAAACAAAAGATAAAAACTCGAGTTCACCTTCGCTTAGTGATTCAAATAGCTGACAAATTACAAGGTTTAGTGTTTCAGATATTCGGAAAGGTAAAAGGGTAAGATGGATTGCGGCTCAGTTGCGGTGGTTTGGGTTCGAACGAGTTAGCTTTGTCGGAGACAGTGATAAAATCGAGATTGTGAGAAATTGCACTACAAGAAATATCGGCATTAATAGCACACTGAAAACGCTACCATATGGTTTTCGTAGCGTTTCCATGAACGCTATGTCAGCCGCAGCTATAATAGACCCCCCCCCTACCATAGCGTTTTATTTAATGCTATAATAAATTGACATATTGTAGCGTTATATAAAAGCTATCGGAAATTATTTTATAACACATGATTCGTGGTATAATGCAGTTTTTCATGGCGATATTTCAGTGCTTTAGTATAAGATATTATGACACATTTTTCGTGCTATCATGCAATTTTCCATGGCGATATTTCCTTGCTGTAGTATAAATTATAATAACATATTTTTAGGGCTATCATGCAGTTTTCGATGGCAAAATTTCCGTGCTGTAGTATAAATTATTATAACACATTTTAAGTGCCAGTATGTTTTCGTGACGTTTTTGATTGTCGAATTGAGCACCTATTATAGCATGTATCATATGCCATATGACAATATTAACTAGCACATTTTTCGTGCCAGGATGTTCGTTTTCATGGCTTTTTTTTGTGCTCTATTACATTGTAAAATGACACATTTGTGGGTCATTTTGTGCTATTATTTTGTTAATTGGATCATTGAATTGCAATAAATATATACTCATATAGTATTAATACTAAAAATAATTGACTCTAATTAAACACATTTAGAGAGACAAAGTACAAATGCCATACAATGGTAATTGATCCATAGCAAAGAAAGTAATGACAAAGAAAACATCATAACAGAAGGTTCAAATGTAACCATCAAACCATGTCAAAAGCAAAAGAATGGTTTTTACAATGGAGTGGTTCGTACCATGCAGTTAGTCTACACGAGCAGCCTTGCCTCGTGAGGACTGTCCTTGTTCCTGTTTTGGGCGTTTTGCTGACTTGCGTGCATTCTCCATCATGTTTCTGATACCTATACGGAACATTGGCTCAATGTCTTCTTCAGGTACCTCAACGCGAATCAAGTTGCCTTGAGAGCATCTAAACTCGGTTTTGCTGATCTCTACCACATCATCTTCTGCTTCTTGTGCCTGTTGTTGTGGGTGTTGTTGGAGTTGCGACTGCTGTGGCTGTTGTTGGAGTTGTGGTTTCAGTCTGAAGGCTGGGAGTCCGCAGATGATACCCTTCGTTGCTTCCATTTTAGTTTCTACATGCCAAAAAGAACACAAGTTAGATTTGATGCAATGCAATGCGTGTTATAATGCAACATAACACAGATTTGAAGCGATTGAGAAAAAGAAATCGAAAAGCATAACCTGAAGATGGTACAGGATATTGACTCTCTTGTTTATCTTCGTATTAGGTCCCCTCCGAGATCTTTAGGGCTTCGAATCTTCCTACGACTTTAGGTATACAAGCTATTTAATTAGAGAAATCTAAGACTTTAGGTAGATAATCTAGTAATTAGAGAAATCTAAGACTTTTAGAATGAGGAATAAAATATAGGGTTTAGGGCTCGATTACCTGTCCTGGTTTTCTTCGTCGGAGTTGTAGGTGGACGAGTTTGATGGAGACGCAGAGGTAAATCGACGGGATGGAGAGACGAAGGGAAATCGATGCGACCCACATACGTAGGGAATTCGTGGCGACGGAGACAGATGGGAATCGAGGCGACGGATGAAAATCGAGTCTACGGAGTTACGAAGGGGAATCGACGGGAGTGATGGAAAGACTTGACCGGATATGGATTTGTGATGGCGACGGAGATTGAGGGTTGGAGAGAAAACGAGAGATCTGTCTTTCTCTGTAACCTAAAAGACCTTTGGATTTATATTAAAATTGGCTAAAATGTTTGCCTCCAAACATGAAATTTTTTGGGTTCCCGGCTACAATGTTTGGCTCCACAAATTTTTTTTTTTGTTTTTTTTTAATTTTGGTAACAGCTTTTATAGATTCAAATCTGTGTTTTGGCATGGATTTGGCTTTATATAACACTAATTAATACTTAAATATCATTTATATTGTTAGTAGAACAAGAAAAAATATCATAACCCTAAACCCTAAATCTCAAACCCTATACCCTAAACTCATTAATACTTAAAATTAAATTTTTATTGTTAGTAGATCAAGAAAAATATCATAACACTAAACCCTAAATCTCAAACCCTATGCCCTAAATCTCAAACCTTATACCCTAAACTCATTAATACTTAAAATTATATTTATATTGTTAGTAAAACAAGAAAAAATATCATAACCCTAAACCCTAAATCTCAAACCCTATGTACTAAACATCAAACCCTTAAGCTCTTAGTAACTTATCATTAGTTTGTAAGGTTTGTATATATGTTTGTAATCATTTTAATTTGCAATCATTTCCAATCATTGACAATCATTTTCATTTGTTAATTGACAACATAACCAAAACCCTAAACCCTAAATCATCAACACGGTCTTAACTATAAACGCCAATACCCTAAACCCTAAAATTAAAATAACGCTTAATTCTTTTTAAGTTTTTTCTTACAATATTACAAGGAAATCATATTTCAAATATTAAACATATACACTAATCAAACTCTAAACCATATACTGTAAATCAAACCCTAAACCCTATACACTAAATCAAACTCAATAATTCTTCTGTGTTATTTTCTACTGTAAATTATATTTCAAATCTTGTTCATGTTTTGGCTTGGTTTACATTAGTTTTTTGGACTTTGTCAATGAGGCCGTTTTTGTAAACTCTATGTGACAATATAAACAAAAAACATGAATTGACAAAGTTCTGTCTTAGAAGAAGTAAAATGCAAGGTTCTTTCTGGTATGACTTCAGACCTGAAAACAAATATATCCCAGTTTAGTTTCATAAATTTGCCCACTTATATAAATCCAAATAATAACCAAATGACCGAAGATCTCACCATAATCACTTTATCCTCTGGCCAAGCAATAGCACTTCCAAGTGCATCTTCCATATACTCGATCTCAGAAGTTGTCCTCCACACTGCAGCTTCTTTAACTTTCACAACATCCACAAAGACTCTACATGCACCAGGGCCCAAAGGTACAAAGTGGACACGTTGCTCAGGATCATTCGATGACCAACGTCCCTCAGCAACGACGACCTTCTTTCCTGACAGATCCAGGATCTTGCATTTTTGTTTTTCCTTGAATTTGGTACGCTACAAGATAAGAAAGCAAAAAAACAGAACCAACGTTCAAACTTCAAGCAGCAGACCACAAACAATCAACTTTATCAATAACAGAAATTACCCCTGATCTGCGAAGAGGAGATGCTAGAGTTACTGGTGACTTTTCAGACTTCTCTTTCAAACTCAAAGCAGGTTTTTTTGTAGGAGCTGATGGAGTTACAGGAGACTTTTCAGTCTGAGAAGTTGGACTAACTGCTTTAGACCTGGATGGCTCTACACCAGGAGAATTTGGAGTTCTACCATCAATTACAACTCTATTTGCAGGCCATGCTACAAAACAGTTCAGATAATCCTCCACAATTCTCTTCTCAACCGTAGGCCTCCATATAAATGCCTTTGGGTTTACTACCTCATCCACATACACTTTTATTGCGTTTGGACCAACAGGAAGTCCATTAACCAACGCTTTAGGTTCTCGAGTCTGCCATCGGCCTACAGCAACCACTTCCTCATTTGTAATATAATCCATGAGTTTGCATTTGTTATTTGCACTTGTAGATGGACTCTGCGGAACAAAGGTGAAAAAAGCCACCAATTACAAAAAAGAACAACTCAGACTCATAGAGATGAAGAGCATCTTTAAATAACTAAATTTAAGAAACTTAACCTTATGATTAGTGTCTTCTGGAATGAAACTTGCATTTGGAACAATACAATAATCGGCTTGCCATGCAATAATTTCTCCAAGTGCATCTTCAATAGTAAACATCTGATGTGTAGGCCTCCATAAAAATGTATCTGGTTTGATTGTAGTTTCTACTAACACCTTCACTGCGTTAGGCCCTAGAAGAATCCCATTAACTAACTCATCAGCATCATATGAAACAACCCGTCCCTCAGCAACATTCTCATCAGAGGAAGACCAGTCAACCAAATAACACTTGGGAAGTGATCTGGTATTGACACTCTGCATGGAGAACAAGCAATTATAAATCAACTCATAATTAGTCATCTACAGTTAGATGAAGCCAGATTAAATCAAACAGAAACTAACACATTGTCATTAGCATCAATCCCATTGTTTAAACAATCAAATACCCAAACAAGACAAAGTAAACCAATAAGCTCCATAAGCCAGAAACGAAAAGTTATATTTGGATGAAAATAATTACCTCTATAAGCTCTTGCAGCTTGGTTTTAAGAGTTCAAGACGTCTTCAACCCAAAAAAGAAGCCTTCAGATCTCCTTATGTTGCAACAAGCTCCAACCTACAAAGCCATATCATGAATCTATTCATTTATAATGCACAAAAAATTAACAGATTTCAAACGAACAAGAAACACAAATCGATAATGTATAACCTTAGTTTTTCTCTTGCTTATCTTTGTGTCCTCAAATAGATCTCTATGGCTTCCAATCTTGCTGCAATGAGAGGTAATTGAAATTAATTAGAGAAATCGAAGACACTTTGAATGACGAATTAGATCTAGGGTTCATAACAACAGAAATCGTCAGTGGGTTTCACCTGGAATTTTGCAGATGGCGATGACACCGGAGGAAACGACACCAGAGGAATCGACACCGGAGGAAACGACACCGGAGGAAACGACACTGCAGGAAACGACACCGGAGGAAACGACACAAGCTGAGGCAGGAAGAGAGCTGATTTTCAGTTCCGATCTACTTATACACACCAAATACAGAGGAAAATTTAGTATACGAAGGTTGAAATTATGAGGGGAAATCAGATTTGTGTAACAGATTTGAGAGAGAGAAGTAGATTTGGTGAAAATCAATTTTTTTTGTCTAAATGACCTTTGCATGCTCGAGACTGAGAATGGCGGAACATGAAAAAATGGCTAAGTAGTTTTGCCTCCAAAAGCACTTTCCAGCTATAGTTGTCATTTTTATGTTACTGCGTATCGTACTTTTTTCCTAGCACTAATTTAACACTAATTTAACGCTACTAAAAGGTTGGTATCAGATTTTAACAGTTTTAGTAGCAGTTTGTGAATTCGTGCTACCGTGAACTGCTACCAATGCCCATATTTCTTGTAGTGTTGGAGCAAAATCTGGAAGGAACTTAGGTATTGAAACTGGAATTTCTGTGAGAGAGAGTGGGAAAAGGCGGAGATTGTGAGAATCGAGCAAATTGGAGCCAAAGAGGGAAGAGGGAAGTTCGAGAAATGAGGTCTGAAATTTTTTGGGGGAGTAAATACCGCCTAACCCTTCCATAACGTTTCAATTATGGTTTTGCTATTAAACATAATCGGTACAATATTAAAACGAGACGCCTAATTTTGTTTTTAACATCTACGACTCTATCATAGCGTTTACAAATATACAAACGCTATGTAAAAACCAGAGGTATGTCAACCATAGCATAATCGAAAAAGCGCTATACTGTCCTGCTATAAAAACCCTGATTTCTTGTAGTGCCCGAGGCACTCCAAACTGTGGAAAGATAATTCTCTTGAATAGCTTTAGAACTACTTTTGCATCATTCAGCGGGCTTGCTATCGCCTCGACTCACTTAGAAACATAATCCACCGCCACCAAAATGTATTGATTTTCGTAAGCCGAAGGAAACAGACCCATGAAGTCTATTTCCAACACATCGAAGATCTCAACTTCAAGGATCGGGTTTTGTGGTATCTCGTCCCTTCTACTAATGTTCCCCTTCCGTTGTCACGCATCATAAGTGGAGACAATGGCATGAGCATCCTTGAACAATCTCGGCCACCAAAATCCGGAGTGAAGAACCTTTGTGGCGGTCTTGAAGGAAGCAAAGTGTCCTCCATAAACCGAACCATGGAAATGATATAAGATTCCATTCACCTCTTCTTCCGGTACACATCTTCGGTATAGGCCATCCGAGCAAAACTTGTAGAGGAACGGTTCGTCCCAACAGAACCGGGTGACATCATGGAAGAACTTCTTTCACTTGTATCCTTCCAACCTTGGCGGTTCTCTCCCGCAAGCCAAATAGTAACAAAGTCCGCATACCAAGGCAACTTAACGTCTTCCAAATTATTGGCTTTTTCAAGAACCCTTACCGCTTCATAACCATTCTTCAAGATACCGATCAACATAAAACTCTCTTCGGGAAGAGAGTCATCTATCGGAATGAGATCCTCAATTCGCATTCTTGACAAGTGATCCGCCACTCCATTCTCGACGTCTTTCTTGTCCATGATCTCCATGTCGAACTCTTGGAGAAACACGATCCATCTTAGAAGTCTCGGTTTGGTGTCCTTCTTGGCGTAGAAGTGTCTTAGCGCGGCATGATCCGTGTAGACTATGATCTTTGAGCCAACCAAATAGGATATAAACTTTTCAAACGCCAACAAAACCGCTAGGAGCTCCTTTTTCGTGATTGCCTACCTCACTTGTGTCTCATCAAGAGTCCTACAAGCATAGTAGATCACGTGGAGCTGCTTATCCATCTTTTGGCCAAGGACCGCTCCAACCCTGTAATCACTTGCATCGCACATGATCTCGAAGGGAAATTCCCAATCCGGTGATTGGACTATTGATGCACTCACAAGTGTCTTCTTGATATCCAAAAATGCATCGAGGCATTCATCATCAAACAAAAAGGCGGTCTCCTTGCATAGAAGCCTAGTGAGACGTCTTACTATTTTGGAGAAGTCCTTGATGAACCGTTAGTGGAAACCCGCATGTCCCAAGAAGCTATGGATACCCGTGACCAAATTTGGAGGTTCTAAGCTCATCATCACCTCAATCTTTGCTTTGTCGATCTCTATCCCTTTCTTGGAGATCTTGTGACCAAGGACAATGCCTTCCCGCACCATAAAGTGACACTTTTCCCAACTGAGCACGAGGTTTGACTCTTCACACCTTGTGAGAACCCTACAAAGATTTGACAAACACGAAGAAAACGAGGAACCATATACCGAGAAGTCATCCATGAATACCTCAACCATTTTCTCAATTAAGTTCGAGAAGATCGACATCATGCACCTTTGAAAGGTTGCGGGTGTGTTACAAAGTCCAAATGGCATCCTTCGATAAGCAAATGTACCATAAGGACATGTAAATTTCATATTCTTTTGGTCATTATGGTGAATCGAGATTTGAAATAATCTTGAGTACCCATCCAAGAAGCAATAAAATGGGTGGTTTACTAATCTTTCTAGCATTTGATCAATAAACGGCAAGGGAAAGTGATCTAGATGCATAATTCAATTTCCTATAGTCTATACACATTCGATGACCCGTGATAGTCCTAGTTGGAATTGATTCATTCTTTTCATTCTTAACCACGGTTATACCACCCTTCTTGGGAACCACGTGCACCGGGAAAACCCAAGTGCTATCCGAGATCGGATATATGATTTCTGCATCTAGAAGCTTGAGGATCTCCTTCTTAACAACTTCTTTCAAATTCGGGTTTAACTGTTGATATATCATGGTTTTTACCCCTTTTAGGCCATGATATAAGTCCGTTTTATAGAGTCTTTCTGCTATTTCGTAGTGTTACAGGTCTTTTACAGGTTTTAGCACGTTTGGAGCATAATTGGAGATATTAGAGCTTTCTGGAGCCTTTTTTAGCAAAGCTGAAGTTCGTGTTGCTGAGTACCCGATTTCACGTCAAGCATCGATCGATACCTCCTTGGTATCGATCGACACTCATCGAGGCAGACACGACCCGCGACTTTAATGAAGAGTTGAAGAATTGCAACTTGGTCCAGAAGTCTTTAATACTTACAAGAAGACCTCAATTCGTGATTTAGGTTATTTATAGGGATTTTAAAG
This sequence comes from Eutrema yunnanense, assembly GCA_002933935.1. Lineage (NCBI taxonomy): Eukaryota > Viridiplantae > Streptophyta > Magnoliopsida > Brassicales > Brassicaceae > Eutrema > Eutrema yunnanense. The sequence goes on along the minus strand of PKML01064571.1, from coordinate 114,736 downwards.
CCACTTTGTTGGCTATGCTTTTATTCTATGCTTTATTTTAATTTGGTTTGAGAGAGAGCTTTGTGAGGAAGACAAGTCTGAAACTCCCTTCGTCCGAGAGAAGATTTCGAACCCTCTTGTTACTCTTTCTGTTTTATTTGATGATTTATTCAAACATGTTGATTGTTTCATTCTCCATGTCTGACTAGATCCACTTTAGTTTCAGGGTTCTCATAAGGGTTTTCTCTGAATGCTAGGTTGATTAATTTATTAGGATTCACTATCTGAATTAGTTCTTCACCTTAGGTTGTGTTCAAAGCTAATTCTAGGTTGACGAATCTGGAACTTAGATCTTAGGATAATTGATTAGGCACGACAGTGCGATTAATTACCTGATAGAACCTTAGGTGAGCAAATTGATTATTCGCAAAGAGATTTGGTTTAATTGATTTGTGAACATATCAAACCTGATATTAAAGCTGATTTAGACTTTAGGATTCGCAAAGAGATTTGGAATTCTTAAGATTTAGATTTAGATGATTTTTTGCAACGACAGTTGGTTAATTATACCTTAGTGATTTGAGTTCAAGAACTGCGCTAAATCTGAATCTGCTAGTTAGTTTATCTGCATTCATTGATTTCCTGAGAAATATCCTGAGCCTATCTTTCTCCCAATTGAATTACAACACTTTTAATTTACGCATTGCTTTCAATTACATCTGAATTGCTTAGCTTAATTCTCACATGTATAATCTATTGTGCGTTACTTTGAGTCCTTGTGTTCGACCCCTAGCTATACTACGACAACTGTTTTAGTATCTAATTAGGGTATTAATTTGAGCATATCAAATTTGGCGCCGTTGCCGGGGACTCAATTTCACCATTAGATTTTAGCTGTCGAGTTTCGACTAAGTTTGTCGGTATCGATCGATACTACCTAGTATCGGTCGATACTCGTCGTTTTCTTTTTTTTGATATCGATCGACACCACTTGGTATCGATCGATACTCATCACGTTTTTGTTACTAACGTTCTTGATTTTTGTGTTTCAGGTGCATGCCTAATCGTGAAACAAGAAGAAACAAGAGCACTCCGCTAGTCAGTCTATCATTAGAGAAGCTAGCACGTTTAGAACGCGCAAACAGAAAAACAAAACAAACATCAGGGATGAACAACCCAGTGGTATTAAGAGCTGATGAAGCTAGAGTCTTGAGAGACCAAGAGGGTCAAGTGTGCAATGAGAGAGGGCAGCGACTTGATGAAGCTGGAAACGTCATTCTCCCTCCTGCTGTTGTTGAGATTGTCGCGCCAGCTCCGCGCGCCAATGCTGGGAATGCTGCAGTTGATCGAGGTAGAACACTTGCTGAGCACAACAGACCTGATCAGTTCTATGCCAATCGATCTGCGATTCACATTCCAACTTTTCAGAGGATTGACTTTGAGCTGAAACCTGCGTATTACGCTCTTGTAAGTCAGAATCCATTCCATGGCCTATCTCATGAACACCCCATGGATCGTATCGAGAGGTTCGAAGATTTGGTCACTGGTATGAAGTACAATGGAGTGCCCAATGAGTTCCTTTTCTGTAAACTTTTCCCATACTCTCTTAGTGGGGATGCTGCTTATTGGCTGAAGCAGTTAGCTCCTGATTCGCTAACTACATGGGATGAGACAAAGAATGCGTTCCTGATCAATTTCTATGATGATGCGAGATCCGAGGAGCTCAGGAACAAGATCTCTCAGTTCGCTCAGGGTCCAACAGAGGCACTCAAAGCTGCTTGGACACGTTTCAAGTCATATCAGAGAGATTGTCCGCACCATGGGTTCATACATGTTCAGCTGCTGGGTACCTTCTACAGAGGAATCGATGGGAGGTACCAGATGGCTTTGGATACTGCGAGTAATGGGAACTTCAACACCAGATATTCAAACGATGCGGTCGTGCTAATTGAGAACTTGGCGTCTAGCAATAGCACCAAGAATGCTGACTTCGAGCGAAAGAAGCAGGCTGGAGGAATTGATGGTTCGCATATTACTGAGGTTCATGCCAAGCTGAATTTTCTGATCGGGAAGTCTAAGAAGACTGTACACTTTGCTGATGGAGTCGATAATATCGGTGGAGACGAAGTGGAGGATGTTAACTACGTTGGTGGTTTTGGATTTCAGGGTCAGCAATTTGGGTACAACAACAACCGAAACTTCAACAACAACACTCGCAATTACGGGAACTCTTCGTACCAGCCCATCTCTCCAAAGTCCACAGAGAATAAGATGGAATCCATGCTTGAACAGGTTCTTCAGGGACAAGAGAAGTTGCAAGATGATTTCAATGGGAAGTTTGACTCTCTGTACATTGATCTGAATGGGAAAATTGAAGCTATCAATCTTTCTCAGAGGAAGCTGGAAACTCAGGTCGCTCAGACAACAGCAGTTGTGAAAAGGCAGGAATGTTTTCTTCCAGGAAAAACTGAGAATCCAAGAGCACACGTCAATGCAATAACCATAGGAAGTGTTAAAGAAGCCACTGCAGTGGTAGAAAAGGGTTTTGATGCAGGGATTTTCGACGATGCTATTGAACATGATGACTGAGATTCTGAAATCGTCCAGGTATCGATCGATACCAGCCAGTATCGATCGATACCCATCCAAACACCTGCACGAGTGGATGGAAAATTACATGTATCGATCGATACTCCTTCAGTATCGATCGATGCTGAGACGTAGGTCGAGAAGAAGGCTAAGATTGTCAAGGAGAGGGTGTACAAACCCATAATACCTTATCCTATGCCTCGTATTATGACAAAGAAGGAATGGGAGGACGCCAGATGCAAAGCTATGTTGGATAAGTTGGTTGTGGAGTTTCATGTGGTTGATGATATATCTGACGATGAGAATTCGAACACCATCCCAGTATCGATCGATACCCTACCTGTATCGATCGATACCCTCCCAGATACTGCAAAAGAGCCGCATGTGAGTGTTGACAGACCTCACAAGCCCAAGAAGCTGAATCCTATTCCTCAACACCTCCGAGCCCCCATCACTCCAAAGCAGCTGCGTGGCTTTGAGAAGATGGTACGAAGGATACCCCACTCGTTCACTTTTGAAGAAGCTCTAGAGGGCTGGCCTCTGCTAAGTCACTTCAAAGATTGCAGAGAAACTCTGGAAGAGGTCGAAGTACTCTTTATCGAGGCAAGACGCAAGTCACTATTGCTGAGGCAGTTGACCCAGAGGGAAGACCCATGGAAATTCACAGTTCCATGCTCCATCTCTGGAGTTGAATTCGATGCGTCTCTCGTTGACTCAGGGTCTAGCGTCAATGTAATATCACAGGACATCGCTGAACGATTGAAGGCTGATATAAGACCCCCTACGATGCTTCTCACGTTTGCGAACTCCTCCACCTCACCTCCATACGGTACTATCCATGCTTTGCCTGTTAAAGTAGGAGATTGTCTGGTACCCACTAATTTTCAGGTTGTGGAGATGAGCGAAGGATCTGAGGTTTCTTTTCTCCTGGGACGACCGTTTATGGCTACTGCTGGCGCGATCAAGGACACACCTAATAAGAGACTCTCTTTCTCTTAGATTAACGGAGAGGTCTATTATGATGCCATTCCCTCTTGAGGTGCTCCCACACATGTCTCGTGCTTCACTGTTGTCACAAGAGAGACATTGGTAGTTGATCTTTTGGAAGAGCCTCCTGACGACCCAACTGTCATAGACGTTTTGGTTGAACAGCCTAGCACCCCCAAGAAAGTTATCAGGAAGGCTAAGGCAACAAAGAAAAAGGCGAAGAGCAAAAGAGTCGAGAGTGCTCCTTCTATGACTTTGATCCCTCAGAAGTGTGATGGGGATTCGATTGAGTACAAGGTGAAGTGCAAAGGAGCCTCGAAACCATTCTCTAAGGCTCGAGTTCTTCTTACTTCGGAGCTGAAAGAGAAAGGACATAAATTTATGGAGAGCATGTTGAGCAGAACTCTGAGTCTGCAAGTATCTAGCTGTGGAACTTGCATGGGAGTAAGCTCTCAATCTTCTTATGACTGATCACCTGAGCCAAAGTTAAGCTACTGACTTTAAACGAGCGCTTGGTGGGAGGCAACCCACTGGTGAGTCTGTTTTTGTGTCTTTTTTTCTTTTTATTTTTCGTTCTATGTTTGTGTCAGGATAAACAAGGAGCAAAAATGGAATCGCCTGAGTATCGATCGATACCATATTGGTATCAGTCGACACCGATCGCGAATGAGACGGTTCATCATATCGATTAAAGCCTGGTATCGATCGATACCAGGCCGTGTGTCGATCGATACCAGATGTTCCAGCACGGTAACTTCTTGTTTTTCTTAATTATATTCTGTTCTTTTGTTTTCTTTTACCTACTCTAGGCTAGATAACACTGAGGACAGTGTTGTTCAAGTCTGGGGGAGGTGTCTGCTGACATTGTGTTTGTTTTTCTTAGAGTCATAAAATAAATAAAAAAATTCGTTTTATTGAGTCAAAACTTGTTGGAGATGATGATCCTGTGCTTGAATTGTTGTTTTGATTTTGTTTTTGAGTGACCAGTGTTGCAGGATCAGCTCTAGATCGACTAATGAAAAATCCAAGGACTAACCAATTGACTAGAAAACATCCATGTCTCCAACAGAGTTCTTCTGAAACCTGAGCCAAATTTCTGCACTTCATCGATGTGGTTAGTGTTTACAGAGCTTGATTCATCATTCATATCTGACAAAGGAACCCATATGTTTAAAGTAATGGTATCTCTCTCCCCTGTTATAAGTTGATAAATAAGAGCATAAAAAATGAAATGATTTTCTTCTGAGTAGAGGGCTAGGAAAATTTCCAGCGATCCCATTATTCTACTTGTGAGGGAATGATCACACAAAGGTTGGAAGCGAGGTTCGGAAAATTTCCCGTGATACCACTATTCGCCTAAACCTTTCATACATAGCGAGGGAAGAACCGGGGATTCGGTGGCAAACACCATCAATACTCGCGTTTCGGACCTTGATATGTATATGCAGATCTAAAAAAAGAGAACATAATAAGAAATAAGTCTGGGGGGGAGAAAGTGATACAAAAAGTGTAAAATTGGATGGTTCCTTGTCATGATATTGTTTGGTAAAGAATCTAGAAGGTTCTTGAACATTGGCTGCAGCGATGAAACTGGTGATGAGGGCTTTATTTGAACAATGCTGCGAGATAATGTGTGGAATCTGGAAAAGCTGTGAATGTCTACGGAAAAGTACATGGTGGTTAGATCAAAAGCTTGTTAGGTGACATTTGGGCGCTTGAGAAAAGGATCTTTGCGATGGTTCCTGAATAGGTGAGTCTCCGTGTTTTCAAACTTCTTTCTCTGGTTTAGTCTTTTATTTGCTTGAGGGCAAGCAAAGGCTAAGTCTGGGGGAGTTGATATATCATGGTTTTTACCCTTTTTAGGCCATGATATAAGTCCGTTTTATAGAGTCTTTCTGCTATTTCGTAGTGTTTTAGAGTCTTTTATAGGTTTTAGCACGTTTGGAGCATAATTGGAGATATTGGAGCTTTCTGGAGCATTTTGGAGCAAAGCTGAAGTTCGTGTTGCTGAGTACCCGATTTCACGTCAAGCATCGATCGATACCTCCTTGGTATCGATCGACACTCATCGAGGCAGACACGACCCGCGACTTTAATGAAGAGTTGAAGAATTGCAACTTGGTCCAGAAGTCTTTAATATTTACAAGAAG
>PKML01064571.1:71629-107569 GCA_002933935.1 Eutrema yunnanense | reverse complement strand
GTCTAGACAATTGGACTAAGGTCGCTCCTTGTCTAGGCCGGGGTAGGATGGAAGCGTGGGTGGATTGAAGTTCGCCACTCAAAGATGCGGAAGTCTTTGTGATAAGAACACGAATCAATGTCTATGTGAATCACACACAAAGACAGAGATCCCACTTGTTTTCTAAGGGAATCAAACACAATAGAAAAGACAAGCAAACAAAGCATAAAGCTTTACAAGAAAATTACTTTCTTTATTTTTCCAAAAATCTCTATATCTTTACAATGAATTGAGAAGTGAGCTTATATAGGCTCAAATTACAAATGATCAAATAAATTAACATAAATGCAAAATAAATAAAATTAATTACAAAAATCATAAAAGATATATTATTGACATAATTTTAGCTTACCCCATTAATGGTGATTGGTTCTTTGTATCTAGACAACTTCTTGATATATCCATGGTTTGATTGTCTTCTAAAACCTCTTTGAGCTTTTGGGCTTGATTCTTTCATAATTTGGCCTCGTTTTATTTGAATCGTTTGTTGACGGGCCAATGATGTGAACTGTATTTTCAAGATTGCATCAATCTTGTAACCCTCACTTGCTCCATGTAGATACCCATGCTCTCCATGATCTTTGGTCAAGGCCACTTGCAAATGGTCTTCAAGGTTCAATTCTTCCAAGAGCTCATCCGCCAACTCATCCATCACCTCGATGTAGAAGACTTGGCCAACAATGGTAGGTCTCTTCATCACATCGTTGATATCGAAATCAAGTATATCATCCTTACCCAAGTGAAGGTCGATCTTCCCCTTTCTCACATCAATGATCGCCCCGGCGGTGGCCAAGAAAGGCCTACCAAATATTAGAGGGTCTTTGGGCTCCTAATCTATCTCCAAGACAACAAAATCCATTGGCACTATGAAATCTCCAACCATCACTGGTAAATCTTCAAGGAGTCCAATGGAAACCCTTATGCTCCTATCCGTAAGGACTAGAGAGATCCTACACGCCTTGTATTTGGTGAAACCCAACTTCTTAGATATAGAGAACGACATAAGGCTCACGCTAGCTCCAAGGTCACACAAACAATTCGTGAACACCAATGTTCCAAGTGTGCAAGGCAAATTGAAGCTTCTCGGATCACCAAGTTTCTTTGGAACCACCTTCTTTTGGATAATTGCACTACATTCTTGAGTGAGCACAACCATACTCTCCATCTCTTTGGTCCTATCCTTGATGGCATCCTTGAGAGACTTAGCATATTTAGGCACAAGGAGAAAGGCATCCACCAAAGGCATAGTGATCTCTACCTTCTCCATTTGCCTATCAAAGACCGCTCTATACTTCTCCAACAATTGTTTCTTGAAGCGGCCCGGAAATGGAAGGTTGGGCTCATTGGGCGGTGGAACAAACAAAGTCTCTTTCCTCTTGGGCTTCTCCTTGGTCTTCTCTTGAACATCAACTCCTTTATCCTTGTCTTCATTTCCCACAATACCATCTTTAACCATAATTTTCGGTTTCAAGCGTCTCCTCCTCACCTTGGACTTTGATGTCCTCATCGATCAACTTAGGGCCTTCTCTCGGTGGTAGTTCCTTGCCATTTCTAAGAGTAATGGCATTAACATACTCATTTGGATTTGGTACTGGTTTTCCAGGCAAGGTACCTTGAGCTCGTGAAGAAGAAGCGGCTTTCTTGGACTCCATATGTTTCACTTTGGAGTTCAATGTCTCAAATTTGTTGTTGAGATATTTGTAGGAATAATCTACACGTGTGTTGATTTCCGCTTGGCCCTTAAGAAGTTTTTGAAACATGCTACTCAAATCAAGCTCTTGCGGTTTAGACGTAGTTGCCTGACCTTGGGGAACAAAGCCTTGTTGAAAACCCGGTGGAGGCATGAAAGGAGCTTTGTTTTGGAAACCTCCATGGTTCCCTTAAAAGTTGTTCTTGGGAACATAGCCGTGTTGTTGATTGTTGGAGGTTTGACCTTGGTTTTGAGAAGTGAAGTTCTTTTGTTGAGCTCCTTGGCCTTGATTAGCTTGTTGGGGGGGTACACTTGGTCTTGTGGGTTTTCCACATTCGGGTTCCGGTAAGAGAAGTTTGGGTGGTTTCGGTAGTTGTTATTGAATCCACCTCTTTGGTAGCCACCTTGGTTACCCACATAGTTAATTTCCTCTTGTGTGCTCAAGTCCACGTCTTCATCTTGGTACCATTGGTTTTCCTCATAGTCCCCAACAAAATGAACTGTCTTTTGAGAAGCATTAAGAAGCTTGTCAATCATAGTAGCTTGCTTGTCCATCTTATCATTGAGAACCTTCATTTCCTTGGCCCGATTTTGCTCGTCAAAGTCAATAGTGGTCCTTGTAGCTCGATCATAATCATCACCATATATGCCATCGCTTTGAGCAAGGTTTTCCACTAGTTCCATAGCTTCATCCACGTCCTTGGCCAAGAAGTTCCCATTTGAGGCCATGTCTAGTAGCATCCTAGGCAATGCTCCACGGTATAAGGTACTCAAGAGAGAGGCGTTGGAAAACCCATGATGAGAGCATTGAGTAGTGTAGCTTCAAAACGTTTCCCATGCCTCGTTGAAAGACTCATGCCCGCGTTGTGTAAAGCTAGAAATCTCATTCCTCAAAGAAAAGCCCTCTTGCACTCGTCCCATGATATGATAGACCCTTGGGGAAGAATTTTTTCCCATTGGTGACTTTGTTTCCAACTGAGAATGGGAAGATGCGTAGCTTGAAGCTATCTTTGGATACTCCATTCATCTTGGAAACCACAAATCCTATCGAATTGGTCAATGTGATCCAATGGGTCTTCCATAGCTAGGCCGTGAAACTTATTGTTTTGAACCATATTGAGCAAAGCGGCCTTCACCTCAAAGTTGTTGATCTGAAACGGCGGGGCTTGAATGCCTTGGCGGTTTTGGTGAGAATTAGCCGCATGACCCGCTCCAACAATGTTTTGAGCCCTATGAGGATGGTTTGGTTCTCTAACCGGGTGGGTGGTGGTGGGTTGTGCTGCATGTTCCCACCGTGAGCTTGGTGGTTTCAATTTCCACCATGCCCTTGTGCTTGCACGTTGTCATTGTGATCAACCAGTAGCTCGTCAACGTGCTCCATACCCAAATTCTCAATGTCTTGAATTCGTTCCCTTACTCTCCTTGCTCTACTTCCTCGGTCCAAAAGGTGTATATCGTCCCTTGGCTCAACTAAGTTGTCGGTGTCTCTAGAACGTGTATGCATGCACCTATAAGAGAGAGATAACAATAAGAAGTGAAAGAGATTAATAAACGAAATAAAAAGAAACATTAATCTCAAGAAAATCAAAAATCCTAATGTTGAAAGCTAAACCCAATCGGCAACGACGCCAAATTGATAGTAGATATTTTTGTATCAATTACTCAAGTCTACTCATATCATTGTAGAACTTAAGGATCAATCCAAATGGGTTTGATGTTTCAATCACTAAGAATGCATAGAACCACTTAATTCAAGCCTAACAAGGTTATTTTAACTTTAATCTAATAAGCAAATCCAAATTAAAAGCAAACAAACAAGAACTAGCAATACTAAACGAGATTAAATGCAAATAAAATAGCGAATCCGATGATGAGGTTATGGAATTAGAGTGACCTTATAGCTAATTTATGATGCTCAAATACACACACAATGCTAATCCCTAGGTTATGATCACTAATTATGACTAATTCTCTCTCAAGGCACTAATCACTTTACTAATCACTAAATCAAGATCAAACTCTCATTGTGATAAAATGATTAGCAAGCATTAAGATCAATATTCAAATCAACCAATAAACATCTTAAACAACTACTCTCATAGGTTAATCATGTTTAACTCTTACTAAGCTCTTTGGGAATTTCATCAAACACCGTGTGTGCATGAAATTCTCTAAGATCTAGATTAACTCTCTCAAGCTTAATCTACCATTAATATCACTTAGCAAGAAGGGAAATCAATAAATCTAAACCTTAAACATCATAAACCATCTATTAGATCACCCTAAATCAACCTCATCTTTAGATCCTAGAAGACTACTCAATAACCATGAGGAACCCAAAAAATCCCATGAAGAACATGTCAAATCCCATGGTTAGATGATTAGATGATTGAGAAATAAGAGATAGATAATAGAAATTAAGGGAATAAAGCTTAAATTGTATAAACAAAAGAAGATCTCTCTTACAAATCCTTTAGAACTCTCAAAAGTTGGTGTTTTTGCTTAAGAAAAAGATAGATAATGAAAAATTAGTTTTTTTATTGTATTTATAAGAAACTGGGCGGACCGGGTCAACCCGGGACAAACCGGGTTCTGACCCGGCCGAAACTGGGTCAGAGGTCCTACATCGGACGGTGGTCGGCTGGTGTGGTCGGCCGGTTTAGGTGGTCTTCTTTCCACCGGACGGGCTTTGAGCGGTACAGCCGGCCGACATTAGTCCTGCCCGTTCGTTGGTCGAGTATCGTATGATGACACCGGGCGGTCGCGGGTTGGTGCGGGCTGTCCTGTAGTGCAACGCCGGACGGTATTCGAGGGGCATGACGGGCCGGTATTCACCCTAGTTTTTTTGCCTTGGCCAAGGACCGGACGAAGCACACCGGACGGCCAAGGAGCGGTGCAATGGCTCGGTGTTCTCCCTGCCTTGGACATGGCTTCAGTACCGGGCGGTTGTGGTCAGGTGTGATGGCCCGGTATTCATCTGGTGTTGAGCATGGATGCAATACCGGCCGGTGACAGGCCAGTGCTGTGGGCCGGTGTGGTCAGTCCGAGTCCACCATTGCTCCTAGCCATCTTCTCACGATCCGAGTCCAAGTGCAAGCTCTTCCAAGGTCTCTAAAGGTCTCCAAAGCACTTAAACATACTCCAAAACATGCAAGAGTCTCTAGAACCTAGTATGAACTCTCTAAACTCTAAATGAGAACAAAACAGTAAAGAAATGCTATGAGACATATGCAAAAGAGACAAAACCTAAGCTAAATGAATGCTTAAAAGAGGTAAAATGTGAGAATATCAATACCATATAATTTGCTATTACGAAACCAAGTTATTTTATATTGGTTTTTTTTTTGAGACAATATGTAAGTTGAAACTCTTAAACCATGATGCCTTCTTTGGAAAAATATGAAAAACAAATATTTTTGATTTTCCATTGTTAAGGAACGCATAATTAGCACTTGAAACTAAATTATATAGAATTGAATTGTTTAGCCAAAGTAGAGTAGTTTATCGTGTGAATTTTTATAGTTGGGAAAGGTACCTTAGTGCCATGTGTCCATAGATTGCTCTCTCTTCGAACGTGAGTGGAATCACTAAACAATTGATTTTTTTTATTTATTTTTGTTTTATCGAGTTGGAAGTGTAAAATAAAGGCAAAACTATTATTTTAGAGATGATTTTAACAACCGTAATAATCTAGAAAATGTTTCTTCTTCTTTCTTTGTTCATTTTTTTGGTTAAATATTTTTTTACAATCGTCAAACTTTTTATTCTTATTTAAAATTAACCGTATTATCCGAAATAATCGAAATTACACAAAAGTGATTCTAATTCGATTATTATTTATAAAACCAAATTGATAAACCAAAGTATGCTTAATAATAAAAATTTAAACGGAAAAACCTCGACCAAGTATGGCGAAACCGTACAAAGACACACATGAAGTTAACTAAAGATGTATCGTATTGATAATCAAAACTCAATCGGAATAATCGTAATCCATTACATATCGCGAAACGCAAAAACGTTATAATAAGTTAATGAATATAAACCAAACATGAAAAACCCAAACAATAGTACGAAAACGTCTCATTAACCAAACGTGAATAAAAAATATTAAAAGATAAACCACACCAAGTCCGAGAACACCAAGTATGAGTAAATAAATCTTATAAAAACTTCTTTGTAGACAATGTTCATGGTTTTTTTGCGGCACCCCATTCTTGTCAATTATAAGAATCCTTAAACCTTTTTTAGATGTTACTCTTGAAACCGTGACGTAAAGCTCACCGTGAGAGAACACATGTTATGGTAAATACATGCCAACTCTCTCCAAAGTTTGTCCTTGACTCTTGTTAATAGTCATTGCAAAGTCGAGCGTGACGGGGAATTGTCTACGACGCATCTAGAATGGGAATCGTGCGTCTACCGGTGTAACAAATATCCTTGGAATTAACACGCTCTCGTCAACATAATCGACGGAATTACTAGTAATCACCCTAGCCTTTATAACATGATTTGCGAGTTAAGTCACTACCAATCGGATTCCATTGCACAACCCGCTCTTTGGATCAATGTTTCTAAGCAACATGATAGGGGCCCCGACCTTTAAAACCATATTGTGATTGGGCATACCGGAAATCTTAATACTGTTTAAGAACTCTTGTGTGTAAACCATATCGTCTGCGTCACTCGTGTCTGAAGGATCGATACTATCAACACTTAAATAAGTTCTCCGTTCACCTAAACAATAATCAATCGCAAACATAAATAAAGATAAATCCATTGAGAAATCAAAAATTACGAATATATACTAAATTTTTTAAAAATATACCCGGCAAGACCATAGTGTAGCCGCATATTTCTTGTAAGTCTCAGAACTTTACACTTACGCCAAAGAGCTGATGAATTTAGCGCGGCCAAACCTGTCTTAGTCCTAGACGCATCCGGTATCACCGGAAAAACCTGCCTAAAATCTCCGCCAAAAAGTATAACCTTACCTCCGAAGGCTTTTTAGACTTCAATATATCACACATGCTTCTGTGAAATGTTTCGAAACAAAATGTGCTCATCATCGGGGCCTCATCCAGAGTTATGAATTGAGTTTCTTTGATCAACTCTGCCAAGTACGTTCCAGATTTCATTGAGCACGTCGTATGGTCGTTTACATGTATAAGAATGTCAAATCTAGAATGCGCCATTCGACCACCCTGTAAGAGCAACGACGCAATCCCACTCGACGCTACATTTAGAACAACTTCACCTTTCGAACGTAAAGCATCTCATAGGACACTCCAGAGAAAGATTTTTCGAGTTCCACCAAATCGATAGACGAAATAAACTCCACCAACATCGCGGGTACCTGCATCTAGTATCTCATTTTAAATACCCAATTGTTCACCTATTATCATTGACATTACCTCTTTGTGCTTTTCCCGCAATTGGTCACGATCATAACTCTTCTCGTCGCACAATAATGTATTCTTGTATTTATCGATCTCAATATCATCTAGGCATAACATCTCCTTGAAGTTTGTCAGTGAATTACCACTTGCGCGCAAGAGCTTCTCAATCTCCACTTATGTAAAATTCTTTACCTCTTCATCGGACAAAACCAAGTCTAAAAAATCACAAAATATTATTAGTCATTAAATGCTCCTTAACAGAAAAACTTTCATAGTAAACTAATAAAACGTTCAAGAACTTGGTTTCTTGCGTAACTTATTTTGCTGGTATAAAATATCGTCTGATAGCATTTCCCAAGTTGCGTCCCAGACATCTTGGACCGAACCAATGCTATTGGAAAGCAGCATTATAACAAATAACTTGTGGATGAACCGTCCATAACCCCAATAACTCGCTTCCTTGATTGCTTCGATGTATTCCCTATCATCGTCTAATAAACCATATAAGATCAAGTTTTCTGGATCGATAAGCTGGATGGAGTCACTGAAGAATTCTATGAAGAATTAAATTTCAACGACCCACTGAGAATAGTACTTGAAAATGCAAGAGATCAACACAACCTTCTTGAGGAAACTTCGAGAGGCTGCACAAGGATGCTTGACGAGGCCGAAACTTATACAAAGCTTGTGAGTTACCTAGATCTCAAAGATGAAACAGCCAGTCCTACACCGCCTAAAGACACACCTACAGCTGGTAAACGATCCATGGAGCGATCCCAAAGCCCTAAAAGTCAAACTCAATTACATTTTTCTTGGACCAAATTCGACTTATCCCGCCTTTATAAATTTTGGTCTGACTGAAGCTGAGACGACAATGCTATTACGCGAACTAAAAAGGCATAGAAAAGCTATAGGCTATTCGCTTGATGACATTCCATGAATCTCACCAGATCTTTGTATGCACAAGATCAATCATAAAGAGAATTCTAAAAAATCGATTGAGCACCAAGAGGAGGTTAAATCCTAATTTAATGAATGTCGTAAAGAAAGAAATTATGAAGTTTTTAGAAGCAATAATCATCTTCCAGATCTCGGACAGCCCTTGGATTAGCCCGATTCACGTCGTTCCTAAGAAAGGAGGAGTCAAACTGATCAAAAACGAAAAATATGAGATTATCGCTACAAGAACGGTCAACGGGCATCGCATGTGCATTGACTACCTGAAGTTGAGCGCAGCAATGAGAAAATATCATTTTCCTCTACCTTTTATCGACAAAATGTTGGAGAGGCTAGCCAATCATCAATACTATTGTTTCCTTGATGGATATTATGGATTTTTCCAAATTCCTATTCGACCAGAAGATCAAGAGAAAACAACATTCATTTGTCCATATATGACCTTTGCTTGTGGGGGAATGCCTTTTGGTTTGTGTAATGCACCTGCGACTTTTCAGAGATGCATGATGTCGATATTCACCGAATACATCGAAGATTACATGGAAGTCTTCATGGACGATTTCTCAGTCTACGGATCCTCATTCCATACATGCTTAACGAATCTAGGCAAAGTCGTATAGAGATGTGAAGACAAACATCTGGTTTTGAATTGAGAAAAATGTCATTTTATGGTACGAGACAGAATTATGCTCGAACATATAATTTTAGGAAAATGAATCGAAGTGGATAAGGCAAAAATTGAAGTCATGACGAGCCTACAACCTCCTACAAATGTGAAAGGTATTCGAAGTTTCCTAAGACACGCCGGTTTTTACAGGAGTTTCATAAAAGATTTCTCCCAAATCGCTAGACCCTTACGAGATTATTATGCAAGGAGACAAACTTCGAGTTCAACGACGAATGCCTAGCCGCATTTCATAAACTTAAAGACCCCCTTGTCTCCGCTCCAGTCGTGGAACCACCTTATTGGGAACAACCATTCAAGATTATGTGTAATGCGAGTGATTTTGCAGTTGGAAGTGTACTCAGGAAACGAAAAAGATAAGAAGCTGCACGCGATCTACTACGCAAGGAGAACGATGGATGACGCTCAATGCAATTATGCTACAATGGAAAAGGAAATTTTGGATGTCGTATTCGCCTTTGAGAAATTTTAATCCTATCTTATCGGATCTAAGGTCATAGTACATACGGATCATGCGGCGACAAATACTTGATGTCCAAGAAAGATGCAAAACCTAGATTAATAAGATGGATACTCCTACTGCAAGAATTCGACATCAAGATTCGTGATCGAAAAGGAGCAGACAATGGAGTAGCATATCACCTTTCGCGAATACAAGTGGAAGACAAAGTGCCTTTGAATGATAATTTGCCGGATGACAATGTCTACGCAATAGACACAGTACCTCTAACTGTGCATGAAGCATTCCCACGACCTCTTATACGATGGTCAGACACTTTCAACACCCCATGGTTCAGGAACATTGCCAACTACCTCGCTGCAGACATCGAACCACCACAATTCTTTGGATATAAGAAGAAGAAATTCTTATGAGATATAAGACACTATTTTTGGGATGAACCATACCTTTACAAGAGATGTGCAGATTGTGAGAGTCAAAACTCGAACAATCAAATTCTTGTGAAGGATTTTAAGAGGGAACATAAGATCCTGAAAGAAAACACAATTGCAGAGATCCAAAGATGGTTTCTTTATTGCTGTTTAGAAAAGCAGTTGCTTATTGGATATATTGCTAAGTGTTCGCTAGGTCGAAAAGAGGTCCTTTTCTATGAATGACAATGCTAATTATATATACAAGTCTTCCAAACAAGGATCTCGAGAAATATTTGGAATATTTCTTTTTCCCTTTGCGCGGCCGCCGACTTAGATCACCCTTTAGGCTAGACACTAACCTAGGTCATTCGACGGGCTCCATCTCTGCCCATTAAGCTTGAAATATGATCGAGATCAGCGTCGAACATCTCCGAAACCCACTAGATATCTGAAAGGTTCCGAAGAAGGAGAAAATCTATATTGGCAACAAACGGACCTGGAGAATCATAACAGATTTTCCGAGCAATGACAGTAGCTGGGAAGATTATTTCTACTTCCTCCATGTTTCTGAGGCTTCTGTTGGTAGCGACTGTCTTAACTTGGTCAAGACGAGCTGGGGACCACTTGATAGCTATGAGAGTCGAAACTCACAAAATCAAATTTTGTCGGGATTTTTAGAGGGAACCGAAGTTTATGGGAAATAAAACACACTAAGAGATCCAAAGATGGTGATTTTATTTTATGTTCTTTAGAAAGCGTACAAGATATTGCTAAGTGTTTCTGCAAGGGTAAACGCGTCTGCCTCCTATGAATTACTGCTCATTATTTATACATGTTTCATGGGCGAGGATCTCAGACAAAATCTGGAATATTTTTTTTTCTCTTGCGCGGCCACTGACTAAGGTTGCTTCTTGAGATGGCAAGTAACCTTGCTAGGGTAATCAATGATATGGGCTTTGAACTCGGCCCACAAGTTGATGAGAGGTTTGTATCTCGGCCCATTTGTTAATGAGATCGGTCTTTCGAGGTGAGCCGATCCGCAGCGGTCTTGGTTCGGTGGAAAGATATCGTTGCTTTCGGCTCGGCTCGGCTTTCGTCCTCTCTAGGTAGGATTACCTTGGTGAGTCTCTTCTTCTTCTAGACGAGGCGAAGGGAGGAGCTATTTTTAGGACTGTCATGATTTGGCTCGGTCCTCCATACTCTTTGCGAATCGGTATGCTTCATGTTGATCTCGGGTGGGTGAAAACCGACCCCAACAGTTTGCCCCCCCCAGCTCGTCAGATTCTGGAGAGATTGTGACGAGGTAGGATTTATTGAGATCGAGGCAAAGCGAATGATTTATTTTGGACTAGCGTTGAGCTGACCATTGAAAGTTGATGATGAGGCGAAGCGAATGATTTCTTTTGTTGGCGTCGAGCCGTTTTTTCTCTTTGTAGTGAGGACAGAATAAGGCGTTGAATAATCCGTTTGCCTCGGTGTATCTCGGCCTATACATATTTTCTATAGAGTTTCTTCTGCCGGTTGATGTTTATACATGTGTTTATACATTCACCGTAGACATCTCGGGAATCGCAAACATTTTTGTTTATTCCAGAGGTCACGCGCCGAAATGTCTATACGTAGCGGACTATCTCCCTTGTACTTCTTATTCTTCTCATTTGCCAATCTTTCGAAAACCAGGTAGCTCTCCCCTCTTTTTTTCTCTCTTCTTCAGTTTATTTTTCCGGTTAGGGTTTTCTGATTTGCCACCGCTCTGTTTAGTTTATTCGATTTGAAGCGTGGCGAACCTTTGAATTTGTCGACTCGTCGTCATATTTCATGATTTGTCTTTATCGGTCCGTACCTGATTAATCTTCCTAAAGCGTTATGTCTCGTCCAACTCGTTCGGCTGGTTGGAGAAATTCTTTCGCGAGGCTCGGCCTCGATTCTATGAACGATGATTGGGATGAATAAGTCCCCCGAGGTGGGTTTATCAGCCGAGCTGCTTGAATTTGCCGAGGGCTTGGAGTGGAAACTTTCGGGCCAAGAGGCGGGTCCTTCGAGCAAGACCGAGTCTAAACGTCCGAGGAGAAAAGAAAAAATTCTTTCCGAAACAACTTTGTCCGATGAGAAGTCCCTCGCCGAGCTGAGGCGACGCTTCAAAATTCTTGAAGGAGTTGTGTTTGTCATTCCCGGCCCGTCTGACCGACCAGATAAGCCTCCTCCATGCTGCTTTACTGTCTACGAGGCCTTATTTTCCTTGTGTTTTCTATGGTTCCCCGTGCCGAGGCTTGTTATGCAGTACATTTGGAAGCATGGAATAGCGTTGAGACAAATCATTCCTCGGGAACTTCGTCATTTGATTGGGATCCTGACCAAATGCGCGGAATGTGATATCGAGATAAACCATAAATACCTTCTGAAAATCCGAAGGTTTCCTAACTCGGGGAAAGTATATATCTCCAACAAGGCTGATTTCCGAATCATCGGTGGTTTCCCGAGCAAATATATCTGGGAGACCCGCTTTTTCTTCGTCCGAATTTCCGATGCCTCCGTGGATCAAACTTGCCTCTACGTAGTCATGACGAGCTGTGGATCGCTTGGTAGTTACTCCGTATATTTTTGGTTCAATGTATAATTTAACATTGTTAATTAAATTCATGTTTTTGACTTTGTAGTTCACAGTACACCTCCTCCACGTCCAAGCGATCTGCCTGAGGTGTGGACGATTCTATCGGCCAAAAAAGTCGATTAGAGAAAGGATTTCTCGTTTGAGAGAGTGAAGATGGCTCGGACTATTTGTGACTTTGTTCCCACGAGCCCACAACTTCTAACGTCCGAAGTTACTTTGACGAGCATGGCAAGATTGTTGATTCGTGCGAAAAAGGAGCTTGAAGCGAAGGAGGCTGAAAGGAAAGCTGCCGAGGCGGAGGAAGAGGCGAGGCGGGTTGCCGAAGTGGATCTGAATCCTCCTACCACCGAGGCAACGACCCAAGGCTTGATTGCTTCCGAAGCGGTGATCCCGGGCGCTGCTGCTCCCGAGGTAAACACTGATAATATCAGGAGTGACGTAGCTAATCCTTCTGATCAACCTGCTTCCGCTAGTGCGGAGAAAATGGTGATGGTCCTTCCGCATATGTCCGAGCTCCCTCCCGCTCCGTCGAGGAAAGATAACGAACCGAGCCGAAGCGCCCCTTGTTGCCAAAAGAGGAGGGGAAAGCCACCGAGAAGAAGAAGCGTACCGATTGTACTACTGCCAACCCTCCGTCTTCTAGGGCGATAACTGACGATTCTGCTATGTCAGCCACTCTTCTCTCGGAAATTAACGGGCCCGGGGCTAAAATTCCTCCTCTTGACAAGCTTACCGAGGAGAAAACGTATGCGAACATGGCGCTGCGTTGTACCAAGGTAGGATTTGATTCTTTGTGATGATGGTAAGCGTTTTAGATTTTGCTGATTTTTCTTTTATTGCAGTTCATTGCCTCTATCAACGAGATGGCGGCCAATTATGAATCAGAAGCTCGTCGCAATTAGCGCCGAGTTGATGAGGCATGGAAAAACGCCTCGTCAGAGAAGAAAAAATTGGCCGAGGTGGAGAAGAGATTGATTTCTCTTTTGACTCAAGTTACAGACCTTGAGTGGGAGAAGAGTGTTCTGAGAGAGGAGGCTGCAAACTCCGCGGGTGTTGCCAACCGATGCGAGGTTCAAAGAGGGAAGCTGGAAAACGAGATAGCTTCCTTGAAACAGCAGATCGAGGAGAAGTATGCCTTGCGCGTTGCCGATGTCGAAAAGGCCCAGAAGGACGCCAAGCGCGAGTCGGCCCGTAAATTCGAGGATCGAAATTCTAAGGTGAGGGAGGAAGCCAATAATCATAAAGATGCTAAAGGCAGAGAGATTTCGTTGGCTGAGGTTAATTGTAACATATTGCTCACCGAGGACATTCAGTCGGGAAAGGTCAAATCTCTTGATGAGTAGGCTGGGAAGCTGAAGTCTTGGAAAGCCGAGCTGACTGCTGACTGGCGCTGACGAGTAAGTTGATAGAATTAAAACTTGCTTGAGAGACGAGCTTAATGTTTCGCCAATCTTGGAGGATTCGGGGGATTCTCATCATAACGTAAAGCCGGCTGATTCTGCCACGACTCGAGCACTCGTGATCGATCCCGTTGATGATGTGGAAAGTGTTTAGAATTTCGAGGCGAATCAAATTGTATTGTTTTTTTTTTAAGGTCTTGAAGGACATGTTTTTCTTTGTTTTGAACGTATTTTATGGCTGGACGGCTTTATCCAATGTTATGGAGTTTGTGATATGTTGTTGCTGAAGTTTTAAGTGATTAGTAATAAGAGCGAGGTTTCACTGAAATGAACTGCTTAGTATTTTGTATGCCAAAATGTTTGAGATGTTTGATAGCACTATGCTATGAGGCGAATGATAAATGGGTTTAGATTTTACTTCGGTCTTTGGGTTTTACGATGTAGGCTTTGACTTACGTTCCCGTTTCGATAGTAAAAATGTGAGTGGTTTGGTCGAGATATATCTTTTCCTTCCTTTGGTCTGGATATATCCGCCTAAAATTTGTATAGCGCGCTTTAATCTGTGGTGGATTATAAAAGAACCGTGATCCGTACAGGCTAGTGGTTAGAAACCGAGGAGGATGTAGGAGCTCGTTGTTGTGGCCATCAACAGACGAGAATGACAAATGTAAAATAAAAGGCATATTGATAAAAGCTTAGAAAATACGTTAAATTGCATTTATAAAGGATGGGAGTATATGTATACGTACCCACTCCCCCCCCCCTTTTAAAGAAGGAGGACATCTGCATCTTTCCGAAGATCGGTTGCCTACGTACCTTTTTCAGGGATTAAGCCGTCCCGTAGTTCATTATAATGCGGCGATTCTTAGCTGAAGGAGATTTTTCTTCTTATGCGGGTATTCTTGGGGTTCCTCTTGGCTTCCTCGGTTGATTTGTTGCTATGCTGAGACTCTGAGGACCTTTTCTCTTCGTGGTTGAGCAGGGTGGCGGTGTAGAATACTGTGTTGTTGATTTGGGTGAAAGATAAGAGGTTATTTGGCCAGTCCATGATTGCTACATCAGTTGCTAGGAATGGCCATCAGAGGATTATTGGAGCCGGGTAGATTTTTTTGGCTTTGTAGACGTAGAAATCGACGAGGGCTATGAAATCTCCGATTCTGACGGGTACGTTGCGTGCGATCCCTTGTGGTGTTGTGTGATAGTACTGGTTAGTTATGTTCATCCTCGTTTGAGTTGGCTGGATATGCTTGAGTCCGAGGTGTTCAGTGGTTGATCTGGAATAATGCTTAGGCAAGCTCCGGAGTCGCACAAGACGTTATTAAAGTCGACGCCTTAGACGTTGCACGAGATGAGGAATTGCCCTTGTTCCTGAGTTTTGTAAAGTATCTCGATTGGTCGCCCGCATCTTGCATATGTGAAAAGTTCTTCTATTTCTGATGCAGATTTGGTGCTGTTGCGGAAGAATAGTTCGAGTCTGCGTTCCTTGAATGTTTTAGTGAACGATATGTCATTGGGAGTTTGCGAACTTCTTGAAAAAATTCTTCGAGGTTTTTCGTGCCTATCTTGTTTGAACCAGAAGCTATATCCATCTTTGATCGGAATTCCTTCGGGGTCGTGGCGACCCATTGTCGTGCAGAAGATTGTTACATAATCCACGGGGTTTGTAGTTCCATCGTAAAATGGGATTCGACCTGGGTGGTGCATGGTTATCTCTGAGGAGGTCGTATCGTGTTCGTTCGAGTGCATTCTCGGCTGATCGTTGGTCTGACCTTTGGGTCGGTCGTTTCTCGTCTTCTCCTCCTCAGAGATAAAATATGAAACTTGGTGTAGTACATCATGGAATGAAGATGGTGCTCTAAGTATGAGTTCTCTTCGGAAGTTTGACTTAAAGTGCAAACCTCTTTTTAGTGCGTTGATTGTGATTTGATCGTTCACTCTCCCTGCTTGCAAGACTGCTGTTTTGAATCGTTCTATGAAAATCCTCTAAGGTTTTGCCGGATCATGGGTCAGGCTCCACAGGTCGGCGTCGGATGTTCCCTGCTTTATGAGCGCGGCGAATCTTTCGAGAAATTGGACAGACAGTTGGCGAAAAGGGGGTGCATCGTACTTATGGTATTTGATCGGTCTTGGGATCTGTGCTGAGTGTACGATGCCATGTTGGACTGGTGGTTCGTTTCCTAGCATTGCCTTGGGCTAAGGGAGTTTTGTCTTTAATTGTTTTATTCGTCTGAGTCTGGCTTGTCCTTGCCAACTCATCACGTCGAGTTAGGCACTGGTGTATTCTCAGCTCGTTAGTGCATTGCATTTGCTCCACCCAAAGAATGTTTTCTTACTCTTCCGTGAAATCATTGTAGAAGCGGCCAGAGCCACATATATTCTCCAGAAAGGCTTCTTCTGACTCGCGTTGATTTTGGTCCGCTTGCATCAGCTCGATGAGTTGCCTCTGCTCGGTCCAGAGAAGATTTCCTTCCACGAATTTGTTGTTAAGTCGGCTTGGGTCGGGGATGTTCTCCACGGCTTGCGGTCCTTCTTGGGCCGAGGTGTCTTTTCCTTCGGTTCAGATTGTTTTGCCATTGGTATTTCTACCGAGGTAAGTTTTCATGGGCTCGGCGATTTTCTGTTTCGTTCTACGATCCGACCGAGGCGGATTGGATGGGAGCGGTTCTGCCACCGCTGGCGTCACCTCTCTTGACGGGTACGGTGGTTGGAAACCTCTTACTGAGGTCGAGAAATCAAGAGCAACATGACTGAGGTTAAGCCATTGTGAACAAGGGATTTCTTTCAGGAGTATTGCCTCTCTTGTAACCCGGGTAGGTTTGACATCTCTGCAGCGTCACGAGGCGTTGATTCTTTCACCTCGGAATACGCCATCATTGTTGTTTTTGACTGTGGTGAGGTGAGATCTCTCTGGCTCAAGGATTTGCTGCTTCATACTGAGATTCGATCGAGGTGGGTTGAATAATGGTGGTCTTGTCGCCGCATGCGTCACTTCTCCAGACGAACGCGGTGGTGGTGATGCATCTTGAACCGAGGCGGTTCCAACCGTGGAAGGATCTAGGACCGTTGATTTGGGGGTCGAGCCTTGTGAGCTTCCTTGGAAGTAAATCGGAGCCGAGGCTTTCAGTTTGCCAGTCATTGGTCCGATCTCCCGAGATCAACGTCTTGACTTTTTCCGATAAGATTTTCTTGAGTTTGTCATGTTCCTCCGCCTTCTTTAGTATCGAGGTGATCATGTCCTTCGGCCATATCTTCCGATCTCCGGCCATATCTTACGATCTCGTTCCTGATGTTTCTGTGGTAAGAACTTCGAGGTTCCCAACAGACGGCGCCAAACTGTGAAAGTCGAAACTCACACAATCAATTTTTTCGAGATTTTTAGAGGGAACCAAAGTTTCTGGGAAAAAAACACAGTAAGAGATCCAAAGATGTTGGTTTAATTATTTGTTCTTTAGAAAGCGATTGCGTACAAGATATTGTTAAGTGTTTCTGCTAGGGTAAAAGCGTATGCCTCCTATGAATGACTATGCTCATTATTTATACATGTTTCGTGGGCGAGGATCTCAGATATAATCTGGAATATTTATTTTTCTCTTGCGCGGCCACCGACTCAGGTTGCTTCTTGAGATGGCAAGTAACCTTGTTAGTGTAATCAATGATATGGGCTTTGAACTCGGCCTACAAGTTGATGAGAGGTTTGTATCACGGCCCATTTGTTGATGAGATCAGTCTTTCAAGGTGAGCCGATCTACAGCGGTCTTGGTTCGGTGGAAAGATACCATTGCTTTGGGGTCGGCTCGGCTTTCGTCCTCTCAAGGTAGGATTACCTTGTTGAGTCTCTTGTTCTTCTAGACTAGGCGAAGGGAGGAGGTATTTTTAGGACTGTCATGATTTGGTTCGGTCCTCCATACTCTTTGCGAATCGGTATGCTTCATGTAGCCGCTCCGCAGATTTTTGTCTCGATGCGTTTGTTTGTCCTTAACTGATATTGTTTTCTTTTTTTTTGAAGATCGAGACTTCTTTCCCCCAATTCTAGAAAATTTGGTCGGGGTGTTCCAGGCGTTGTCCGCTAGAAAAGTTCATTGGGGAAAGCATTTTTCCCTGAGGAATATAGAGAAAGCTCGAACCCTTCTTGTTGGAATTTCAGTTAGTTCAGATACTTCATCTTCTGAGGATCATAGAACGACCATGGTGAAAAGATTATCGATCCGTGAGAAGAAAGAAAGAGAGGCGAGAGAGGCAGCGAAATGAACTGTCGAGGTTCCCAAAGTTCGCATCACCGCCGAAGCGGTGATTCCTGAAGGAACTGTTGATGAGGACGCAGAAAAAACTTTTGCCTCCCTTTCGAACCTCCTGCCTCGGCTGACGAGGCGGCATTGGCCCTTCTTCTGCCTCTGAAGTGTGTGGGATTGACATCAAACGCAGTAGAATTTAAGGGATCAAATCCACAGAGATTTGAGTGCCCGAAGATTTCTATCGATTTCTAAGTTGTGTCTAGACCTAATAAATTTAAAGGAGAGTTTGTGTGTCATGATTTTGTAGATAGGAATTTAAACTAAACTAAGCAAGTAAGCTAAGCGAATACTTAAAATGAGGTTGTAAACTAATAAAAGAAGTGTTGGGTAATCATGAACTCTCTAGGGATCATGGCCAAAAATCATAGGAATTTTGCTATGATTTTTAATGTGACTTTTGTCTTCTTTTGGTTCTTAAACTTGGAACACTATAGTGTGTGTAGCCTACTCTCGTACATCCTACACACCAATAACTTATATACTCGACCGGTAGGTTTCGTCTCCGGTCGCGTATAAAGTTATGATGAAACACTCACAACCCCTTTACAAGTATACTTTCGTATCTTGTAACGGTTTTGCTAGTCTACCCTAGATCAAACATATAGATCCAGTACTTTCGTAGCTCTAAAAATATATAAGTTTGTTACAAGGTGATCAATCAAGCAAACATGCATTAATAAAAAGGATAGAACGAAGAATCCTAATCGATATCCTAGACTAAAAACCTAATGAATAATCGAAACATGAGAGCCCCTTGGGAACACTATACCCAAAAAGAGAACTACTCAGCTATGGTTGAGCTTAACATCATCATAAATAAAAGAAAAACAGTAAGAGAAACAAATATAGAAAGGCTTCTTTATTGAAGACACAAGTCGAGAATCCTTACTCCAAATCGAAGAACAAAAGTAAAAGTTGCTAGGAATTCGTCACTGTCTAAAAGCGTGAAAGAGATTATCTCTAAGAGACCTAAAAGCATGTATTTATAGTCTTCACTTCTTTGGAGACGTTTAGGGTTTGATGTGAAAAGATGGAATTGGCCTCGGGAATAAAACGGATTCGATTTGGTCGCACATGGAGTTGCCGCGGGTGCGTGACCTCGACCCGCGGCGGAATTCTCTTTGGTCGCGGGAGGCGCCCTCCTGACAGTGGCGGAATGCCGGTTTGCCGCGGGTGCAGCTCCTCTGCCCGCGGTGACTCTGGTTTCAGGGCAGCTTCATCTGCCTTCGGTACTTCAGGTATATGTGAAGATCCAACAATTGGAATGTCTCCAAACCAACTGAATTTGAAAGCTGGTTGTGTCTTCTTTGTTGTGTTCAAATTTGTTGATGATCGGACGGTGAGAATGTCTTCTTTGACTGCAAGTTTTCTGACGGTCCAAGTTTATCCAAAAACGTACTTTTGTTCTGAAATGCACTCTTTTATCCCAAGTTACCTTAAATGTCTTTAAAAACTCTAAAACATGGAAATCACTTGAAAACCATCGAGAACGGAGTTAACACACCTGCAAAAGATATGAAAGTTATCCGTAAAAATGGTCAAAACCCGAAACTTAGATCTTTGATTGTCCTCAAACAAAACATAAATCTATCCTCAGAAAGAAGTTTTCGAAAACATAGGAACTAGCAAAAATCTCAGTGACTGTCTTTCTAAACCATAACCAACGTAATGTATCAATTGGGACTTAGTCTAGAAAATTCTCACCAAATTAGTAAAACGCTAGTCCACAATATTCCTCATGCGAAAAACTAACCACTTAAACTCTAATCGTTTAGTCAACTAGCTCTTAAAAATACTAACCAACATAATCGAGGCTAGGAATAAATGGCATTTTAGAGGTGAGCTTAAAGGTGTTTTGGGTTACCGTATTTCTACCAGAGGATGCTAGATATTATGCGAAACATCAAGAGAGGATGGAGCTATTGACATCCACAGTTTCAGTCACTTCTTACTCGCATAAGTGTTGTTGCAAATTTATCCTTCTTCGGAACTTTTATGTCGTTCCCCCAAACTTAATTTTTTCTCCAGGTTAATGATTCGAACGGCTTCTTACTCCTCACATACGAAACATGGTTGCCTTGGTATAAAAATATCGACCACCCTAAGACTCTTAGGCTTTTATTTCATTTCCTTTCGATTATTATTTAATTTTTTTAGTTTTTTTAAAGAGAAAACGCCTTTAAACATGAGTCTTAGGGAGGACGAAAATTACCAATGACAAAAGATTACCAAGGCAACTTTTAAGCTTAAATTGTTGATACCTCCTTAACCGATTCCATCTCGTCTTCTGTCTTCTCGAGTGACTAAAAACTGTGTCATACCTCTTTCTCCGGCGTTTTTGCACATATCTGCACATAAGACAACAAGTTATGCAAGAGTGAGGTTCAAAAATGATGGTTAAGGTTTGGGGTGTGGTACCAGCTAAAGATGAACTGGCCATCTAGGAAAACAAAGAGTGGTAAAAGGAAAAGATGTTCTAGATGTATGATTCGTTGTCTTGCCTAAAACATTTGATAAGAAACTTAAATTTAGATTAAGTTCAAATAGAGTGAGCTAGTATATCATGTCAGAAAAAATCTCTATGGGTCGAAATCCTCTAGGGATGTCGCATTGCAAGTACTCTAACTACCACCTAGTCTAGTACCAAACCACAAAAGAGCTGACACGAGGAAATAGCGTAGAAACACACTGGTCGAAATCATCATATACTTTGTTTCAATGTTCCTGAAAAATACTTAATAAAAATTGAAAAAGATTACATTAAAATTTTAAATTAAAGCAAAAAATAAGATAGAAAGATTCAAAGCAAATAAAATAGATTAGTAACGGATAAACATCCTCTCCCAGACTTAAACAACACTGTCCTCAGTGTGAAAAAGTTGGTGAAAGAATGAAAAAGTCATTAAAATAAAATAACAAATAAAGAAAAGAGTTCGAAAATAAAAATAAACATAAGAAGATAAAGGGAAGAAAATCGATTGAACCGTGGTGGTGATGTGCAAGGCTGGTCGTGAGTGATGAAGCGTGAGGCTAAACGTCATGTTAGCCATTTGTCTCGAATCGGACAAGTTACCATCGAATTGGTGGTTCTCCTCAAGAAAGTGTATCACATGCTTGTATCGTCTCTCATGTCGTTCTAGCCTTCTCTCCATGGCTGCGTATTCTGGTCTGTGCGTGTGTGAGGAGCTCACAAGAGCGGATGGTGCACATGCATGTGCTAGTAGGAGTAGTCGAGATCGCTATGCAGCTGTGTCTTCCTTGGCCTTAGCCGCTAGGAACTGGCCGATATTGTATAGTAGGCGAGGGACATTCGGTACATAGTCTGTTGTCTCTGGTCGCCACTGAGGAACTAGGAACAGAATCACAAGGTAAGAATACAAAGCATGACTCACTGACGTTTGGGCAGAATTTGTAGCCAAATCTGTCTGGGTCAAGTGATGCGCGAGAGATAGTGCGTTCGCGCGAAAATTACATGAGATCGAACCAAGTCACTTGAAATGGAGTCTCCGTCGAGAAATTAAAGTTAACGGCTCGTAGGATTATCGTGATTATGCTTCCGAAAGCGGTGGTAGAGTCCTCAAGTCTCGTGGCGGGCGCTTCGTGTTTCACCTTTACCAAATACTTCTCAATGATACAAGCGAAGCAAGCATAGCGTGGGTCTGCGGTGAATGGCAATTGAAGAGTAACAAGCCCGCCTTTGTGGATACTAGCCACATTTGCTCTTGAATAGATGGTGTGCGCCAAGAGCTTGTGTACGAAACGGACAACGAGATGCGTAAGTAGGGAAGCCTTAGATTCTCCGTTCTCGTAGACGCCTTGTCTCATTGTGTGCCACAAGTCTCTATCGGGATCTTCATCGGGGTTAATCTCATCAAGATATTGAAGTTTTGAAGCTTCACAAAGTTTTTGGATGGTTAGCGAGTAAGAAAATCCACGTATAGTGAAAGTGAGTGTAATGTCCCTTGCTCTCGGATTACAGCGCCTCTTGTAGCACATGGTGGCAGAGGTTAAGAATTCTTTGGTGAGATCGTCGTAGGTAGGAAGATTGAGCTCCATGGAAGGTCTAAGATTAATTGCATTGAGATACAAAATCACGTCTTCTCTAATCCTGAGCGTGTCGAGAGTTGAGTAATCTATACGAGGTGTTGATTTGATATCCATCATTTTGAGCTTCTTGAGGTAGTCGATATTCAGGTCCATATGTTGCTCAATATATCGTACCTTTGGTCTTGGTTCCGAAGGTGGTGTTAGTTCGCATTGAGGAGATGGTGTTGGGTCACGTGGAGGGAGTGTTGCGCAAGCTCGAGTTCGCGGTCATCTTTGGCTCATCACGAACTCGGCGAGATTAGTGTCATCCTCCACACTATTTGTATCCGAAGCGCCTTGGTTCTCCTCGGGACTCTTAGAGATTGTTCTCCGTGATAATTCTCCTACGAATCCGCTCTTCTTGGAGCGTGTTATGCGAGATCTCACATGATCCATTGTTCCTAAAAAATATATATAACAAATCTCGGCAAAAATATGAATATGGTTGTGATTGAAAGGTTTCATATGCGAGGATATTAAACTGAGTATTGATACTAAGACTTTTCGGTCTTAAAGAGGTATCAATAACTCTAAATACGAGTAGTATAAGAGGTTATCAATCCGTATTAGGAGATGACTCTAAGCATTAAGAATGTAAGGAACCTATGTAAGTTAAGCTAATTAAAAAAGGGTTTGTGATTAAGTATCCAAATTAAAAACTAGTAAAGCAACTTAAACAAGATGTAAAACAATAAGCAAAAGCAGATTCAAAGATGGGATTATGAATATAAGATAACTCAAGTTCAATTCATGATGCTCATTTACTCAAGCAAGCTAATCCCTAGGCATAAGATCCTTAACTTGACTAATTCTCTTCCAAGCAATTAATCACTATGCTAATCACCTAATCCATTAACAAACTCTCATTTGTGGATCATTGATTATGAAGCATTAAGTTTAACTAACAAGATCAACCAAAGATATACCCTAGACAACTATTATCATAGGCTAGGAGTATAAATATCTTGTTTAGTTCATCAAGGCATTTCATCAAACACTTGGTGTGCATGAAATGCCTTATGATCTAAACATATTTTTTCAAGCTAGATCTAGCCTTAAGAACACTAAACAAGAATGGATATAAGAATATCTAACCCTAAAGACCATGAATCAAGCCTTGGGTCGAGTGTGAACCTTATGCCACACTCAGTTGCCAAGCGAATGGGGATGACAGATTTCCAGTCTACAAGGATTTCGCTGGTACTTGTTGATCGCTCAGTACGGCTTCCAGAGGGACTATTCGAAGATGTGCCAATCAAGATTGGGAATTGCTTGATCCCAACAGATTTCATCATCCTGAAGTACGATGTTGAGCCTAAGGATCCTCTTATCATGGGCAGACCATTCCTTGCAACTGCTGGAGCCTTGATCAATTGCAAGAATAGACAGATAGCTCTCAACATCCGTGATTTGGTGATGTCCTTTAACATGGAAAAGATGATGAAGAGACCAACCATCGATGTGCAGATGTTCTATGTGGACACCTTCAATGACATAGCAGAGGAGTACTTCCTGGAGATGCACCCTGAGGATCCACTGGAGAGAAAATTGGTCTGTTCAGCCACTTCAGAGGTCCATTTGTGCGATGATACTGCTGGATACTCGAAGATGCTCGATTCAGCATCGTCAGTATCGATCGATACTCCACTGGTATCGATCGGTACCCTGCGACCAGAAAGAGAGTTGGCCTAGAGTTCTAAACAAGCTGCTGGGCTTGGGGAATGGAGTTCAGAGAATGCTCCTAAAGTCGAACTAAAGCCACTCCCACCAAATCTGAGGTATATTTTTCTTGGCCCTAATTATACATACCCAGTGATTGTTAATGCTTCTTTGAACAACACAAGAGCATGCCTTACTGCTGAGCAAGCTGCGCAAGTATCGCAAAGCTCTTGGCTATTCTCTTTATGACATTTTAGGCATATCACCATACTTGTGCATGCATCGGATTCACCTGGAGGATGAGTCTAAGTCTTCGAAGGAAGTGGTCAGGAAGGAAGTGATGAAACTTTTGGAAGCAGGGATTATCTATGCCATCTCAGATAGTTCTTGGGTTAGTCCAGTTCACGTTGTGCCTAAGAAAGGAGGCATAACAGTGGTGAAAAACTAGAAGGATGAGCTGATCCCTACAAGGACGATCACTGGTCACAGGAAGTGTATCGACTACAGGAAGCTGAATGCGGCCACAAGGAAGGATCACTTCCCATTGCCATTCATCGACCAGATGCTGGAGAGGTTAGCGAGTCACCCATACTACTGTTTTCTCGATGGGTACTCATGCTTTTTCCAGATTTCTATACATCTAGAGGATCAGGGGAATACGACCTTTACATGTCCTTATGGCACATTCGCCTACAGAAGAATGCCATTTGGATTATGTAACGCTCCAGCAACCTTTCAGAGATGCATGATGTCGATTTTCACAGACATGACTGAGGAGTTTATGGAGGTGTTGATGGATGACTATTCAGTGTATGGATCGTCATTCAAGGATTGTATGGATAACTTGTGCAAGGTACTTCAAAGATGTGAGGAGAAGCACTTGGTTCTTAATTGGGAGAAGTGCCACTTCATGGTACAAGATGGCATTGTTCTTGGGCACAAAGTTTCCAAGGCAGGGATCGAAGTTGACAAGGCTAAGATTCAGGTCATGACAAGCCTGCAACCTCCACGATATGTATGTGAGATTCGAAGCTTCCTTGGTCATGCTGGGTTTTACAGGAGGTTCATCAAAGATTTCTCTAAACTCGCACGCCCACTCACAGCCCTGTTATGTAAGGAAGTCAAATTTGACTTCACATCTGATTGCCTTGCAGCCTTCGAGGAGATTAAGAAGACATTGGTGAGTGCTCCTATTGTCCAACCACCTGATTGGAGTTTACCTTTTGAGGTTATGTGCGATGCGAGTGATTTTGCTGCTGGAGCTGTGTTGGGTCAGAGGAAAGACAAGAAGCTCCATGCAATTTACTATGCCAGCAGGATGTTGGATGATGCCCAGCAAAATTACAGCACCACTGAGAACGAGTTACTTGCAGTTGTCTTCACTTTTGAGAAATTTCGGTCTTACTAGATTGGGAGCAAGGTTATTGTTCACACAGACCATGCTGCTCTCAAATACCTGCTGAAGAACAAGGACCTCAAGCCTCGTCTATGCCGATGGGTTCTTTTTCTCCAAGGGTTCGACATCGAGATCAAGGACAAGAGAGGAGTTGAGAATGGCGTTGCTGACCACTTATCGCGATTAAAGGTCGATGAAGTCGTACGTATTGATGATTTCTTGCCAGAGGAAGGTATTTACTTCATTGAAGCTCAACTTCAAGACGTTTGTCCCGAAAATCTGCAATTTTCACGAGTGCAGGCTTTCGGTATCGATCGATACTCACCAAGTATCGGTCGATACCCGTCGCGATTTGGACCTGTTTTGCCTGCAGAGCACTTCGACTCTTATGATGTCTATCTAGCTGCTGTCTCTAGTCCTGCTCGACCATGGTACGCTGACATTGCCAACTACCTTGCTGTAGAGACTGAGCCAAAGTATCCCACAAAGTATGCGAGGAAGAAGTTTATGCGCGAGATGAGGAGGTTCTTCTGGGATGAGCCGTACCTATACAAGCCCTGCTCAGATGGTATCTACAGAAGATGCGTTGTAGAGTCTGAGGTGCCAGCGATTCTTTTTCATTGCCATGGGTCTGAGTATGCTGGTCATTTTGTTATTTTCAAGACGGTGTCCAAAGTTCTTCAAGCAGGCTTCTGGTGGCCTACTATGTTCAGAGACGCGAATGCTCATATCTCACAGTGTGATGTCTGTCAAAGGAGAGGGAAGATCAGCAAGAGACATGAGATGCCACATAATTTCATCCTTGAGGTTGAAGTTTTCGATTGCTGGGGCATCGATTTTATGGATCCCTTTCCCTCGTCACACGAGAACAGATACATCCTTGTTGTTGTGGACTATGTGTCCAAATGGGTGGAGGCGATTGCTAGCAGAACCAATGATTCTTCGGTGGTCGTTAAGCTGTTTAAGACCATCATTTTCCCTCGATTTGGAGTACCTCGAATTGTGATAAGGGATGGTGGTTCTCACTTTATCAAAAAGATTTTCGAGAGGTTGCTGGAGAAGTATGGGCAAGTCGAGGTCTCCAACATGCAAATCAAAGAAATTTTGGAGAAGACAGTGGGTGCTTCTAGGAATGATTGGTCTAAGAAGCTGGATGACGTGCTATGTGCTTATAGGACTGCTTTCAAGACACCGTTGGGCACTACACCATTTCACTTGCTGTATGGGAAAGCATGTCACCTTCCAGTGGAGATCGAACACAAGGCAGCATGGGCGACGAAGTTGCTGAACTTTAACATCAAGCCTGCAGCAGAGAGGAGATTGATTCTGCTAAACGAGTTGGATGAGATTAGGCACCACGCCTACGAGAACTCGAAGCTGTACAAGGAGAGAAGTAAGGCCTATCATGATAAAAAGATCATCTCCAGACATTTCGAGCCAAACGACCAGGTACTTCTGTATAACTCTCGTTTGCAATTGTTTCCTGGTAAACTGCGCTCTCGTTGGTCAGGTTCCTTCACAATCAAGGAGGTCAGACCACATGGTGCTGTCGTGCTGATTTGTCCTACAGGCGATGAATTTACTGTCAATGGACATAGGGTGAAACACTATTGGGCGAAAGCCGAGATTCCAACAGGGCAGATAATGCCTTTGGATGATGCACCAACAGCCTGAATTGTGTTACAGTCAAGCTAATGACGTTAAACGAGCGCTTGGTGGGAGGCAACCCACTGGTGAGTCTGCTTTTGAGTCATTTTTCTTTTTATTTTTGGTTATGTGTTTGTGTCAGGATAAACAAGGAGCAAAACTCGAATTCGCCTGAGTATCGATCGATACCACATTGGTATCGGTTGACACCAGTCGCTAATGAGATGGTTCATCATATCGACTTAAGCCTGGTATCGATCGATACCAGGCCGTGTGTCGATCGACACCAGATGTTCCAGCACGGTAACTTCTTGTTTCTCTTAATTCTATTATGTTCTTTTGTTTTCTTTTACCTACTCTAGGCTAGATAACACTGGGGACAATGTTGTTTAAGTCTGGGGGAGGTAGTCGCTGACATTGTTTTTGTTTTTCTTAGAGTCAGTTGTTTTATCGAGTCAAAAACGTTTTATTGAGTCAAAACTTGTTGGAGATGATGATCCTGTGCTTGAATTGTTGTTTTGATTTTGTTTTTGAGTGACCAGTGTTGCAGGATCAGCTCTAGATCGACTAATGAAAAATCCAAGGACTGACCAGTTGACTAGGAAACATCCATGTGTCCAGCAGAGTTCTTCTGAAGCCTGAGCCAAATTTTTGCACTTCATCGATGTGGTTAGTGTTTACAGAGCTTGATTCATCATTCATATTTGACAAAGGAACCCATATGTTTAAAGTAATGGTATCTATCTCCCCTGTTATAAGTTGATAAATAAGAGCATAAAAGATTGAATGATTTTCTTCTGAGTAGAGGGCTAGGAAAATTTCCAGCGATCCCATTATTCTACTTAAGAGGGAATGATCACACAAAGGTTGAAAGCGATGTTAGGAAAATTTCCCGTGATACCACTATTCGCCTAAACCTTTGATACATAGAGAGGGAATAACCGGGGATTCGGTGGCAAACTCCATCAATACTCGCGTTTCGGACCTTGATGTGTATATGCAGATCTAAAAAAAAAAAGAGAACATAATAAGAAATAAGTCTAGGGGAGAGAAAGTGATAAAAAAGTGTGAAATTGGATGGTTCATTGTCATGATATTGTATGGTAAAGAATCTAGAAGGTTCTTGAACATTGGCTGCAGCGATAAAACTGGCGATGAGGGCTTTATTTGAACAATGCAGGGAGATAATGTGTGGAGTCTGGAAAAGCTGCGAATGTCTACGGAGAAGTACATGGTGGTTAGATCAAAAGTTGGTTAGGTGACATTTGGGTGCTTGGGAAAAGGATCTTTGTGATGGTTGCTGAATAGGAGAGTCTCCGTGTTTTCAAACCTCTTTCTCTGGTTTACTCTTCTATTTGCTTGAGGGCAAGCAAAGGCTAAGTCTGGGGGAGTTGATATATCATGGTTTTTACCCCTTTTAGGCCATGATATAAGTCTGTTTTATACAGTCTTTCTAGTATTTTGGAGTCTTTTAGAGTCTTTTATAGGTTATAGCATATTTGGAGCATAATTGGAGATATTGGAGCTTTTTGGAGCATTCTGGAGCAAAGCAGAAGTTCGTGTTGCTGAGTACCTGATTTGAAGCATCAGTATCGATCGATACAGCCTAGGCAGTATCGATCGATACCCATCGCAGCAGACACGACCCGCGACTTTTCCAAGAGTTGAAGAATTGCAGAATTGCCCCAGAAGACTTTATTATTTACTAGAATCCCCAAAACGTGATTTAGATAATTTAATAGGATTTTACAGCCACTTTTATGATTACGCTTTATTTTACTTTCGTTTTGTGAGAGAGCTTTTGAAGGGAGACAAGTCTGAAACTCTGTTCGTCTGAGAGAAGATTTCGAACCCTCTTATTACTCTTTCTATTTTATTTGATGATTTATTCAAACATGTTTATTGCTTCAATTTCCATGTTTGAGTAGATCAACTTTAGGTTTAGGGTTTTCTCACATGGATTTCTTTGAATGCTAGGTTGATTTATTGTTAGGGTTCATAATCTAAATTAGTTCTTCGCCTTAGGTTGTTCTCAAAGCTAATTCTAGATGGATCACCTAGATCTTAGATCTTAGGTTAATCGATTAGGCACAACAGTGCAATTGAGTAATCTGAAAGAACATAAGGTGAGCAAATTGATTATTCGCAAAGAGATTTGGTTTAATTGATTTGTGAACATATCAAACCTGAACTTTAAAGCTGATTTATTCTTAGGAATTTGCAAAGAGATTTGGGATTCTGAAGTTTAGTTTTAGATAATTCTCGCAACGACAGTTGATCAATTATACTTTAGTGATTTGAGTTCAAGAACCGTGCGTAACCTGAACCCTGATTAGTTAGTTTATCTGCATTCATTGATTTCCTGAGAAATACCGTGGGCCTATATTCTCTCCATCGAATTTACAACTCTTTTACTGTTTATTGCTTTTCTTTCATCTGATTCGCTTAGCTTGATTCGATACTATACAATCTATTGTGTGATTTCTCTGAGTTCTTGTGTTCGACCCCTGATATACTGCAACAACTGCTTTAGTACTTTTTGGGGTATTAATTTGAGCATATCAACTATCCTTAGATTAACTCTGTGATGATGGAGCTAAGTCTACATGAGAATTCCCTCTTGTCGCCCTAAACCTAACACGTTTTGCCAAGTTTGTTCGAAAGAAAGGCCTCACAATTCACACACTAATAACAATGGCTAGAAAGAAGGTTGAGGTTAAGGTAGGGGAAACCATTCCAATGATGGGATATGGCTACTTGGATAAACAAGAGTGGTGAAAGGGAAAAGATTATCCAAGTATGTATAAGTGATCCACAAATTCATTCAAAATTGCATAAACACCATAATTACGAGTCAAGATTAGGGTTATCACTTAGATGAGGTTGGATTCAATTCAAGCATGATTCAATCAAGGCAAGTATGATGATACATGAGAACTAAGCATGGTGCATCTTTACTTTCATACTCACTTAAATGCATCAAACAACTTCGAACGAGGGAATTGAATTAATTTCTTAAAGTGCTACTCTACAAGGAAGATTCATCATTATTCCCATGCATATGCAATGAATTCTAAGTATGCAATTCTAGACTCAATGTACAAATGCAAATACATCCTAAATGACTTCTTTTTGTGTTTCAATTTTCAAAATTTTCAATTTTTTGGTTGGTTTTATATGCCTTAGATGAATGCATGAGACTCAAAATGCAAAACTCAAAATAAGAGAAAAAATGACATTAGTTACCGGTCCCTCCCCCAAACTTAAATCACACCGTCCCGGTGTGAAATAAATCAAAGGAAGAGACCCAAAAAATACTTTGAGATGTACAAGTGTCATGGAGAGTTACCTAGATACTTTGAGATGGGGAAGAGGACCCCATGGAGTATGAAGGGTTGCTAGAACCGGGAGATGGAGTTGGGATGTTTACCTCCTCGTTCGTGGTGTCATCATGACCACGTTGAACTCGTGTCTCATCATGAACCATCAAAACTCCTTGATCAATCCCTTGTCCCCGTGATGTACTCGCTTCTCCACCTTTCCCCTTCAACTTCTTAACCACCTTCTTCAAGCTCCTCACCGTCTTCACCAACTTGTGGATGGTTTTATCTTGCCACTTGCACCACCTTTGGAGGAGCCGTGTTTGGTTATTGGCGTGGCGGGTTGCGGCGTTGGGCATAGTCCCATCATAGGGGTCAAAATGATACCTCTTTCCACCATAGATGGGCGCGGGAGAAGAGGGCTCGGTCTCTTCATCCTCATCCTCATTTGACCCTTTTGGTGACATTGGAGTCTCTTTTCTCATCGCACCTTTCTTCACCTTCGCCCTAATTATCACATCAATTGGCGGATCGGTAGCCGGGTTGTACAAGACATCACGTGGGATGTAGAAATGGATGTTCTTGCTTCCATGAATGTCAGTGAGAGGAGGGTTAGGCAAGAGCACTTGGAGCACGTCCGTTTGGGAGAGCTTGATGTTGTGTGCAAGCTTGTCTCCAACTCTCCCTTTAAAGGACAAGGTCCTAGTTAGGTAAGCTTCATCCAACAAATCCCACTCTAGGTTCTCAATTGACATCTTCTCGCCTTTGGCTCTTAGGATCGGTGCAACTAACCATCCAATCTCTATCTTGGCCTTGTTGTTGCTTGTCCCAAACGCCCATTCCTTGAAGCAAAAGAGGTTCCTCACCAAAAGAGTAGCTAGAGAAGGCATCCGCTCACATCCCTTGAACTCACTTCCATCTTCAAAAGTCTTGAGGATAGGCTTCAACCCGACGCCTAATAACTCCAATTCGTCAAGACCAACCGTCCCAAACTCGATTTTGGCGAAGAACATGTGAGCAAGCACCTTGTGTGCATAACGGATTGCCTGATGACGGATGGAATAGGACTTGATGTGCCCGGCAACATAATTCCCACGGCCAATCGTTTCCCACAACTTCCTTAACTCATTCTTCGGGTAATGGAAGTAGATACCGCAATGTATGCCCTCCTTCTCGAACCCAAAGATTTCGCATATCTCTAGGAAGGTGACTCGGTATTCGGTTTGGCTGGTGAAGTAAAGCACTTCAAACCAGGTCCGAGCATTTGCCTTGGAGGATCTCTCATTGTAGAAAGTCACTCTAAGGGATGAGAGGAATTGGCATGTGTAGATTTGGTGAGCTAGCTCTTTCATGAAGAAGAAATGTTGTCGAAGATTGCGACCACATCTTCGAGAATGCCCATTCTCTCTAGTACCTCCGGGTCTAAAAACCTCATTTGCTTAAAGTCCATTTCCATGAACTTGTTGAAATACTCAACGGCGGGTGGAGCCTCATCCATTTCCTTTCTCTTGTTCTCCTTAACCGTGGTTGAGGCATCCAAAGCCACATCCTTTCCTTTCTCCTTTGCCGTGGCTCTCTTCTTAGGGTTAGAGCTTGAGGCAACTTCACTTGCTCCAGCTCGGACCAGGACCTCCTTGCCTTGTGCATTCGCCTTCACTCTTCCCATTTCCTACAAGTTCTCAAAGTTCCATTAAAATCCAAAAATTTGCCAAGAAAAATCAAGAAGCAAAATTTTGAGGAGATAATCAATTTGAAAAATCGTCCCATGAATAAAATCAAATTAATCTAGCAAGAACCATTTGAATGATCAAATCATCTAGATTAAATGCTCTTTTTCAAGAAAATTGCAAGAAAGGAACCATCTTTGAAGAACATATTTCCATAAACCCATTTCTCAAAAATTTCTCAAGTAAATGCACAAGTTGCTCCATGAATCCAAGATATCAAGTCTTTTTCAACCATTATCCCAAGGTTCTAATCCCATATGCTACCTATTTACAAAAATAAAAAAATGACTAACCAAAATTTTTTATTTTTTTTTGCCAACTATGGAGATGATGAATTTTATGTAAATACCTTGGGATCTTGTGCTTAGATGAACAAAATAATGTTGAATGCACAAAGTAGAGTGAAAGATGAGCCTAGAGCAACTTGAATCTCGATTTTTGAGTGAGAAATGAGAGAGTTATGAGCAAATAAAACAGAAAGAGTAACAAAAGGGTTCGAAATCTTCTCTCGGACGAACAGAGTTTCAGACTTGTCTCCCTAAAAAGCTTTCTCACAAAACCAAAGTAAAATAAAGTGTAGCCATCAAAGTGGCTGTAAAATCCTATTAAATAACCTAAATCACGTTTTGGGGCTTCTTGTAAATAATAAAGTCTTCTAAACCTCTTGTAAACCAATGAGGTATCGATCGACACTGATACTTCAAATCGGGTTCTCAGTTACACGAACGTTTGCTTTGCTCCAAAATGCTCCAGAAAGCTCCAATATCTCTAATTATGCTCCAAACGGGCTAAAACCTGTAAAAAACTCTAAAACACTACAAAATAGTAGAAAGACTCTATAAAACGGACTTATATCATGGCTTAACCGGGGTAAAAACCATGATATATCAACTCCCCTAGACTTAGCCTTTGCTTGCCCTCAAGCAAATAGAAGACTAAACCAGAGAAAGAGGTTTGAAAACATAGAGACTCACATGTTCTTGAAACGTTGCAATGACCCTTTTCCCAAGCACCCAAATGTCACCTAACCAGTTTTTGATCTAACCACCATGTACTTCTCCGTAGACATTCGCAGCTTCCCATACTACACACATTATCTCACAGCATCGTTCAATCAAGCCATCCTCGCCAGTTTCATCGCTGTGATTAATACCAAGAACCTTCTAGATTCTTTCTCATACAATATCATGACAAGGAACCACCTTTTTCAAACTTTTTGGTATTACTTCTCTCCCCTAGACTTATTTCTTATTATGTTCTCTCTTTTGTTTTTAGCTTTGCATATACACATCAAGGTATGAGACGCGAGTATTGATGGGGTTAGCCACCGAATCCCCGTTTCTTCCCTCTCAACGTATCAAAGGCGTAGGCGAATAATGGCATCATAGGAAAATCCTAGCCTCGCTTCCAATTTTTTGTGTCATCATTTCCTCTGAAGTAGAATAATGGGATCGTTGGAAATTTTCCTAACCCTCTACTCAGAAGAAAATCATTTCATCTTTTAATGCATCTTATTTATTAACTTGTAACAGGGAGAGAAATACCATTATTTTAAACACGTGGGTTTCTTTGTCAGATACGAATGAGGAATCAAACTCTATGGACATCAATTACCTCGATGAAGTACAAAAATTTGGCTCAGGCTTTAAAGAACTTTGCTGGAAACGTGAATGTCTTCTAGTTAACTGGTCAGCCTTTGGATTTTTCATTAGTCGATCTAGAACTGATTATGTCACAATGGTCACTTAGAAGCAAGGTCAGATCAATGGATTCAAGAAAAAGATCACAGTCTCCAACAAAGTTTTGACTCAATAAAACAACGAATGACTCAAAAACGACTGACTCTAAGAAAAACAAAAACAAAGTCAGCGACTACCTCCCCCAGACGTGAACAACACTGTCCCCAGTGTTATCTAGCCTAGAGTTGGTGAAAGAAAACAAAAGAACCAATTGGATTGTGCAAAATCAAGAAGTTACAGTGCTGGAACATCAAGTGTCGACCGACACACGGCCTGGTATCGATCGATACCAGGCTTAAGTCGACATGATGAACCGTTCTCAATCGCGTAGGGTGTCGACCGATACTAACAGGGTATTTATCGACACTCACGCGATTTCGTATTTGTTCCTTGTTTATCCTGACACAGACACAAAAACAAAAAATAAAAAGAAAAAGACTCAAAAACAAACTCACCAGTGGGTTGCCTCCCACCAAGCGCTCGTTTAAAGTCAGTAGCTTGACTGTACCGCCGTTCAGACAGTGGGTGTATCATCCAAATGCATTATGTGTCCTTCTAGAATTTCGGCTTTCGCCCAATAGTGTTTCACCCTTTGTCCATTGACAGTGAACTCCTCTCCTGAAGGATTTGTCAGGACAATCGCACCATGTGGTCTAACTTCCTTGACTGTGAAAAGACCTGACTAACGAGAAGGCAATTTACCAGGAAACAATTGCAAACGAGAGTTATACAGAAGTACCTGATCATTTGGTTTAAAATGCCTGGAGATGATCTTCTTGTCATGGTATTCCTTAGTCCTCTCCTTGTACAGCTTCGAGTTCTCATAGGCAAGATGCCTAAGCTCATCGAGCTCATTCAGCTTGATCAATCACTACAAGAAAACAACCGTTTTGCGATGGAAAAATCCATAGCAAATCCGTCGCAAATCACGCTTTGCGACGGAATTGCGACGACACCACTTCCGTCGCAAATCAGTCGTCGCAAAACAGTTTTCCTCGCAAATCCGTCGCAAATTTGCGACGAAACAATTTTCCTCGCAAAATTGCAACGGCCAAATTCCGTCGCAAATTCGTCGCAAATTTGCGACGAGATATATACTCCCTCGCAAATTTGCAACGGCCAAGTTCCCTCGCAACTCCGTCGCAAATTTGCGACGAGATAGAGTCCCTCGCAAATTTGCAACGGCAAATTTCTTTCGCATATCCGTCGCAAATTTGCGACGAGAAAAATTTCGTCGCAAATTTGCAAAGGCAACTCTCCCTCGCAAATCCGTCGCATATTCGCAAGTTTGCGACGAAACTCTTCCCTCGCAAACTTGCGACGGAAAATATTCCCTCGCAAAATTGCAATGGATTTGCGAGAAAAATTGAATTTTGTAATTAAAAAAAATTAAATGAT
This sequence comes from Eutrema yunnanense, assembly GCA_002933935.1. NCBI lineage: Eukaryota > Viridiplantae > Streptophyta > Magnoliopsida > Brassicales > Brassicaceae > Eutrema > Eutrema yunnanense. The sequence goes on along the minus strand of PKML01064571.1, from coordinate 72,651 downwards.
TAAAAAATTAATTTATAAATTGAATAATAATTAAAAATAATTAACATATAAAATTAAAAAACATAATTATATAATTTATTTATTACAAAAAATGCATAATTGTTTTAAAAAAACAAAATAAAATGTTTACAAAAGGACCGGTTCCGGTTTCGGTACCGGTTCCGGATCCCGATCCCGATCCCGAAGTGTTACGTGCTGCGCGAAGTCTTGCAAAAGCCGGATCCTTCTCAGCAAAGTAGTCCAATATCAATGGGGATGGAGTCAGCCGCGGGGTTAGACGGTGCGGGATCCGCCGGTGCTGGGGCAGGCTCCACGGTCTCAGGAACAGCTGAAGTTGCGAAATCCATCTGTATAACAGGAGGAGTACTTGTGGAACCCATCGAAAGAAATCGAGTGTAGTCGTTACCTCGAAATCCCGACATCTACAAAAAAAAATTTAATAATTAATTCATATAATTATATTATAATTTAGAAAATACAAAAAAATTACAATCAAACTAATAATTTTATATAATGTCATAATAATTATAAAATTATATAATATTCATCCGAATTAAAATACAAATTTAACAACTTAATAAATAACAAATCTAAATCTAACAATCTAAATTCATCCTAATTTAAATACAAATCTAACAAATATATTTTTTTAACAAATCTAAAAATCTAAATAATCTAACAAAATCTAACAATTCTAAAAATCTAAAAATCTAAATTAAATACAAATCCAAATCTAACAAATCTAAATTTTTGTTCTCAAATCTAACAAATTTCACAAATCTATCAAATCCAATATTTGTTTTTTTAAGATAACAACATATATTTTTGAAATAAAAAATGAAATTAAAAAAAAATACTTACCTTCGCCCAGGAGAGGAAGAGGTCGCCGGAGGGAGAGGGGACTCGCCGGAGGGAGGGGCTCGCCGGAGGGAGAGGAGGTCGCCGGAGGGAGAGGAGTGCTCGCCGGCGGAGGAGGAGAAGAAAGAGCTCGCGAGGTGAAGGGAGGAGGTCGCGGAGGAGAG
>PKML01064571.1:48962-65587 GCA_002933935.1 Eutrema yunnanense | reverse complement strand
ATACCGAGGAGTGACCTCGGTATCCACTGAGGAACAATCTCCTCAATACCGATGCCACTGCTCGGTACTCCTCGTCGGTGTACTAACCCAGGCCCAATACCGAGGTGTTACACCGAGCAGTGACCTCGGTATTGGCGAACCAGAACTTTTTATCCATTTAAACCGGGTCGGTACCCGGTTTGTCCCGGGTCGACCCGGTTCGTCACTATTCACTATTTAAGCCCAAAAACCTAATTTGGAGGGGCTAAGTCTTTTCTTAAGCAAAAACCCTCTCTAAGAGTGATTTGTAAGAGATTGATCCTTTTGATTTATGCAATTTGAGTATTGTTTTCTTGATTGAATCCATCTATCTTCTACTTTCTAATCATCCAATCATCTTGATCATGAGTTTTAACACTTCTTTTCTTGGATTTGTTAAACCCATGATGATTAGTGAGTAATCTTAAGGATCTTGGGATAAGGTAGATTAGGGTGATCTAGGATTTGATTAGTGGTGTTTAGGGTTAGGTAATCTTATATTCCTTCTTGTCTAGAGCCCCTAATGCTAGATCTAGCTTGAAGGAGTGGATCTAGATCACAAGGCATTTCATGAACACCAAGTGTTTGATGAAATGCCAAGACCAACTAGACAAGAGATTTATGTTCCTAACCTAAGATATTAGTTGTTTAGGGCATATCTTTGGTTGATCTTGTTATGATTCTTAATGCTTGCTAGTTGTTAATCCACAAATGATGATTTGCTAATGGACTTGATAATTAGCATAGTGATTAGTTGCTTGAAAGAGAAGTAATATAGATTAGAGATCTATTACCTAGGAATTAGCTTCTTGAGTAAATGAACACCACTAATTGGACTTGGATCACCTTATATCATTAACCTTATCTCTTGCTCCGCTTTTGTTATTTGGATCACAAATAGTTTAGTTATTACTTCGCTTAATTTGAACTTGAATACTTAATCACCAAATACCTTGTTTAGCTTAAATTACTTATGAACCTTGCATTCTTAGTGTTAAGAACAATCCCGATTATGGATTGATAACCTCCTTACTACATCGTATTGGGGATATTGATACCTCCTAGAGACTAAAAAGTCTTGTATCAGCACCCTTCTTCAAGGTTCACGTTGCTGGACACCATCCTCTTTACATATCTCCTGAAGGGAGGAGAAGTTTTGATGGCATCGATAAAGAGAAGTTCAACAATCAACTTATCCATAATTGCATTACATCTAGAGTCTTCTACCTCCTTCTTAGTCTTCCCTGAATCCCTGGGATAAGGTATCCTTGTGTGTAAACTCTTTCTGCAACTACATTAGGCACTTCCTTTGAAACCTTAGGAGTTGATTCGACTGCGGGATCAGTATTGACCGATACTAGAGTGGTATCGATCGATATAGGCGGTTTTGATTTGTCCCGTGAAAGTATCTTGATAGGTGTCGATCGATATTGTCTAGTGTCGATCGATACCGGAGCGATTTCGGTATCCTCATCCTCAAGATCGACGAAAATATCTGCAGATTGGGCAGTTTTTACTCCTGTAGTGACCTTTTTTCCACTCCTCAAGGTGATTGCATTGATATGAGCTCTTGGGTTCTCTACTTTCCCTGGAAGAAAACCTTCTTGCCTTTTCACAGCCTCTGAAGTCTGAGCTATCTGAAGTTTCATCTTCTTCTGCTGAATATTAATAGCGTCGATCCTTCCACTCAGATCATTATACAGGACATCAATCTTCCCATTGAAATCCACAGTGAGCTTCTGCTGTCCTTGAAGAAGTTGTTCAAACATAGACTCGATCTTGCTATCTAGGAGCTTAGCAGGTATGGGTTGATAAGTTGAGTTTCCATAGTTCTTGGTATACCCACTGTTCTGAGATGATTTCTGGCCAAACTGATTCAAACCTCCTTGCTGAAAGTTGTTGTTGAAGTTTCGGTTGTTGTTGAATTGATTCCTCTGACCCTGAAAACCAGAACCACATATGTAGTTAACATCCTCTACTTCATCCTCGTTGAACACCTCGACATCTTCAGCAAAGTGAACAACCTTCGTTGTCTTGCCCATCAGAAGAATGTGCATATAATCCAACTTGGCTTGAAAATCGGTCATCTGTGAGCCATCCATGCTACCAACTAGTTTCTTGCGCTCAAAATCAGCATTCTTGGTGCTATTGCTAGACGTCAAGTTCTCAATCAGGACATAGGCTTCATCAAGATACCTGGTGTTGAAGTTTCCATTGCTCGAAGCATCCAAAGTCATCTGATACCTCCAATCAAGTCCTCTGAAGAAGAAACCCATCAGCTGAACATCAGAGTATCCGTGATGTGGACAATCTCTCTGATATGATTTGAATCTCGTCCAAGCAGCCTTGAACGCCTCAGTAGGTCCTTGAGAAAACTGGGAGATCTTGTTCCTCAGATAATCGAATCTTGCAGAAAATTTGGTCAGGAAAGTAGTCTTAGTCTCCTCCCAGGTAGCCAGTGATCCAGGAGGTAACTTCTTCAGCCAGTAAGTTGCTTCCCCACCAAGAGAGTATGGGAAAAGCTTGCAGAAAAGGTAATCGTAGGACACTCCATTGTTCTTGATGCTAGTGACCAAATCCTCGAACCTCTCAATATGATCCATGGAATGTTCGCTGGAGAGACCATGAAAAGGGTGCTGTCCCACAAGAGTGTAGTATGCATGTTTCAGCTCAAAGTCATTCCTCGGAAAAGCAAGAGGACGAATCGCAGATCGATTTGCGCAAAACTGGTCATGTCTGTTGCACTCACCATTCGTTCTACCACGATTAACCACAACGTTCCCAGCATTCGCTGCATTCGCGTTCCCAGCGACATTCCCAGCGATAACGGGAGCAGGTGGAATGATGTTCCCCTCTCCATCCAGACGTTGTCCTCTCTCGTTGCACAACCGACCATCTTGGTCTCTGTAAGCACCAACTGCATCTTGAACCAACTCCACTTGATTGTTGTTCATTTTTGCTGGCTTCTTTGCTCTTCTGTTTGTGAGTTCCTAAAGTGCTAGCTGCTCGAGTGACAGATCAACTAGCTGAGTGCTCTTACTCTTTCTGGTTTCACGATTAGGCATACACCTGAAAACAAGAGTCAAATACGTTAGTAACTCGGTAACACGATGAGTATCGATCGACACTAAGTAGTGTTGATTGATATCAACAAAAAGAGAACGGCGAGTATCGACCGATACCGACGAGCTTAGTCGAAATTCTCAGACTAAAATCTAATGGTGAATTGAGTCCCCGGCAGCGGCGCCAAATTTGATATGCTCTAATTAATACCCTAAAAGTACTAAGCAGTAGTTGCAGTAAAGTAGGGGTCGAACACAAGGACTCACAGAGACACACAATAGATTATATATGTGAGAATTAAGCTAAACAATCAATGGTATTAAAAAAATAATGTAAATTAAAACGGTTGTAAATTCGATGGGAGAAAGATAGGTTCATGGTATTTCTCAGGGAATCAATGAATGCAGATAAACTAACTAGCATGATTCAGATTTAGCGCGATTCTTGAACTTAAATCACTAAGATATAGCTAACCAACTCTCGTTGCGAAAGCTATCTAAATCTAAATCCTAGGAATTCCAAATCTCTTTGCGAATAGTTATTTTGCTCACCTTAGGTTCTATCAGGTAATTAATCGCACTCTCGCGTCTAATTAATTATCCTAAGATCTAAGTTCTAGATTTGTCAACCTAGAATTAGCTTTGCAAATAACCTATGGTGAAGAACTAATTCAGATGGTGAATCCTAATAACTAATCAACCTAGCATTCAGAGAAAACCCTATTGAGAACCCTGAACCTAACAAGAGATCTACTCAGATATGGAAATTGAAGCAATAAACATGTTTGAATAAATCATCAAATAAAACAGAAAGAGTAACAAAAGGGTTCGAAATCTTCTCTCGGACGAACAGAGTTTCAGACTTGTCTCCCTAAAAAGCTCTCTCACAAAACCAAAGTAAAATAAAGTGTAGCCATCAAAGTGGCTTTAAAATCCTATTAAATAACCTAAATCATGTTTTGGGGCTTCTTGTAAATAATAGTCTTCTGGGCAATTTTGTAATTCTTCAACTTTTCATTAAAGCCGCGGGTCGTATCTGCTTCGATGAGCATCGACCGATTCCAATGAGGTATCGATCGACACTGATACTTTAAATCGGGTACTCAGCTTCACGAAAGTTTGCTTTGCTCCAAAATGCTCCAGAAAGTTCCAATATCTCCAATTATGCTCCAAACGTGCTAAAACCTGTAAAAGACTCTAAAACACTACAAAATAGTATAAAGACTCTATAAAATGGACTTATATCATGGCTTAAACGGGGTAAAAACCATGATATATCAGAGACCTATGGATAATAGATCTACTTTGACTGGTCAAAGGTTTCAAACTTTTGAAATTCAAAAATTCTCAACCCCCCCCCCCCATCTGGTCGGTCCAATCCGCGCGGTTAGCTCCCCGGGGAATCTGGGGGATTTCTCAACCGCCCCCCCCATCGGGAAGGTTAGCTCCGTGCGGTCCAAATCTCGGGGAATCCGGGGAATTTCTCAACCGCCCCCTGTCGGGAAGGTTAGATCAGTGCGGTCCAAATCTCGGGGAATCATGAGGATTTCTCAACCGCCCCCATCGGGAAGGTTGGATCCGTGCGGTCCAAATCCCTGTTCCGGGACCGACCCGATTGGACCTTGAGGATGGTGCGAGGTCTGAATTTTTCCAAAGATTCCCAACAACCTACAAACACTTAGCGAGAATATCAAAACGAACTAACAAAGATTTAAAAACATAAGAAGAGAAATATGTACAAAGATAAGCTTGGGGTGTCTCCCAAGAGCACTTTGTTTTACGTCACTAAGTTCGACGTTGGTTACCGCATTCAAGCGAGGGGAACATCATCGAGAGGAATCGAGCCTCCCTCTTCAATGATTTCATGGTATGGTTTGAGTCTTTGGCCGTTTGCAATGAATTCTTGGCCACTCTTGTTCACAAGTACCACGGCCCCATACGGCCTCACTTCCTTGTTCTCAAACGGTCCGGACCATCTTGACTTGAGCTTCCCGGGAAAAGGCTTCAACCGGGAGTTGAACAATAGCAATAAGTATCCAACTTTGATGTCTTTACGCAAGATCTTCTTGTCCTGGAACGCCTTGGTCCGTTCCTTGTAGATCCTCGAGCTCTCATAGGCCTCTAGCCTAATCTCGTCTAACTCTTGGAGTTGAATCAACCGCCTCTCTTGTGCGGTCTTTAGATCAAAGTTGAGAAGTTTCACCGCCCACAAGGCTTTGTACTCTAACTCAACCGGCAAGTGACAAGCTTTCCCATAGAAAAGGTTGAACGGGGTGGTCCCTATCAGTGTCTTGAAAGCGGTTCGATAAGCCCACAATGCGTCATCAAGCTTCATGGACCAATCTTTTCTTGAGCTCCCAACGGTCTTCTCAAGTATCGCTTTGATTTGCCGGTTAGAAACCTCCACTTGGCCACCTGTTTGAGGATGGTAAGGCATGGCCACCTTGTGCTTCACTCCGTGTTTCCTAAGCAAGCTTTCGAAGACTTTGTTGATGAAGTGCGAGCCTCCATCACTTACCACAACCCGTGGTACGCCAAATATAGGGAAGATTATTGACTTGAACATCTTGAGAACGACTTTTGCATCGTTTGTGGGACTCGCAATCGCCTCTACCCATTTGGAGACATAGTCAACCGCCACTAGAATGTATTGGTTTCCATAAGAAGAAGGGAACGGTCCCATGAAGTCTATTCCCCAAACATCAAAAAGCTCTACTTCAAGAATCGGGTTTTGAGGCATCTCGTCTCTTCTACCAATGTTCCCCTTCCTTTGGCAAGCGTCACAAGTGGAAACAAAAGCATATGCATCCTTGAATAGGTTCGGCCACCAAAAACCCGATTGGAGAACTCTTGTAGCCGTCTTGTACGAAGCAAAATGTCCACCATATGCCGACCCATGACAATGGAATAAGACTCCTTGGACCTCTTCTTCCGCTACACACCTTCGATACAAACCATCCGAGCACAAGTTGTACAAGAATGGCTCATCCCAATAGTACCTTGTGACGTCATGAAAGAACTTTTTCTTCTTATACCCATCCAAGTTTGGAGGCTCTTTCCCACAAACCAAATAGTTCACAAAATCCGCGAACCACGGTAGCTTCTCATCTTGCAAACTGCTAGCACTCTCAAGACCTCTCACGGCCTCTACTCCTTTCTTCAAGACCTCTCATCTTGCAAACCGATACCATGAAATGATCAACATAAAACTCTCTTCGGGAAGAGAGTCATCTATCAGAATGAGATCCTCAATTCGCATTCTTGACAAGTGATCCGCCACTCCATTCTCGACGCCTTTCTTGTCAATGATCTCCATGTCGAACTCTTGGAGAAACAAGATCCATCTTAGAAGTCTCGGTTTGGTGTCCTTCTTGGCGTAGAAGTGTCTTAGCGCGGCATGATCCGTGTAGACTATGATCTTTGAGCCAACCAAATAGGCTATAAACTTTTCAAACGCAAACAAAACCGCTAGGAGCTCCTTTTTCGTGATAGCCTACCTCACTTGTGTGTCATCAAGAGTCCTACTAGCATAGTAGATCACGTGGAACTTCTTATCCTTTTTTTGGCCAAGGACCGCTCCAACCCTGTAATCACTTGCATCACACATGATCTCGAAGGGAAATTCCCAATCCGGCGCTTAGACTATTGATGCACTCACAAGTGTCTTCTTGATCTCCAAAAATGGATCGAGGCATTCTTCATCAAACACAAAGGCGGTCTCCTTGCATAGAAGCCTAGTGAGAGGTCTTGCTATTTTGTAGAAGTCCTTGATGAACCGTCAGTAGAAACCCGCATGTCCCAAGAAGCTATGGATATCCGTGACCAAATTTGGTGGCTCTCAGGTCATCATCACCTCAATTTTTGCTTTGTTAAATCTCTATCCCTTTCTTGGAGATCTTGTGACCAAGGACAATGCCTTCCCGCACCATAAAGTGACACTTTTCCCAACTGAGCATGAGGATTGTCTCTTCACACCTTGTGAGAACCTTACAAAGATTTGACAAACACGAAGAAAACGAGGAACCATATATGTTGGGCCCAAATTCCACACCTAAAGCCTAGCTTGATTAAGCACGCTCAATAATGAAGGCTCGGCCCACGACGAGGTCTTACGAGACTGTTTACAAGCTGAAGTAAGAAAGGCACAAGTTAAAACAAGCATGATGGAAGCAGCAAGCATGCTAGAAGCAGCGAGCATGAAGGAAAGAAAGCGAGCTCGCAGGAAAGGAAGCGAGCTCGCAGGAAGACATCAGTACGAGCTCGACCGAAGTTCAAACATGGTCAAACATAATTATTTCACTTCCTAGAATCAAGCCTTGCATTTAAAGACAAAGATTACGAATTCAATTCCAAGTTTTAAATTAAGATTTAGACGTTTATATTTTCCCGAGCTTGTATAAATTTGAACATGAAATGTATTGTAAAGGGACCGAATTCTTGGCCAATAATAACATACACATTTTCCTATCTCAAATTCATCTTAGCAAATTCTGTTACTTCTCAAGAACATACGACCTGAAAAAGGCCAAGGATTGAGTTTGTGAGATTCTGCTCTCACAATTTGGCGCCGTCTGTGGGGAAGAGCAAAACAACTTCCTCTTTGTGACCTACGAAACCAACCACTCAAAAGAGGACAATGGCGGACACAACAAGTGCAGTGGTGACTACATCATTCGGAGTCATAAGCACCTCCATTCCTCTAACCCAATCCACCAACATCGTTTCAACAGACTTGGACGGAACAACAAGCGTTCCCATTACCACCTCGGGAGCAAGCATCTCGACCGGGATCGACGACATTGCCGGCCCCTCGGGACCTGCAGTCTTGAACCAATCGGCTCCGGATCAAATAGCTGAGATCCGGAACCTGATATCGTGCCTCATAGAGCAGAATCGCTCAATGGCAGCACGCCAGGACGACCTTGAAAGAGCGAATCGGGCAGGCACCTCTGGGAGGCTCGCCCTCCCACCTGGGACATAATCCCTTTTTGCCCCTGGGCAGGGAGGATTGCCATTCCCACCTCCAGCGGTGACAAGACTAAACTTCTCCGATATCAACGCCTCAACCAGCAGGACGGTCGGCTCAGCCACCGCCTCGCAGTTCAACTCGACGATATCGGATCCCATATTCACTCCTTCCACGATCCAGGTTGCGGAAGGAGAGGTTACACCAATAGCGACCTTACCAGGAGTAGATCCGACATCGGATCTACTAACCAATCAGGCCCGCTCTGGGAACATAAATGAGATCCAACCTGCCGGAAAATCCCTGCTCCGCTTCTCGAGCATTAATGAAAACCACTTGGGATCCGGCAGCTCACTTGGGTTCGAGTCAATCAAGAAGTATTGCGAAGAAACGAACGCCGAGCTACAGCGGATGAGATCACAGGTCCACGCTGTTCTAAGCTTAGCACCTGAGATAGACAGGGTGATTGATGAAGTCAATCAGACCCCATTCACTTTACGAATCGCGAGCCCCCAGCTCGGCGATGTCAGGAACATCCGATTTCTCCGATATAACGGAAAAACCGACCCCAAGGCATTCATGAGAAGTTTCAAATTTGCCTTTTCAAGGGTGCGACTACCCGGGGGTGACCTCAAGTCAGCGCGCTGCCGTTTCTTCGCCGAAAATCTAACAGATTCGGCCCGGGAATGGTTCACCTCCCTGAAGCCGAACTCGATAGACAACTTCACCCAACTTCAAGCTGCATTCTTGAAGCAATATTCGGTATTCATCCTGATCGAGACCTCGGATGCTTATAGTTCGGGAGCCTGTATCGCTAGATGATGCGTTACATCGCGCTTCGCGCTGGATTATCCTCGAAGAAGCGAGTGCACCTCAGCCAAGACAGCATGCACCTGCAACCTCGGTTAAGCAATCTCAGACAACAACTCCCAAGGATCTAAAAAATCCGGGAGAAAGGAGTCCCAAGATCAAAAACAATACCAGGGGATACACTCATACTCAGTGGGAAGCCCACCTCGTAATAGATTCAAGCCTTACGATCCCAGCAAGTGGTGCGATTTCCACAAGATCAAGGGCCACTCCACGGAGGAGTGCCACGAGGTGAAGAAGCAGCTCGCTGCTAAATTCGCAGCGGGAGAGCTGGGAAAAATCGAGCTGGAAAAACCTCCTCCGAGGAAGAACTATTACCCAGCGCGAGACGATGAAAGGCGGGATCACCCATCCGAGGATGATCGTAAGCGAGAACGTTCATCCGAGGATGCGACGAGGCGAGATCCCCCCAAAGACAGGGAAACAGACCTGCCTCCTCCCAACACGAAAAAAAGAATTAATTTTATTAATGGAGGATCCCAGCTATGCCGCAACTCCGTAAACTCAATCAAGAAACATCAGTGAAGGGTAAACACCGACACACGTGACAGGACCCCATTCAAGGGACCTAACACACAAATTTCGTTCTGGGAAAGCGAGGCCACTGAACTAGATTCTCAACATGACGATGCTCTCCTCATCATGTTAGAAGTGGGTGAATACGAGCTCACTAAGATGCTCGTAGACACGGGGAGCTCTGTAGAACTCATCCTCCTAAGCGTTCTTAGGGAAATGAATATACCAGATCACGAAATCGAAGAAAACAAGATGGGGTTAACCGGTTTTTCTGGGGAAACCACGCTATCTCTCGGAACAATAAAACTCCCGGTAATAGCAGCTGGAGTAAGAAGAATAGTCAAATTCACGGTGATAGACATGCCAGCTCCATTCAATGCCATCCTGGGAAGGACCTGGATACATTCAATGAGAGCTGTATCCTCAACATACCATCAATGCATAAAATTTCCCGCCCAAAATGGGATCGCGACAATTAAGGGAAGTCAAAAGGAATCCAGAATGTGCTACATGGCAGGTTTCCAGATCGCAAAGGAAGCGCCATATACCAACTGCAACGAAAAGATGAGCTCACGTACCGACTAGCCAAAAAGAAAAGTGGCCCAGGCTCCATCGGACCTCGCAAAGACCTTATCGAGAAAATCGTTGTCAACGAGTCTCGTCCTAACCAGAAAGTAGGAATTGGGTCCGAGCTCAGCAGATCCCAAAAAGAACAAATAATAACATTCCTCAAACAAAATTCCGGTTCATTCGCATGGACAACAGCTGACATGCCCGGAATCGATCTAAACATCATTTCACATGAACTCAATGTGGATCCAAACCACAAACAAGTACGCCAAAAGCGTCGGAAATTCGGACCTGACAAGACCGAGGCTGTCAACAGTGAGGTCACCAGGTTGCTAGATGTTGGATTCATCAAAGAAGTAAAATATCACGATTGGTGATATATCATGGTTTTTACCCTGTTTAGACCATGATATAAGTCTTTTTTATAGGATCTTTCTAGTGTTTTGTAGTCTTTTAGAGTCTTTTACAGGTTCTAGCACGTTTGGAGCCTAATTGGAGTTATTGGAGCTTTCTGGAGTAGTTTGGAGCAAGAGCTGAAGTCGTGTTGCTGAGTACCTGATTTCACGGCAAGCATCGATCGATACCCCCTGGTATCGATCGATACTCATCGCAGCAAGACACGAGCCGCGAGTTTTCCAAGACTTGAAGAATTGCAAAAGTGCCCAGAAGTCTTTAATAATTACAAGAAGACCCCAACTCGTGATTTAGGTTAAATATAGGGATTTTACAGCCAGTTTGTTGGCTATGCCTTTTTAAGCTTTATTCATGTGTTTGATTTTACTTTGGTTTTGAGAGACAAGTCTGAATCTCCCTTCGTCCGAGATCAGATCTCAAAACCTCTTGTTACTATTTTATTGATGATTTATTCAAACATGTTGATTGTTTCATTCTCCATGTCTGAGTAGATCCACTTTAGGTTTAGGGTTTTCTCATAAAGGATTTCTTTGAATGCTAGGTTAATTATCTGTTTAGGATTCACTATCTGAATTAGTTCTTCATCTTAGGTTGTGTTCAAAGCTAATTCTAGGTTGACGAATCTGGAACTTAGATCTTATAATAATTGATTAGGCACGACAGTGCGATTAGTTACCTGATAGAACCTATGTGAGCAAATTGATTATTCGCAAAGAGATTTGGTTTAATTGATTTGTGAACATATCAAACCTGATATAAAAGCTGATTTAGACTTTAGGATTCGCAAAGAGATTTGGAATTCCTAGGATTTAGATTTAGATAATTCTCGCAACGACAGTTGGTTAATTATATCTTAGTGATTTGAGTTCAAGAACTGCGCTAAATCTGAATCCTGCTAGTTAGTTTATCTGCATTCATTGATTTCCTGAGAAAAACCCTGAGCCTATCTTTCTCCAAATGAATTACAACTTGTTTAATTTCTGCACTGCTTTCAATTCCACCTGTTTGCTTAGCTTGATTTGACACTATATAATCTATTGAGTGATCTCCGTGAGTCTTTGTGGTTCGACCCCTAGCTATATTACAACTACTACTTTAGTACTGTTAGGGTATTAATTTGAGCATATCAATTGGCTAGCAAATCCGGTTGTAGTAAAAAAGAAAAATGGCACCTAGCAAGTATGCATAGATTTTACGTATCTAAACAAAGCATGTCGTAAGGATAGCTCCCCACTACCTCACATCGACCAGCTGGTAGAAGCTACCGCAGGACACGAGCTCCTCAGCTTTATGGACGCATTCTCAGGATATAATCAAATACAAATGAGTCCTTCATAACATAACGAGGAACATACTGCTATAAGGTGATGTTCGCCAGCCTCAAAAACGCGGGAGCCACCTATCAAAGACTTATGAACAAGATGTTCGCCAGCCTCTTGGGGAAAACGATGGAAGTCTACATCGATGACATGCTGGTAAAATCTCTGAAAGAGGAAGACCACATAGGTCAGTTGGGGGAATGTTTCACCTTACTAAACAAATTTGGGATGAAACTCAACCCTTCAAAGTGTACCTTTGGGGTCGCCTCAGGCGAGTTCCTAGGTTACATAGTAACTCAACGAGGAATAGAAGCAAACCCCAAACAAATCAGTGTGTTCCTGGAAATGCAACCTCCGATCTCAGTAAAAGAGGTGCAAAGGCTGACAGGTCGTATTGCCGCGTTAAACCGGTTTATTTCCAGGTCGACTGATAAATGTCTCCCCTTTTACCAGTTACTAAAGGGAAACAAAAAACTCATATGGGATGACAAGTGCGGGGAAGCCTTTAAACAACTAAAAACGTACCTCTCCGAGCCCCCCATCTTATCAAAACCGATTGAGGGTGAGCCACTTTACCTATACATAGCAATCTCCGAAGTCGCAGTGAGTGGCGTCCTCATAAGGGAAGAACGAGCTGAGCAAAAACCGATCTACTACGTGAGCAAATCCCTAGTAGATGCCGAAACCAGATATCCACGAATGGAAAAGCTTGCTCTGGCAGTATTGATCTCAGCTCGCAAACTCATGCCGTATTTTCAATCACACCACATCGTAGTAATGACAACACAGTCATTACGAACAGTATTGCACAGCCCCAGCCAGTCTGGCAAGCTAGCAAAATGGGCCATCGAACTGAGCGAGTACGATATCGAATATCGACCTCGGACAAGCGCCAAAGCACAAGTACTAGCTAATTTCATTATCGAGCTCACGGCTAACAGCCAGGTTACCGGAACGAGCATGGAGACATGGCAGCTTTATGTTGATGGAGCCTCCTCGATACAGGGGGCAGGTGTGGGAATCCATCTTATATCCCCGACAAACGAAGTCGTAGAACAATCTTTCAGACTCAGATTCTCAGCATCAAACAACGAAGCTGAGTACGAGGCCTTAATAGCAGGCCTCCAACTCGCAGCTGGAATAGGAATACGTAAGCAAAATGCGTTCAGCGACTCCTAACTAATTACAAGCCAGTTTCATGGAGAATACGAAACCAGAGATAGCATGAGCTAGTCAAACAATTCAAAGCCTTCAGTCTAACGCGAATACCACGCGGTGAGAACACGATAGCAGACGCACTGGCAGCTCTGGCATCAACCTCGAATCCACTCGTAAAAAGAGTAATTCCAGTATAAGGAATTGAAAAACCAAGCATCAAAATAGACAAAGATAGTGAGGTTTCGATGGAAATAGACAATGACGATATGGAGGTAGATATAACAATAGCCACAGTAACAGGCGACCTCCCACCAGAAGAGGAAGAAGTCGCCGACCCGGAGCCAGAACGGCTTGACGCCAGGCACGTTACGCTCCACGAAAAAATGATAGCCAGAGCTGACTGGCGAGTAGCGATTATACAATACATTGAGGGGGGAGAGGCTCCCCCCAGCAAGTGGAAAGCTCGCAAGATCAAAACCATAGCTTCAAGATATTGTATAATCAGCCCCTGCCTTTACAAGTGTAAACGGCCCCTACCTAGTATGCATCCACGGGCTCGAAGCTTTTACGGTGTTATCGGAAATTCACGGAGGCTCGTGTGGCAGCCACTCAGGAGGAAGGGCACTAGCCGTTAGGATCAAAAGGCAAGGATATTTTTGGCCCACCTTGGTTGCTAACTGCGAAGAACATTCTAAAGCATGTGACAAATGCCAATGGCATGCTCCGACTTTGCATCAGCCTACCGAAAACTTATCCTCCATTTCATCTCCATACCCCTTTATGAGGTGGTTAATGGATATAGTAGGACCCATGGTAACTTCGGGAAAAAGAAGGTGTCGTTTCTTACTCGTCCTCACCGACTACTTCACCAAATGGGTGGAGGCAGGAGCTTTCCAGCAAATTAAAGCAAATCACGTACAGGAATTCTTATGGCAGAACATAGTCTGCCGGCACGGAGTCCCATACGAAATCGTGATCGACAATGGCTCGCAGTTCATCTCAAATCAATTCCTCGAATTCTGCAGAGATCACGGAATCAGATTAACAACCTCGACCCCACGTTACCCTCAGGGTAACGGGCAGGCTGAGGCAGCAAACAAGCTAATACTGAGCAATCTCAAAAAGCGACTGGATGCTAAAAACACCGTGGTCCGACGAGCTCCCTGGAGTGATGTGGGCCTGTCGGACCTCACCTCGCAAGGCAACCTCAGAAACACCGTTCTCCTTAGCTTACCGAATCGAGGCTGTGGTTCCCGCCGAGATCGCAGTTCCCAGCTTGAGAATAGATATATGTCCCATTAACGAGGAACTGAACAACGA
The DNA here is from genome assembly GCA_002933935.1 of Eutrema yunnanense. Classification (NCBI taxonomy): domain Eukaryota; kingdom Viridiplantae; phylum Streptophyta; class Magnoliopsida; order Brassicales; family Brassicaceae; genus Eutrema; species Eutrema yunnanense. Next base: position 51,374 of record PKML01064571.1, on the reverse strand, counting down.
AATGCTTCTCGACCACCTCGATGTTATCGATGAACGTCGAGACCGAGCACTCGTTAACCTTCAAAATTATCAACATGCGGCAGCACGCTACTATAATTCAAAGGTCAAGCAGCGAAGATTTCGAGTCGGCGAGCTCGTCCTGCGAAAAACCTACGAGAACACAAGGGAAAGAAACGCCGAAAAACTAGGCACCAACTGGGAAGGTCCATACCGGATCTCCGAGATAGTAAAAGACGGCGTATATAAACTCACCAGGATGCACGACAATACGCCTGAAAGGAACTCATGGAATGCCATGAATTTAAAGAAGTACTATCATTAAAAAGATACTTGTAAGAATCGAATTACGAAAAGGCTTGATCCCTCCTCAGGGTACGTAGGCAACCTCACAAGGGTGCAGCTATTAAAATAATAAATCTTCTTTGAGCATGTTGAAAATAGCCTGAGACCTCTCAGCTACCATCTACAAGCTAAAAGCTTTACCCTATAAATGAACAGCCTTACGAGCTAAAGCGTGCTATCATCTAGCACGACTCGACCTTGCGTCTAAATTGCAAGGTCACAACCCTTATAGTCTCTAAATGACAATAACCTCTACGTCTAAATTGTTTAGGTTACATGCACTCCTCTAAACGGCTTCGACCTTGCGTCTTTAAATCGTCTGGTCAGCTCACAAGGTCTCTAAACGACCTGGGAGAAAGGTCTCTAAACGACCTGGGTCTTTAGCTGAAAAAACCGCCTTTGATCTAAAAAAGACAGCCTCTAAATGGCAAAAATTATGAACAAATTAAAAAGAGGATTTTTAAAAGGGGTCATCAAAATAAATAAAGCTTCCTCAAGGGAGAACGAGTTCAAATCTAAAAAGCCCGCTAAGGCATAAACAAGTTCAACAAACAAACCAAAAAAGGTTTAAAGGCCTCCCCATGCACCAAGTTCAACAAGAAACGAAAACAGTAAAGATATTCCTAACAAGTAAGATCAGCTGGTTTGTCCTCCAGAGCGTCTTGATTCGAGGGCAGCGAGAACTCCTTCCTAAGCTCCTGAGAACAAAGGGCCAGCTGATCATTCAATGATGCGCTTGTCCCAGCAGGAAGCGTAACCGAGTCATCGGACACCTGAGAAATATCAATTTTACCCAGGGAAAAATCTGATACCTGGACGATGGCGAGCTCCGCATCCAATCTCAGCTTCTCAGCCTGGATGCTCATCTTTTCGGCCTCAATATCATTGATGGTCTGACCGATAATATCATCGAGAAGAGGGATATTGGATTTGCACTCCATAATTTGAGTCTCGGTATCGACCTCGATTTTCTTCTTCTCCCATTTATCCTTTATCCCCAAAAGAATGGCACGATACTGCTTGGATATCTCCCTCCTCGCATCCCTCTCTGCCTTCTTCACCATCTCTTTTTGCCTCTTGGCAAGCTTCTTCGAGTCTTCGGTAACCTTCTCAACCTGGACCCTCAAGTCCACTATGTTTCCACTAGCTGAGCGCAAACCAACTTCAGCAGCTTCAGCTCGCCCCTCGGCAACACGGAGGTCCACCTTCAAATCGTCATTCAACTTATCTAACACAGAAACCCGAGCTAGAGCCTCCCGGGCAGAATCTTCCCATCTCTTGGCCAAAACAGCTTGATCCTTAACCTGGCCCTCTAGAAGAGCAACCTCGCCCATCCTCTCCTCGTTCCGAGTGAGTCTCCTTATCAGCTCGTCCCTTTCAGCGACGAGGTCTGCAATGGTCCTAGCTGCCCTCTCCCCCTCCTCGGGCAGGGTAGCAGAACGAAGATCTTGCTCAAAAGAGGTAATCAGCTCATTGGCGGCAGAAACAGCCTGGGAAGGGAACATAAAAATTCAGCAGAGAAAAAATCAAAATAAGGAACAAAGCAAAGACAATGGAAATTACCTGGCCCATCGCACTTGCGAACTGAACATAGCCCTCAGGCTTTTTCATGTTCCTAAGAGATGGCAGGAAGCAAGACGAAGGTCTAACACGCCTAAAGAGATTTGCAAGCTGGGAGTTGTTCGCGACAATTGCCTCAGGACCGTCAAAGTCGAACCTAAAGGCATTCGGAGAAGCACCTCCGCTACCTGATATGCTCAATTTAATACCCTAAATAGTACTAAAGCAGTTGCTGCAGTAAATCAGGGGTCGAACACAAGAACTCAAATCTTCACACAATAGATTGTATATATTCGAAATAAGCTAAATCAAAAGATGTAAACTAAAAGCAAGCAGGAATTAAAAGAGTTGTAAATCAATGGAGGAAATATAGGCCCAGGGTTTTTCTCAGGAAATCAATGAATGCAGGCTAACTAACTAACAGGATTCAGATTAAGCACTGTTCTAGAACTCAAATCACTAAAATATAATTAACCAACTCTCGTTGCGAAAACTATCTAAATCTAAATA
>PKML01064571.1:4594-44228 GCA_002933935.1 Eutrema yunnanense | reverse complement strand
TAAAAAGGCATAGCCTAAACAGGTGGCTGAAAACTCCTATTTATAACCTAAAACACGACTTGGGGTCTTCTTGTAATTATTAAAGACTTCTGGGCACTTTTGCAATTCTTCAAGTCTTGGAAAACTCGTGGGTCATGTCTTGCTGCGATGAGTGTCGATCGATACCAGGGGGTATCGATCGATGCTCGACGTGAATTCAGGTTCTCAGCGACACGATCTTTAGCTCTGCTCCAAACTGCTCCAGAAAGCTCCAATACTTCCAATAATCCTCCAAACGTGCTATGACCTGTAAAAGACTCTAAAAAGACTCCAAAATACTATAAAGACTCTATAAAAAGGACTTATATCATGGCCTAAATGGGGTAAAAACCATGATATATCACTACCCTGGGAACGAGGTATCACATGCCTCCTCGATGTCTCCTCGCCATCAAATCCATCGCCACGAGAGCATTTGGAGCAGGACTGATGCTCGGCAGAACGACTTGGCTCTTTAGAAGACACCCTGGAAACTGACTTTTGAGGATCCCTAGCTTGAACATCATGTTGGGTAACCTCGGCTTCATCCCCCTCTGGCGGAACACCACCACCGTGATCAGCTTTAAGCTCACAATGATCATCCTTCTCAACCTCTCCCCGTTGCGGAATCTCAGTACGAACGGACTTACCAAGAGCCTCTTTGACCCTCTTATCAAGAGCACCAGCTGGCATCGGGGCAGGGCGCAGTCGCATCCCTTCCCTGTAAGAAAGGCGCTGCGGAGGAACCATCTTGCTGGATTCAGTGGAGCTCTCGCTATGAGTAAGATCAATCTGGGAGGTAGCAGGGGCAGTAGCCGGCACCTGGGAACCAGCCAGGGGGATCAATCTCAGCACGAGCTAGATCCTTAGCAACACCCTCGAGCCTGGGAATAATAGACGAAACGGGAACCAGAGCCTGAAGTTGAAGTAGGGGAGACGGAGTCGGAGAATCTGCGGAGTCAAACAAAAAATACTTGAGTAAAGAAACAATTCTCAAATCTAAAAAGATAGAGACATAAATCCACCCAAACCTATTAGCCGGAAAGCAGATGCGACGGATAACCCGGGAGCTCGGCGATCACGAGCTTGCTGAATTCTGTCAAGAGAAAAACCCTTCCAGTCGGAACCTTCGCCCTTGACGAGGTCGACAAGCCGCTGGACCTCAGCTGTCACTGTCTTTGAAGAATCGATCGATTCTACACAAAAGAAAAAGGATCACCATACTGGAATATATAAAAAAAAAGAAAAAAGAACAATCAATCTTCCAGAAGGGATGCTCAAATCAACATCCGCGAGGTCGCGTTTACCAGAGATCTGGGCCTGGGAATGTCGGAGCACCGACTCACCCTCAACTGACGCGCTGGAAATCCTGAAATAGAACAATTGTTCCCACCATTTTTCATCCCTCACATTGAATCTAAAGACAGATCGATTGACCTTCGCCGGGAAATAGTAGGTCCCGCGAAGGTGAGAGTTCCCCTTGACGTTGAAAAGCTGGCGTAAGACCTCGGTATCGAATACAACCCCAGATTCCTTAGAACGCACTCAGAGTGCGACAAGGGGCCTCATCGCACTAGGCATAAGCTGCGGAAGGGCAAGTTTGAGGTCACTAATGATATTAGAGACAACTGCCGGGATGGGAAAAATAAGGTGACATCTCAGGAAGAACACGGCATAACTGCACGCATAACCCTCCGGAGGACTCTCCGGGGAGCTATCAGCCGACGGAATGAGCAGATCGCCGATATCAAGTCCGCACAAGGAGGAGATATTCGCGAGCTCAGCAGCCGAAATCGTGCCCTTCGAGTGGGAATCAAATCGCTCGGCAGGGGGAGGAGAAGCATCCAGCTAAGAAGTAGAAGCCATTGCAAAAAAAAGGCAGCAAAGAAAACCGAGTCCGAAAAAGAAAGAAACTCGATCGGGAACAATGGAGGCTGAACTTTCACCGTAATGAAGTAAAAATAATAATAAAGGAGAGAGAAGGAGAGAAGGGAAAAAGTGAAAAGACATCATTACCTCGGTAAGTGGGAGTTGAGGCGGCGTGGGGAGTTGAGGCGGCGTGGGGAGTTGAAGCGACGAGAACGGCTCATTTATACCCACTCACCCACTCATCCTGTCACATCCCTTAAAAGTCGCGCAGACGCTACGGGATCCCTGCACACTCGCCCGATGAACAAGCTAAAGATCAATTACAAGCCCGAGATTTTGAGATCGTGCCAATCAAAGGATCAATCAAATCCTGAGATCGCAGCTCCGCATCCTCAATGATAAATCATTAAAGATGCTGGGGGCAATTGTTGGGCCCAAATTCCACACCTAAAGCCCACCTTGATTAAGCACGTTCAATAATGAAGGCTCGGCCCACGACGAGGTCTTACGAGACTGTTTACAAGCTGAAGTAAGAAAGACACAAGTTAAAACGAGCATGATGGAAGCAGCAAGCATGCTAGAAGCAGCGAGCATGAAGGAAAGAAAGCGAGCTCGCAGGAAGACAGCAGTACGAGCTCGACCGAAGTTCAAACATGGTCAAACATAATTATTTCACTTCCTAAAATCAAGCCTTGCATTTAAATACAAAGATTACGAATTAAATTCCAAGTTTTAAATTAAGATTTAGACGTTTATATTTTCCCGAGTTTGTATAAAGGAGAACATGAAATGTATTGTAAAGGGACCGAATTCTTGGCCAATAATAACATACACATTTTCCTATCTCAAATTCATCTTAGCAAATTCTTTGTTACTTCTCAAGAACATACGACCTGAAAAAGGCCAAGGATTGAGGTTGTGAGATTCTGCTCTCACAATATACCGAGAAGTCATCCAGGAATACCTCAACCATTTTCTCAATTAAGTTCGAGAAGATCGACATCATGCACCTTTGAAAGGTTGCGGGTGTGTTACAAAGTCCAAATGGCATCCTTCGATAAGCAAATGTACCTTAAGGACATGTAAATGTCATCTTCTCTTGGTGATTAGGGTGAATCAAGATTTGAAATAATTTTGAGTACCCATCCAAGAAGCAATAAAATGGGTGGTTTACTAATCTTTCTAGAATTTGATAAATAAACGGCAATGGAAAGTGATCTAGATGCAAAATTTAATTTCCTATAGTCTATACACATTCGATGACCCGTGATAGTCATAGTTGGAATTGATTCATTCTTAACCACGGTTATACCACCCTTCTTGGGAACCACGTGCACCGGGAAAATCCAAGTGCTATCCGAGATCGGATATATGATTTCTGCATCTAGAAGCTTGAGGATCTCCTTTTTAACAACTTCTTCCAAATTCGGGTTTAACCGTCTTTGATGTTCTATAGAAGACCTCGTTTCGTCTTCTAGATGAATGCGGTAAATGAAAAGTGTAGGAGAAATGCCCTTGTATCATCTAGTGAATATCCAATGGCTCTCCTAAACTTTCTCAACTCATGCAATATGGTGGCTAACTGATCTTCATTTAGACCATCATTCACAATCACCGGATAAGACTCATTAGGACCTAATAAAGCGTACCTTATCCCTTTTGGAAGCGGTTTGAGGTCCACATTTGGGGCATTTAGGTCACTCCAATCATCTTCAATGCTAGACTTACCATTGCTAGCTTCCATCACGTCGTCACCTTGCTTCACATCCAAAGCAAAACCTTCTTGAACCAAAACCCTTGTAGAACCGTCATCACTCTTTGTCTCTTGATGACACAAATCCACAAATGAAGTCTCTTCAACCACATGTTTGTGTTAATCCAAGAGCATCTTGTAACCCTCACTTGCTCCATGTAGATACACATGCTCTCCATGATCTTTGGTCAAGGCCACTTGCAAATAGTCTTCAAGGTTTAATTCTTCCAAGAGCTCATCCGCCAACTCATCCATCACCTCGATGTAGAAGACTTGGCCAACAATGGTAGGTCTCTTCATCACATCGTTGATATCGAAATCAGGTATATCATCCTTACCAAAGTGAAGGTCGATCTTCCTCTTTCTCACATCAATGATCGCCCCGGCGGTGGCCAAGAAAGGCCTACCAAAGATTAGAGGGTCTTTGGACTCCTCATCCATCTCCAAGACAACAAAATCCATTGGCACTATGAAATCTCCAACCATCACTGGTAAATCTTCAAGGAGTCCAATGGAAACCCTTATGCTCCTATCTGTAAGGACTAGAGAGATCCTACACGCCTTGTATTTGGTGAAACCCAACTTCTTAGATATAGAGAACGACATAAGGCTCACGCTAGCTCCAAGGTCACACAAACAATTCGTGAACACCAATGTTCCAAGTGTGCAAGGCAAATTGAAGCTTCTCGGATCACCAAGTTTCTTTGGAACCACCTTCTTTTGGATAATTGCACTACATTATTGAGTGAGCACAACCATACTCTCCATCTCTTTGGTCCTATCCTTGATGGCATCCTTGAGAAACTTAGCATATTTAGGCACAAGGAGAAAGACATCCACCAAAGGCATAGTGATCTCTACCTTCTCCATTTGCCTATCAAAGACCGCTCTATACTTCTCCAACAATTATTTCTTGAAGCGGCCTGGAAATGGATGCTTGGGCTCATAGGGCGGTGGAACAAACAAAGTCTCTTTCCTCTTGGGCTTCTCCTTGGTCTTCTCTTGAATATCAACTCCTTTATCCTTGTCTTCATTTCCCAAAATACCATCTTTAACCATAATTTCTCAGTTTCAAGCGTCTTCTCCCCACCTTGGACTTTGATGTCCTCATCGATCAACTTAGGGCCTTCTCTCGGTGGTAGTTCCTTGCCATTTCTAAGAGTAATGGCATTAACATACTCATTTGGATTTGGTAATGGTTTTCCGGGCAAGGTACCTTAAGCTCGTGAAGAAGAAGCGGCTTCCTTGGACTCCATATGTTTCACTTTGGAGTTCGATGTCTCAAATTTGTTGTTGAGATCATTGTAGGAATAATCTACACGTGTGTTGATTTCCGCTTGGCCCTTAAGAAGTTTTTGAAACATGCTACTCAAATCAAGCTCTTGCGGTTTAGACGTAATTGCTTGGCCTTGGGGAACAAAGCCTTGTTGAAAACCCGGTGGAGGCATGAAAAGAGCTTTGTTTTGGAAACCTCCTTGGTTCCCTTGAAAGTTGTTCTTGGGAACATAGCCGTGTTGTTGATTGTTGGAGGTTTGACCTTGGTTTTGAGAAGTGAAGTTCTTTTGTTGAGCTCCTTGGCCTTGATTAGCTTGTTCGGGGGTACACTTGGTCTTGTGGGTTTTCCACATTCGGGTTCCGATAAGAGAAGTTTGGGTGGTTTCGGTAGTTGTTTCTGAATCCACCTCTTTGGTAGCCATCTTGGTTACCCACATAGTTGATTTCTTGTGTGCTCAAGTCCACGTCTTCATCTTGGTACCCTTGGTTTTCCTCATAGTCCCCAACAAAATGAACCGTCTTTTGAGAAGCATTAAGAAGCTTATCAATCATAGTAGCTTGCTTGTCCATCTTATCATTGAGAACCTTCATTTCCTTGGCCCGATTTTGCTCGTCAAAGTCACTAGTGGTCCTTGTAGCTCGGTCATAATCATCACCATATGTGCCATCACTTTGAGCAAGGTTTTCCATTAGTTCCATAGCTTCATCCACGTCCTTGGCCAAGAAGTTCCCATTTGAGGCCATGTCTAGTAGCATCCTAGGCAATGCTCCACGGTATAAGGTACTCAAGAGAGAGTAGTTGGAAAACCCATGATGAGGGCATTGAGTAGTGTAGCTTCAAAACCTTTCCCATGCCTCGTTGAAAGACTCATGCCCGTGTTGTGTAAAGCTAGAAATCTCATTATATGCTCAAATTAATACCCTATAAGTACTAAAGCAGTTGTTGTAGTAAAGTAGGGGTCGAACACAAGAACTCAAGAAAATCACACAATAGACCGAATAGTATCGAATCAAGCTAAGCAGTTCAAATCAAACAAAAGCAGTAAACAGTAAAATCGATGGGAGAAAGATAGGTTCAGGGTATTTCTCAGGACATCAATGAATGCAGATATACTAACTAATCAGGGTTCAGGTTACGCACGGTTCTTGAACTCAAATCACTAAAGTATAATTAACCAACTGTCGTTGCGAGAATTATCTAAGTCTAAATCCTAGAATTCTAAATCTCTTTGCGAATCCTAAATTCTTTACCAGCTTTTAGTTCAAGTTTTATTTGTTCACAAAACAACTAAACCAAATGTCTTTGCGAATAGTTATTTTGCTCACCCTAAGTTCTATCAGATTACTCAATTGCACTGTCGTGCCTAATTGATTAACCTAAGATCTAAATTCTAGGTGATCAATCCAGAATTAGCTTTGAGAACAACCTAAGGTGAAGAACTAATTTAAATAGTGAACCCTAAACAACTATTCAACCTAGCATTCAAAGAAATCCCTTATGAGAACCCTAAACCTAATAAGAGATCTACTCAGACATGGAAATTGAAGCAATAAACATGACTGAGTAAATACTCAAATAAATAATAAGAATCAGTAACAAGAGGATTCAAAATCTTCTCTCGGACGAACATAGTTTCAGAATTGTCTCTCTTCAAAAGCTCTCTCACAAAACCAAAGTAAAATTAAACATAGCCATCAAAGTGGCTGTAAAATCCTAATAAATAACCTAAGTCACGTTTTGGGGCTTCTTGTAAATAATAAAGTCTTCTGGGCAATTTTGCAATTTTTCAACTCTTGGAAAAGTCGCGATCGTGTCTTGCTGCAGTGAGTATCGACCGATACTAGTCAGTATCGATCGATACCGAAGCTTCAAATCGGGTACTCAGCAACACGAACTTCTGCTTTGCTCCAAAATGCTCCAGAAAGCTCAAATATCTCTAATTATGCTCCAAACGTGCTAAAACCTGTAAAAGACTCAAAAACACTACAAAATAGTAGAAAGACTCTATAAAACGGACTTATATCATGGCCTAAAAGGGGTAAAATTCATGATATATCATATGATAGACCCTTGGGGAAGAATTTTTTTCCCATTGGTGAGCTTTGTTTCCAAATGAGAATGGGAAGAGACGTAGCTTGAAGCTATCTTTGGATACTCCATTCATCTTGGAAACCACAAATCCTATCGAATTGGTCAATGTGATCCAATGGGTCTTCCATAGATAGGCCGTGAAACTTATTGTTTTGAACCATATTGAGCAAAGCGACCTTCACCTCAAAGTTGTTGATCTCAAACGGCGGGGCTTGAATGCCTTGGCGGTTTTGTTGAGCATTAGCCGCATCACCCGCTCCAACAATGTTTTGGTAAATACATGCCAACTCTCTCCAAAGTTTGTCCTTGACTCTAGTTAATAGTCATTGCAAAGTCGAACGTGACGGGGAATTGTCTACGACGCATCTAGAATGGGAATCGTGCGTCTACCGGTGTAACAAACATCCTTGGAATTAACACCCTCTAGTCAACATCATCGACGGAATTACCAGTAATCACCCTAGCCTCGATAACATGATTTGCGAGTTAAGTCACTACCAATCGGATTCCATTGCACAACCCGCTTTTTGGATCAATGTTTCTAAGCAACATGATAGGGGCCCCGACCTTTAAAACCAATTCGTGATTGGGCATACCGGAAATCTTAATACTGTTTAAGAACTCTTGTGTGTAAACCATATCGTCTGCATCACTCGTGTCTAAAGGATCGATACTATCAGCACTTAAATAAGTTCTTCGTTCACCTAAACAATAATCAATCGCAAACATAAATAAAGATAAATCCACTGAGAAATCAAAAATTACGAATATATGCTAAATTTTTTTAAAATATACCCGGCGAATGTGATAGCATGTATTCATTAATGACCTCCACATCCAAATTATAAGGACTCAATATAGCCCTATCTCTGAAGAACCTTGCATCGGTGTTGGTGGCAAAAAATCACTATATATCTCTTCTACTATAGACCGAACATGATGGTCACAATTAACAATCAATAAATCATCCGATATTTCGATCTCAACTTCGCCAGTATTAGGCTAGTTGATCTTACCACCACCGACATCCAAAATCCATTTGGAGAAGGACATAATATCGTTAACATCATCATCACTAAGACCAGAGTGTAGCCGCATATTTCTTGTAAATCTCAGAACTTTACCCTTACGCCAAAGAGCTGATGAATTTAGCGCGGCCAAACTTGTCTTAGTCCTAGACGCATCCGGTATCACCGAAAAAACCTGCCTAAAATCTCCGCCAAAAAGTATAACCTTACCTCCGAAGGCTTTTTAGACTTCAATATATCACACATGCTTCTGTGAAATGTTTCGAAACAAAATGTGCTCATCATCGGGGCCTCATCCCAAATTATTAATTGAGTTTCTTTGATCAACTCTGCCAAGTATGATCCAGATTTCATTGAGCACGTTGTATGGTCGTTTACATGTATAGGAATGTCAAATCTAGAATGCGCCGTTCGACCACCGTGTAAGAGTAACGACGCAATCCCACTCAACGCTACATTTAGAACAACTTCACCTTTCGAACGTAAAGCATCTCATAGGACACTCCAGAGAAAGATTTTTCGAGTTTCGCCAAATCCATAGACGAAATAAACTCCACCAACATCGCGGGTAACTGCGTCTAGTATCTCATTTTAAATACCCATTTGTTCACCTATTATCATTGACATTAGCTCTTTGTGCTTTTCCCGCAATTGGTCACGATCATAACTCTTCTCGTCGCACAATAATGTATTCTTGTATTTATCGATCTCGATATCATCTAGGCACAACATCTCCTTGAAGTTTGTCAGTGAATTACCACTTGCACGCAAGAGCTTCTCAATCTCCACTTATGTAAAATTATTTACCTCTTCATCGGACAAAACCAAGTCTAAAAAATCACAAAATATTATTAGTCATTAAATGCTCATTAACAGAAAAACTTTCATAGTAAACTAATAAAACGTTCAAGAACTTGGTTTCTTGCGTAACTTCTTTTGCTGGTATAAAATATCGTCTGATAGCATTTCCCAAGTTGCGTCCCAGACATCTTGGACCAAACCAATGCTATTGGAAAGCAACATTATAACAAATAACTTGCAGATGAACCGTCCATAACCCCAATAACTTGCTTCCTTGATTGCTTCGATGTATTCCTTATCATCGTCTAATAAACCTTAGACGATCAAGTTTTCTGGATCGATAAGCTGGATGGAGTCACTGAAGAATTCTATGAAGAATTAAATTTCAACGACCCACTGAGAATAGTACTTGAAAATGTAAGAGATCAACGCAAACTTCTTGAGGAAACTTCGAAAGGCTGCACAAGGATGCTTGACGAGGCCGAAACTTATACAAAGCTTGTGAGTTACCTAGATCTCAAAGATGAAACAAACAGTCCTACACCGCCTAAAGACACGCCTACAGCTGGTAAACGATCCATGGAGCGATCTCAAAGCCCTACCAGTCGAACTCAAGTACATTTTTCTTGGACCAAATTCGACTTATCCCGCCTTTATAAATTCTGGTATGACTGAAGATGAGACGACAATGCTATTACGCGAACTAAAAAGGCATAGAAAAGCTATAGGCTATTCGCTTGATGACATTCCAAGAATCTCACCATATCTTTGTATGCACAAGATCAATCATAAAGAGAATGCTAAAAAGTCGATTGAGCACTAAGCGGAGGTTAAATCCTAATTTAATGAATGTCGTAAAGAAAGAAATTATGAAGTTTTTAGAAGCAATAATCATCTTCCAGATCTCAGACAGCCCTTGGATTAGCCTGATTCACGTCGTTCCTAAGAAAGGATGAGCCACACTGATCAAAAACGAAAAATATGAGATTATCGATACAAGAACGGTCACCAGGCATCACATGTGCATTGACTACTGGAAGTTGAGCGCAGCAACGAGAAAATATCATTTTCCTCTACCTTTTATCGACAAAATGCTGGAGAGGCTAACCAATCATCAATAATATTGTTTCCTTGATGGATATTATGGATTTTTCCAAATTCCTATTCGACCAGAAGATCAAGAGAAAACAACATTCATTTGTCCATACATGACATTTGCTTGTGGACGAATGCCTTTTGGTTTGTGTAATGCACCTGCGACTTTTCAGAGATGCATGATGTTGATATTCACCGAATACATCAAAGATTACATGGAAGTCTTCATGGACGATTTTTCAGTCTACGGATCCTCATTCCATACATGCTTAACGAATCTAGGCAAAGTCGTATAGAGATGTGAAGACAAACATCTGGTTTTGAATTGAGAAAAATGTCATTTTATGGTAAGAGACGAAATTATGCTCGGACATATAATTTTAGGAAAATGATTCGAAGTGGATAAGACAAAAATTGAAGTCATGACGAGCCTACAACCTCCTAATTTAATGGAAGTTTCCTAAGACACGCCGGTTTTTACAGGAGATTCATAAAAGATTTCTCCCAAATCGCTAGACCCTTACGAGATTATTATGCAAGGAGACGAACTTCGAGTTCAACGACGAATGCCTAGCCGCATTTCATAAACTTAAAGACCCCCTTGTCTCCGCTCCAGTCGTGCAACCACCTTTTTGGGAACAACTATTCAAGATTATGTGTGATGCGAGTGATTTTGCAGTTGGAGCTGTACTCAGGAAACGTAAAAGATAAGAAGCTGCATACGATCTATTACGCAAGCAGAACGATGGATGACGCTCAATGCAATTATGCGACAATGGAAAAGGAACTTTTGGTTGTCGTATTCGCCTTTGAGAAATTTTGATCCTATCTTATCGGATCTAAGGTCATAGTACATACGGATCATGCGGCGATCAAATAATTGATGTCCAAGAAAGATGCAAAACCTAGATTAATAAGATGGATACTTCTACTGCAAGAATTCGACATCAAGGTTCACGATCGAAAAGGAGCATACAATGGAGTAGCATATCACCTTTCGCGAATACGAGTGGAAGACAAAGTGCCTTTGAATGATAATTTGCCGGATGACAATGTCTACACAATAGACACGGTACCTCTCACTGTGCATGAATAATTCCCTACGATGGTCAGACACTTTCAACACCCCATGGTTCAGGCACATTGCCAACTACCTCGCTGCAGACATCGAACCACCACAATTCTTTGGATATAAGACGAATAATTTCTTATGAGATATAAGACACTACTTTTGGGATTAACCATACCTTTACAAGAGATGTGCAGATTGTGAGAGTCAAAACTCGAACAATCAAATTCTTGTGAAGGATTTTAAGAGGGAACATAAGATCCTGAAAGAAAACACAATTGCAGAGATCCAAAGATGGTTTCTTTATTGCTGTTTAGAAAAGAAGTTGCTTATAAGATATATTGCTTAGTGTTCTCTAGGTCGAAAAGAAGTCCTTTTCTATGAATGACAATGCTAATTATATATACAAGTCTTGCAAACAAGGATCTCGAGAAATATTTGGAATATTTCCTTTTCCCTTTGTGCGGCCGCCGACTTAGATCACCCTTTAGGCTAGACAGTAACCTAGGTCATTCGACAGGCCCCATCTCTGCCCATTAAGCTTGAAAGATGATCAAGATCAGCGTCGAACATCTCCGAAACCTACTAGATATCTGAAAGGTTCCGAAGAAGGAGAAATTCTATATTGGCAACAAACGGACCTGTAGAATCATAACAGATTTTCCGAGCAAGGACACTGGCTGGGAAGATTATTTCTCTTTCCTCCATGTTTCTGAGGCTTCTGTTGGTAGCAACTGTCTTAACTTGGTCAAGACGAGCTGGGGACCACTTGATAGCTGTGAGAGTCGAAACTCAACTCACACAATCAAATTTTGTCGGGATTTTTAGAGGGAACCGAAGTTTATGGGAAATAAAACACACTAAGAGATCCAAAGATAGTGATTTTATTTTATGTTCTTTAGAAAGCGATTGCGTACAAGATATTGCTAAGTGTTTCTGCTAGGGTAAATGCGTCTGCCTCCTATGAATGACTATGCTCATTATTTATACATGTTTCATGGGCGAGGATCTCAGACAGAATCTGGAATATTTTTTTTCTCTTGCACGGCCACTGACTCAAGTTGCTTCTTGAGATGGCAAGTAACCTTGTTAGGGTAATCAATGATATGGGCTTTGAACTCGGCCCACAAGTTGATGAGAGGTTTGTATCTCGGCCCATTTGTTGATGAGATCGGTCTTTCGAGGTGAGCCAATCTGCATCGGTCTTGGTTCGTTGGAAAGATACCGTTGCTTTCGGCTCGGCTCGGCTTTCGTCCTCTCAAGGTAGGATTACCTTGGTGAGTCTGTTCTTCTTCTAGACGAGGCGAAGGGAGGAGCTATTTTTAGGACTGTCATGATTTGGCTCGGTCCTCCATACTCTTTGCGAATCGGTATGCTTCATGTTGATCTCAGGTGGGTGAAAACCGATCCCAACAGTTTGCCCCCCCCCCAGCTCGTCAGATTCTGGAGAGATTGTGACGAGGTAGGATTTATTGAGATCAAGATTAACTGAAGCGTCGAGCTGACCATTGAAAGTTGATGATGAGGCAAAGCGAATGATTTCTTTTGTTGGCGCCGAGCTATTTTTTCTGTTTGTAGTGAGGACAGAATAAGGCGTTGAATAATCTGTTTGCCTCGGTGTATCTCGGGCTATACATATTTTATATAGAGTTTCTTCTGCCAGTTGATGTTTATACACGTGTTTATACATTCAACTTAGACATCGCGGGAATTGCAAGCGTTTTTGTTTATTCCCGAGGTCACGCGCTTCCACGTGCCGAAATGTCTATAAGTAGCGGACTATCTCCCTTGTACTTTTTATTCTTCTCATTTGCCAATCTTTCGAAAACATGTAGCTCTCCCCTCCTTTTTTCTCTCTTCTTCAGTTTATTTTTCCGGTTAGGGTTTTCTGATTTGCCACCGCTCTGTTTAGTTTATTCGATTTGAAGCGTGGCGAACCTTTGAATTTGCCGACTCGTCGTCATATTTCATGATTTGTCTTTATCGGTCCGTACCTGATTAATCTTCCTAAAGCGTTATGTCTCGTCCAACTGGTTTGGCTGGTTGGAGAAATTCTTCTGCGAGGCTCGGCCTCGATTCTATGAACGATGATTGGGATGAATAAGTCCCCCGAGGTGGGTTTATCAGCCGAGCTACTTGAATTTGCCGAGGGCTTGGAGCGGAAAATTTCGGGCCAAGTGGCAGGTCCTTCGAGCAAGCCCGAGTCTAAACGTCCGAGGAGAAAAGAAAAAAATTCTTCCTGGAACAACTTTGTCCGATGAGAAGCCCCTCGCCGAGCTGAGGCGACGCTTCAAAATTCCTGAAGGAGTTGAGTTTGTCATTCCCGGCCCGTCTGACCGACCAGATAAGTCTCCTCCAGGCTGCTTTACTGTCTACGAGGCCTTCTTTTCCTTGTGTTTTCTATGGTTCCCCGTGCGGAGGCTTGTTATGCAGTACATTTGGAAGCATGGAATCGCGCTGAGACTAATCATGCCTCGTAACTTCATCATTTGATTGGGATCCTGACCAAATGCGCGGAATGTGATATCGAGATAAACCATAAATACCTTCTGAAAATCCGAAGGGTTCCTAACTCGGGGAAAGTATATATCTCCAACAAGGCTGATATCCGAATCATTGGCGGTTTCCCGAGCAAAGATGTGTGGGAGAGCCGCTTTTTCTTCGTCCGAATTTCCGATTCCTCCGTGGATCAGACTTGCCTCTACGTAGTCATGATGAGCTGTGGATCGCTTGGTAGTTACTCCGTATATTTTTTGGTTCAACGTATAATTTAACATTGTTAATTAACTTCGTGTTTTTTACTTTGTAGTTCACAGTTCACCTCCTCCACGTCCAAGCGATCTGCCTGAGGTGTGGAAGATTCTATCGGCCAAAAATGTCGATTGGAGAAAGGATTTCTCGTTTGAGAGAGTGAAGATGGCTCGGACTATTTGTGACTTTGTTCCCGCGAGCCCACAGCTTCTAACGTTCGAAGTTACTTTGACGAGCATGGCGAGATTTTTGATTCGTGCGAAAAAGGAGCTTGAAGCGAAGGAGGCTGAAAGGAAAGCTGCCGAGGTGGAGGAAGAGGCGAGGCGGGTTGCCGAAGTGGATCTGAATCCTCCTACCACCGAGGCGACGACCCAAGGCTTGATTTCTTCCGAAGCGTTTATCCCAGGCGATACTGCTCCCGAGGTAAACACTGATAATACCGGGAGTGACGTAGCTAATCCTTCTGATCAACCTGCTTCCGCTAGTGCGGAGAAAATGGTGATGGTCCTTCCCCAGATGTCTGAGCTCCCTCCATCTCCGTCGAGGAAAGATAACGAGCCGAGCCGAAAGCGCCCCTTGTTTCAAAAGAGGAGGGGAAAGCCACCGAGAAGAAGCAGCGTACCAATTGTACTACTGCCAACCCTCCGTCTTCTAGGGCGATAACTGACGATTCTGCTATGTCAGCCACTTTTCTCTCGGAAATTAACGGGCCCGGGGCTAAACTTCCTCCTCTTGACAAGCTTACCGAGGAGAAAACGTATGCAAACATGGCGCTGCGTTGTACCAAGGTAGAATTCGATTCTTTGTGATGATGGTAAGCGTTTTAGATTTTGCTGATTTTTCTTTTCTTGCAGTTCATTGCCTCTATCAACGAGATGGCGGCCAGTTATGAATCAAAAGCTCGTCGCAATTAGCGCCGAGTTGATGAGGCATGGAAAAACACCTCGTCAGAGAAGAAAAAATTGGCCGAGGTGGAGAAGAGATTGATTTCTCTTTCGACTCAAGTTACAGACCTTGAGTGGGAGAAGACTGTTCTGAGAGAGGAGGCTGCAAACTCCGCGGGCCTTGCCAACTGATGCGAGGTTCAAAGAGGGAAGCTGGAAAACGAGATAGCTTCCTTGAAACAGCAGATCGAGGAGAAGTATGCCTTGCGCGTTGCCGATGTCGAAAAGGCCCAGAAGGACGCCAAGCGCGAGTCGGTCCGTAAATTCGCGGATCGAAATTCTAAGGTGAGGGAGGAAGTCAATAAGCTTAAAGATGCGGAGAGCTTGAGTTGGCGGAGGTTAATTGTAACATATATCTCATCGAGGACATTCAGTCCGGAAAGGTCAAATCTCTTGATGAGGAGGTTGAGAAGCTGAAGTCTTGGAAAGGCGAGCTGACTGCTGAATGGCGCTGACGAGTAAGTTGATAGAATTGAAACTTGCTTGAGAGACGAGCTTAATGTTTCGCCAATCTCGGAGGATTCGGGGGATTCTCAGCATAACGTAGAGCCGGCTGATTCTGCCACGTCTCGAGCTCTCGTGATCGATCTCGTTGATGCTGTGGAAAGTGTTTAGGATTTCGAGGCGGATCAAATTGTATTGATTTTTTTTGTAAGTCCTAAAGGACGTGTTTTTCTTTGTTTTGAACGTATTTTATGGCTGTACGGCTTTATCCAATGTGATGGAGTTTTTTATATGTTGTTGCTGAAGTTTTAAGTGATTAGTAATAAGAGCGAGGTTTCACTGATTTCGTAAGGACTAGTGATATGCTCAATTTAATACCCTAAAAAGTACTAAAGCAGTTGCTGCAGTAAATCAGGGGTCGAACACAAGAACTCAGTTATCACACAATAGATTGTATAGATCCAAAATAAGCTAAATCAAAAGATGGTAATAGAAAACAAGATTGCAAGTAAAAGCGTTTGTAAATTAATGGAGGAAGTATAGGCTCAGGGTTTTCTCAGGAAATCAATGAATGCAGCTAAATTAACTAACATGATTCAGATTACGCACGGTTCTTGAACTCAAATCACTAAGATATAATTAACCAACTCTCGTTGCGAAAACTATCTAAATCTAAATCCTAGGGCTTCCAAATCTCTTTGCGAATCCTAAATTCTAAATCAGCTTTAATATCAGGTTTGATATGTTCACAAATCAATTAAACCAAATCTCTTTGCGAATAATCAATTTGCTCACCTAGGGTTCTATCAGGTAATTAATCGCACTCTCGTGCCTAATCAATTATCCTAAGATCTAAATTCCAGATTCGTCAACCTAGAATTAGCTTTGAACACAACCTAAGGTGAAGAACTAATTCAGATGGTGAATCCTAAACAGATAATTAACCTAGCATTCAGAGAAATCCTTTATGAGAAAACCCTAAACCTAAAGTGGATCTACTCAGACATGGCAATTGAATCAAAAGACATGTTTGAATAAATCATCAATAAAATAAGAATAACAAAAGGTTTTGAGATCTGATCTCGGACGAAGGGAGATTCAGACTTGTCTCAAACCAAAGTATAGAAAATAAAGCTTAGCCTAAACAAGTGGCTGTAAAATCCTATTTATAACCTAAAACACGTTTTGGGCCTTCTTGTAATTATCAGAGACTTCTGGGCCAATTCTGCAATTCTTCAACTCTTCATTAAGTCGCGATCCTTCTGTTTCCTCGACAGGTATCGATCGATACTCAGGTGATTTTGACGTCTCAGCTACACGGATCTTCTGCTTCGCTCCAGAATGTTCCAGAAAGCTCCAATATCTCCAATTAAGCTCCAAACGTGCTAAGACCTGTAAAAGACTCTAAAATACTACAAAACACTAGAAAAGACTCTATAAAAGGACTTATATCATGGCCTAAACAGGGTAAAAACCATGATATATCAACTAGTTTCCAAGTCGTTCGGAGTAGGCTCAGCAGAGTCCCAAAGAGTTTCAAATTTCGTACGAAGTGGCGCGTTCTCAAACGAACGGCTTAGTATTTTGTATGCCGAAATGTTTGAGACCACTGTGCTATGAGGCGAATGATAACTGGGTTTAGATTTTACTTTGGTCTTAGGGTTTAACGACGTAGGCTTTGACTTACGTTCCCATTTCGATAGTAAAAATGTGAGTGGTTTGGTTGAGATATATCCGCATAAAATTTGTATTGCGCGATTTAATCTATGGTGGATTATAAAAGAACCGTGATCCGTACATGATAGTGGTTAGAAACCGAGGAGGATGTAGGAGCTCGTTGTTGTGGCCATCAACAGACGAGAATGACAAGTGTAAAGTAAAAGGCATATTGATAAAAGCTTTGAAAATACATTAAATTGCATTTATAAAGGATGGGAGTATATGTATACGTACCCACTCCCCCCCCCTTTTAAAGAAGGAGGACAGCTGCATATTTCCGAAGATCGGTTGCCTACGTACCCTTTTCAGGGATTAAGCCGTTCCGTAGTTCATTGTAATGCGGCGATTCTTAGCTGAAGGAGAGTTTTCTTCTTATGCGGGTATTCTTGGGGTTCCTCTTGGCTTCCTCGGTTGATTTGTTGCTATGCTGAGACTCCGAGGACCTTTTTTCTTCGTGGTTGAGCAGGGTGGCGGTGTAGAAGACTTTGTTGTTGATTTGGGTGAAAGATAGGAGTTGATTTGGCCAATCCATGATTGCTACATTAGTTGCTAGGAATGGCCATCAGATGATTATTGGAGCCGGTAGATTTTTTTGGCTTTGTAGACGTAGAAATCGACGAGGGCTATGAAATCTCAGATTCTGACGGGTACGTTGCGTGCGATCCCTTGTGGTGTTGTGTGATAGTACTGGTTAGTTATGTTGATCCTCATTCGGGTTGGCTGGATATGCTTGAGTCTGAGGTGTTAAGTGGTTGATCTGGAATAATGCTTAAGCAAGCTCCGGAGTCGCACAAGACGTTATTAAAGTCGACGCCTTGGATGTTGCACGAGATGAGGAATTGCCCTTGTTCCTGAGTTTTGTAAAGTATCTCGATTAGTCGCCCGCGTCTTGCATATGTGAAAAGTTCCTCTATTTCTGATGCAGATTTGGTGCTGTTGCGGTAGAATAGTTCGAGTCTGCGTTCCTTGAATGCTTTAGTGAACGATATGTCATTGGGCAGTTTGCAAACTTCTTGAAAAAATTCTTCGAGGTTTTTCTTGCCTATCTTGTTTGAACCAGAAGCTATATCCATCTTCGATCGGAACTCCTTCGGGGTCGTGGCGACCCATTGTCGTGCAGAAGATTGTTACATAATCCACGGGGTTTGTAGTTCCATCGTAAAATGGGATTCGACCTGGGTGGTGCATGGTTATCTCGGAGGAGGTCGTATCGTGTTCGTTCGAGTGCATTCTCGGCTGATCGTTGGTCTGACCTTTGGGTCGGTCGTTTCTCGTCTTCTCCTCAGAGATAAAATATGAAGCTTGGTGTAGTACATCATGGAATGACGATGGTGCTCTAAGTATGAGTTCTCTTCGGAAGTTCGACTTGAAGTGCAAACCTCTTTTTAGTGCGTTTGATCGTTCACCCTCCCTGCTTGCAAGACTGCTGTTTTGAATCGTTCTAAACCATAACCAACGTAATGTATCAATCGGGACTTAGTCTAGAAAATTCTCACCCAAGTAGTACAACGCTAGTCCACAATAGTCCTCATGCGAAAATCTAACCACTTTAATTCTAATCTTTTAGTCAACTAGCTCTTAAAAATACTAACCAACATAATCGAGGCTAGGAATTAAGGGCATTTTAGAGGTGAGCTTAAAGGTGTTTTGGATTACCGTATTTCTACCAGAGGATGCTAGATATTATGCGAAACATCAAGAGAGGATGGAGCTATTGACTTCCACAGTTTCCAGTCACTTCTTACTCGCATAAGTGTTGTTGCAAATTTATCCTTCTTCGGAACTTTTATGTCGTTCCCCCAAACTTAATTTTTTCTCCAGGTAAATGATTCGAACGGCTTCTTACTCCTCACATACGAAACATGGTTGCCTTGGTATAAAAATATCGACCACCCTAAGACTCTTAGGCTTTTATTTCCTTTCCTTTCGATTATTATTTAAATTTTTTAGTTTTTTAAAAGGGGGAAACGCCTTTAAACTGGAGTCTTAGGGAGGACAAAAATTACCAATGACAAAAGATTACCAAGGCAACTTTTAAGCTTAAATTGTTGATACCTCCTTAACCGATTCCATCTCATCTTCTGTCTTCTCGAGTGACTAAAAACTGTGTCATTCCTCCTTTTCCGGCGTTTTTGCACGTATATGCATATAAGACAACAAGTTATGCAAGAGTGAGGTTCAAAAATGATGGTTAAGGTTTGGGGTGTGGTACCAGCTAAAGATGAACTGGCCATCTAGGAAAACAAAGAGTGGTAAAAGGAGAAGATGTTCTAGATGTATGATTCGTTGTCTCGCCTAAAACCTTTGATAAAAAAACTTAAATTTAGATTAAGTTCAAATAGAGTGAGCTAGTATATCATGTCAGAAAGAATCTCTATGGGTCGAAATCCTCTAGGGATGTTGCATTGCAAGTACTCTAGCTACCACCTAGTCTAGTACCAAACCACAAAAGAGCTGACACGAGGAAATAGCGTAGAAACACACTGGTCGAAATCATCATATACTTTGTTTCAATGTTCCTGAAAAATACTTAATAAAAATTGAAAAAGATTACATTAAAATTTTAAATTAAAGCAAAAAATAAGATAGAAAGATTCAAAGCAAATAAAATAGATTAGTAACGGATAAACATCTTCTCCCAGACTTAAATCACAATGTCCTCAGTGTGAAAAAGTTGGTGAACGGATGAAAAAGACATTAAAATAAAATAACAAATAAAGAAAAGAGTTCGAAAATAAAAATAAACATAAAAAGATAAAGGGAAGAAAATCGATTAAACCGTGGTGGTGATGTGCAAGGGTGGTCGTGAGTGATGAAGCGTGAGGCTAAACGTCACGTGAGCCATTTGTCTCGGAATCGGACAAGTTACCATCGAATTGGTGGTTCTCCTCAAGAAAGTGTATCACATGCTTGTATCGTCTCTCATGTCGTTCTAGCCTTCTCTCCATGGCTGCGTATTCTGGTCTATGCGTGTGTGAGGAGCTCACAGAAGCGGATGGTGCACATGCATGTGCTAGTAGGAGTAGTTGAGATCGCTATGCAGCTGTGTCTTGCTTGGCCTTAGCCGCTAGGAACTGGCCGATATTGTATAGTAGGCGAGGGACATTCGGTACATAGTCTGTTGTCTCTGGTCGCCACTGAGGAACTGCTCCTTCCCGGAGTCTAGGAACATAATCAGAAGGTAAGAATACAAAGCATGACTCACCGACGTTTGGGCAGAATTTGTAGCCAAATCTGTCTGGGTCAAGTGATGCGCGAGAGATTGTGCGTTCGCGCGAAAATTGCATGAGATCGAACCACGTCACTTGAAGTGGAGTCTCGGTCGAGAAACTAAAGTTAACGGCTCGTAGGATTATCGTGATTATGCTTCCGAAAGCGATGGTAGAGTCCTCAAGTCTCGTGGCGGGCGCTTCGTGTTTCACTTTTACCAAATACTTCTCAATGATACAAGCGAAGCAAGCATAGCGTGGGTCGGCGGTGAATGGCAATTGAAGAGTAACAAGCTCGCCTTTGTGGATACTAGCCACATTTGCTCTTGAATTGATGGTGTGCGCCAAGAGCTTGTGTACGAAACGGACAACGGGATGCGTAAGTAAGGAAGCCTTAGATTTTCCGTTGTCGTAGACGCCTTGTCTCATTGTGTGCCACAAGTCTCTATCGGGATCTTCCTCGGGGTTAATCTCATCGAGATATTGAATTTTTGAAGCTTCACAAAGTTTTTGGATGGTTAGCGAGTAAGAAAATCCACGTATAGTGAAAGTGAGTGTAATGTCCCTTGCTCTCGGATTACAGCGCCTCTTGTAGCATATGGTGGCAGAGGTTAAGAATTCTTTGGAGAGATCGTCGTAGGTAGGAAAATTGAGCTCCATGAAAGGACTAAGATTAATTGCATCGAGATACAAAATCACGTCTTCTCTAATCCCGAGCGTGTCGAGAGTCGAGCAATCTATACGAGGTGTTGATTTGATATCCATCCTTTTGAGCTTCTTGAGGTAGTCGATATTCAGGTCCATATGCTGCTAAACTGAGTATTTATACTAAGACTTTTCGGTCTTAAAGAGCTATCAATAACTCTAAATACGAGTAGTATAAGAGGTTATCAATCCGTATTAGGAGATGACTCTAAGCATTAAGAATGCAAGAAACCTATGTAAGTTAAGCTAATTAAAAAGGGGTTTGTGATTAAGTATCCAAATTAAAAACTAGTAAAGCAACTTAAACAAGATGTAAATCAATAAACAAAAGCGGATTCAAAGATGGGATTATGAATATAAGATAACCCAAGTTCAATTCATGATGCTCATTTACTCAAGCAAGCTAATCCCTAGGCATAAGATCCTTAACTTGACTAATTCTCTTTCAAGCAATTAATCACTATGCTAATCACCTAATCCATTAACAAACTCTCATTTGTGGATCATTGATTAGCAAACATTAAGTTTAACTAACAAGATCAGCCAAAGATATACCCTAGACAACTATTATCATAGGCTAGGAGTATAAATCTCTTGTTTAGTTCATCAAGGCATTTCATCAAACACTTGGTGTGCATGAAATTCCTTATGATCTAGACCTACTTTTTCAAGCTAGATCTAGCCTTAAGAACACTAAACAAGAAGGGATATAAGAATATCTAACCATAAAAACCATGAATCAAGCCTTGGATCATCCTAATCTGCCCCATCTCTAAACCTTAAAAGACTACTCAAGACCAATTAAGAACCAACCAAAAGCGATATGGATAGGGGTTGAATCCATGGATGAATGTTGAATAATCAAGATAGAAAGAAGGTAGATGCAAGAGATTGATAGAAAACAAGTAGTAAATTGCATAAAACAAAGGATCCTTCTTACAAATCTCAAACTCTCTCAAAGGTAAGGGTTTTAGACTTAAGAAAAAGCATAAGTGGCAAAAATTAGGTAAAGTTGTGTTCATAGTGAATAGTGTTCGACCGGGTCGACCCAAAACAAACCGGGTTCCGACCCGGCCGAGTTGGATCTTTTTGGGCGAAAGCTACGGACCGCCCCGCTTCTGGCCGGTTGAGATGGGGCGGTTAGGATCGCTGTCCCAAGACCGCTTGGATTGGACCGTGTGGATCTCGGAAGGTCGGTTTTGCCCCATGGAGAATTCTGGCTTGGACCGCCCCCCTTCTGGCCGGTTGAGATTTCTTCTTCGGGGCGGTTAGAATCCTTGCTCCTGGACCGCCTAGATTCGGACCGTGTGGATCTCGGAAGGTCGGATTTCCCCTGGGGGAATTCTAGCTTGGACCGCGCACCTTCGGAATGGTCGAGATTTCCTCGATGGGCCGGTTAACTTCCCTATTCCTGGACTGACTGAAATGGACCGCCTGGGTGCTGGTCGGTTGTGCTGAGCCAAGACTCCAATTCCGTACTAAGTCCTTCTCCGCATTTGTAGCCGATCGTGCTTGAGCCTCGGGACTTTCCGAACATCTCCGAACCGCTCCAAAGTACCTAGAATAGACTCCATAACATGCAAGACACTCTAAGACCTAATGCAAAACGTCATATTCTCTAAACAAGACGAAAACATGCATGAAAGACCTAGATATGCTCGGATGTGACTCAAAATGCAAAGTGAAATGTATGCTATGAAGGCTAAAATGAGAGGATATCAACTCCCCCAAACTTACTCATTTGCTTGCCCTCAAGCAAACAAATAAGAAAAAGTAGGGAGAGAGGTTCGATGGTGGGAACTCAAATCCACAAGTAGCACAAAAAGAAATCATGTTCAACGTCCAAGTAATGTAGTTCTAAAATGCACAAGTGAGTCTACTCCAAAGGAGTTAGCCATTCCTATTTCATCATTTACCAAGTCCAAACCCCAATCTACACAAGCAATTATATTCTCCAACCCCTTAACATTTATTAGTGGTGTAACCATGAATCATGTTTATGCAAGGTCAAATCGAATTCGCTTGGCTAAGGGTTTGGTTATGAGATGAAGGTGATCTCATTATCATGCATGGGTAATCAAGTGCAAGGGTCTCTCATCGAATGAACAAACCTTAGCAAAATGCTAAAGGTAAAAGGCAACCTATGCATACAAGGGAGAATTCTCATCTACCCAAATGCCTAGAATGTCTCTAACCTAAAGTCTTCTAACCCGTTGTGTCCACATCCTAAGTTACCATTTTCATCTCAAAGCATTTTGCCTTCTCAAACCCACACATGCTTCTTGTGTTTTGGCTTCACCTTCTTCTCACATTGGGGATCAACTTCTTCTTCCTTGATGTCATGGTTTGGTGCTTCCTTGTTTTGACTTAGCTCTTCGTTTCTTCATTTTTGTTCACGCCTCTTCTCATCTTCGATGCTTGGCCTTTTCGGCTTTCTTCTTTTTCGTTAGACTTTCTTATTCTTAGAGCTAGTCTTATTATTTTATTTTTGCACCAACCAATCTATATAAATTTGATCCCCTTTTCCTTTCTCCTTTTTTCATCTTTTCCAATTCACATTACCATTCCACACATATCCGATCACCAAGTCTCAAAACCGTTTCCCCCAAACTTGAACAAAGAACCGCCATCCTAACTAGACTATCCCTAGATTAACTATGTGATGATGGAGCTAAGTCTACATGAGAATTCTCTCTTGTCGCCCTAAACCTAACACGTTTTGCCAAGTTTGTTCGAAAGAAAGGCCTCACAATTCACACACTAATAACAATGGCTAATAAGAAGGTTGAGGTTAAGGCAGGGGAAACCATTCCAATGATGGGATATGGCTACTTGTATAAACAAGAGTGGTGAAAGGGAAAAGATTATCCAAGTATGTATAAGTGATCCACAAATTCATTCAAAATTGCATAAACACCATAATTACGAGTCAAGATTAGGGTTATCACTTAGATGAGGTTGGATTCAATTCAAGCATGATTCAATCAAGGCAAGTATGATGATACATGAGAACTAAGCATGGTGCATCTTTACTTTCATACTCACTTAAATGCATCAAACAACTTCGAACGAGGGAATTGAATTAATTTCTTAAAGTGCTACTCTACAAGGAAGATTCATCATTATTCCCATGCATATGCAATGAATTCTAAGTATGCAATTCTAGGATCAATGTACAAATGCAAATGCATCCTAAATGACTTATTTTTGTGTTTCAATTTTTTAAATTTTCAAATTTTTTTGTTGTTTTTATATGCCTTAGATGAATGCATGAGACTCAAAATGGAAAACTCAAAATAAGAGAAAAAAATGACATTAGATACCCGTCCCTCCCCCAAACTTAAATCACACCGTCCCGGTGTGAAATAAATCAAAGGAAGAGACCCAAAAAATAAAAGATATAATAAGCTATACAATGCAAGACTCAAAATAAGAAAACTATGTACAAGTGTCATGGAGAGTTACCTAGATACTTTGAGATGGGGAAGAGGACTCCATGGAGTATGAAGCGTTGCTAGAACCGGGAGATGGAGTTGGGATGTTTACCTCCTCGTTCGTGGTGTCTTTTTATGACCACGTTGAACTCGTGTCTAATCAAGAACCATCAAAACTCATTGATCAATCCCTTGTCCCCGTGATGTACTCGCTTCTCCACTTTTCCCTTTCAACTTCTTAACCACCTTCTTCAAGCTCCTCACCGTCTTCACCAACTTGTGGATGGTTTCATCTTGCCACTTGCACCAACTTAGGAGGAGCCGTGATTGGTTATTGGAGTGGCGGGTTGCGGCATTGGGCATAGTCCCATCATAGGGGTCAAAATGATACCTCTTTCCACCATAGATGGGCGTGGGAGAAGAGGGCTCGGTCTCGTCATCGTCATCTATCTCCTTTCTCGTCGCACCCTTCTTCACATTCGCCCTGCTTATCACATCAATTGGCGGATCGGTAACCGGGTTGTACAAGAGATCACGTGGGATGTAGAAAGGGATGTTCTTGCTTTCATGAATGTCGGTGAGAGGAGGGTTAGGCAAGAGCACTTGGTGCACGTCCGTTTGGGAGAGCTTGATGTTGTGTGCAATATCTACAACTCTCCCTTTCAAGAA
This sequence comes from Eutrema yunnanense, assembly GCA_002933935.1. Classification (NCBI taxonomy): domain Eukaryota; kingdom Viridiplantae; phylum Streptophyta; class Magnoliopsida; order Brassicales; family Brassicaceae; genus Eutrema; species Eutrema yunnanense. The sequence continues at coordinate 19,353 of PKML01064571.1, read as the reverse complement.
CAAGGTCCTAGTTAGGTAAGCTTCATCCAACAAATCCCACTCTAGGTTCTCAATTGACATATTCTCGCCTTTGACTTTTAGGATCGGTGCAACTATCCAATCTCTATCTTAGACTTGTTGTTGCTTGTCCCAAACGCCCATTCCTTGAAGCAAAAGAGGTTCCTCACCAAAAGAGTACTAGAGAAAGCATCCGCTCACATCCCTTGAACTCACTTCCATCTCCAAAAGTCTTGAGGATAGGATTCAACCCGACGCCTAATAACTCCAATTCGTCAAGACCAGCCGTCCCAAACTAGATTTTGGTGAAGAACATGTGAGCAAGCACCTTGTGTGCATAACGGATTGTCGGATGACGGATGGAATTGGACTTGATGTGCCCGGCAACATACTTCCCACGGCCAATCGTTTCCCACAACTTTCTTAACTCATTCTTCGGGTAATGGAAGTAGATACCGCAATGTATGATCTCCTTCTCGAACCCAAAGATTTCGCATAGCTCTAGGAAGGTGACTCGGTATTCGGTTTGGCCATTGGTGAAGTAAAGCACTCCAAACCCGGTCCGAGCATCTGCCTTGGAGGATCTCTCCTTGTAGAAAGTCACTCTAAGGGATGAGAGGAATGGGCATGTGTAGATTTGGTGAGCTAACTCTTTCATGAAGATGAACTTCCCAAACCCAATGTTGTCGAAGATTGCGACCACATCTTCGAGAATGCCCATTCTCTCTATCACCTTCGGGTCTAAAAACCTAATTTGCTTAAAGTCCATTTCCATGAACTTGTTAAATACTCAACGGCGGGTGGAGCCTCATCCATTTCCTTTCTCTTCTTCTCCTTAACCGTGGTTGAGGCATCCAAAGCCACATCCTTTCCTTTCTCCTTTGTTGTGGCTCTCTTCTTAGGCCTAGAGCTTAAGGCAACTTCACTTGTTCCAGCTCGGACCAGGACCTCCTTGCCTTGTGCATTCGCCTTCACTCTTCCCATTTCCTACAAGTTCTCAAAGTTCCATTAAAATCCAAAAATTTGCCAAGAAAAATCAAGAAGCAAAATTTTGAGATAATCAATTTGAAAAATTGTCCCATGAATAAAAGCAAATTAATCTAGCAAGAAGCATTTGAATTATCAAATCATCTAGATTAAATGCTCTTTGTTAAGAAAATTGCAAGAAAGGAACCATCTTTGAAGAACATATTTCCATAAACCCATTTCTCAAGTAAATGCACAAGTTGCTTCATGAATCCAAGATATCATATCTTTTTCAACCCTAATCTCAAGGTTCTAATCCCATATGCTAGCTATTTACAAAAATAAAAAAATGACTAACCAAATTTTTTTTTTTTTTTTTTTTTGCTAACTATGGAGATGATGAATTTTATGTAAATACCTTGGGATCTTGTGCTTAGATGGACAAAACAATGTTGAATGCACAAAGTAGAGTGAAAGATGAGCCTAGAGAAACTTGAATCTCGATTTTTGAGTGAGAAATGAGAGAGTTATGAGCAAATGAAGATGAGAGAAGAGAAAGATTTGTCTTAGCCTATAGGAGAGAGAGAGAGGGGCGGTCGGGTCGGGTTATTTGAAACGGGTCGAGACACCGGGCGGACCTATGGATAATAGATCTACTTTGACTGGTCAAAGGTTTCAAACTTTTGAAATTCAAAAATTCTCAACCGCCCCCCATCTGGTCGGTCCAATCTGCACGGTTAGCTCCCCGGGGAATCCGGTGGATTTCTCAACCGCTCCCCATCGGGAAGGTTAGCTCTGTGCGGTCCAAATATTGGGGAATCCGGAGAATTTCTCAACCGCCCCCCCGTCGGGAAGGTTAGATACGTGCGGTCCAAATCTCGGGGAATCCGGAGGATTTCTCAACCACCCCCCATCGGGAAGGTTGGATATGTGTGGTCCAAATCCTTGTTCCGGGACCGACCCGATTGGACCTTGCGGATGGTGCGAGGTCTGAATTTTCCCAAAAATTCCCAACAACCTACAAACACTTAGCGAGAATATCAAAACGAACTAACAAAGACTTAAAAACATAAGAAGAGAAATATGTACAAAGATAAGCTTGGGGTGTCTCCCAAGAGCACTTTGTTTTACGTCACTAAGTTCGACGTTGGTTACCGCATTCAAGCGAGGGGAACATCATCGAGAGGAATCGAGCCTCCCTCTTCAATGATTTCATGGTATGGTTTGAGTCTTTGTGATATGCTCAAATTAATACCCTATTTAGATACTAAAGCAGTTGTTATAGTATAGCTAGGGGTCGAACACAAGGACTCATAGAGACACACAATAGATTATGGATGTGGGAATTACGCTAAGCAATAAATGATATTGAAAACGAGTACGTAAATTAAAACGGTTGTAAATTCAATTGGAGAAAGATAGGTTCAGGGTATTTCTCAGCGAATCACTGAATGCAGACAAGTTAACTAACAGAATTCATATTTAATGATGTTCTTGAACTCAAATCACTAAGATATAGTTAACCAACTTCCGTTGCAAAAACTATCTAAATCTAAATCCTAGAAATTCCAAATTCCTTCGTGAATCCTAAAATCTAAATCAGCTTTTTAAATCAGGTTTGATATGTTCACAAAACAACTAAACCAAATTCCTTTGCGAATAGTTATTTTGCTCACCTTAGGTTCTATCAGGTAATTAATCGCACTTCTGCGCCTAATCAATTATCCTATGATCTAAGTTCTAGGTGATCAATTTAGAATTAGCTTTGCAAATAACATATGGTGAAGAACTAATTCAGATGGTGAATTCCTAATAATAAATCAATCTAGCATTCAGAGAAAACCCTATTGAGAACCATGAACCTAACAAGAGATCTACTCAGACATAGAAATTGAAGCAATCAACATAACTGAATAAATCATCAATAAAATAAATAAGAATAGAGTAAAAACAGTGGTTCAAAATCTTCTCTCAGACGAACAGAGTTCTGACTTGTCTCCCCTTCTCTCAAGCTCTAAAATCAAAAGTAATGAAAAGCACACAGCCAAAGTGGCTGTAAAACCTAAATTAATAGTCTAAACACGAATTGGGGTTTTTTGTAAATATTAAAGTCTTCTGGGCAAGTTCTGCAATTATTCAAACTTCATTAAAGTCGCGACTTGTGATCTGCTCCGATGGGTGTCGATCGATACAAGCGGGTATCGATCGATGCTTGACGCTTTGATCAGGTACTTAGTCGCCAGACTTCAGTTTCGCTCCATAATGCTCCATAAAACTCCAATATTTCCAATAATTCTCCAAATGTGCTAAAACCTGTAAAAGACTCTACAAGAATCTATAATAGAATAAAGACTCGATAAAACGGACTTATATCATGACTTAAACAGGGTAAAAACCATGATATATCAACTCCCCCAGACTTAGCCTTTGGTTGCCCTCAAGCAAATAGAAGACTAAACCAGAGAAAGAGGTTTGAAAACGTAGAGACTCACATGTTCTTGAAACGTGGAAATGACCAATTTCCCAAGCACCCAAATGTCACCTAACCAGCTTTTGATCTAACCACCATGTACTTCTCCGTAGACATTCACAGCTTCCTAGACTACACACATTATTTCTCAGCATTGTTCAACCAAGACATCCTCGCCAGTTTCATCGCTGTGAATTAGTATCAAGAACCTTCTAGATTATTTCCCATACAATATCATGACAAGGAACCACCCTTTTTCACACTTTTTGGTATTATTTCTCTCCCCCAGACTTATTTATTATTATGTTCTCTCTTTTATTTTTAGCTTTGCATATACAAATCAAGGTATGAGACGCGAGTATTGATGGTGTTTGCCACCGAATCCCCGGTTCTTCCCTCTCAAAGTATCAAAGGATGTAGGCGAATAATGGCATCATAGGAAAATCCTAGCCTCGCTTCCAATCCTTTGTGTAATCATTCCCTCTCGAGTAGAATAATGGGATCGCTGGAAATTTTCCTAACCCTCTACCCAGAAGAAAATCATTTCATCTTTTAATGCATCTTAGTCATTAACTTGTAACAGGGAGAGAAATACCATTACTTAAAACACATATGGGTTCCTTTGTTAGATACGAATTAGGAATCAAGCTCTATAGAAACTAACCACATTGATGAAGTGCAAAAAGTTGGCTCAGGCTTTAAGAAACTTTGCTGGAAACATGAGTATCTTCTGGTTAACTGGTCAGCCTTTTGAATTTTTCATTAGTCGATCTAGAACTGGTTCTGTAACAATGGTCACTCAGAAGCAAGGTCAGATCAATTGGTTCAAGAAAAAGATCACAGTCTCAGACAGAATTTTGACTCAATAAAACAACGAATGACTCAAAAACGGACTGACCCTAAGAAAAACAAAAAAAAATTCAGCGACTACCTCCCCCAGACTTAAACAACACTGTCCCCAGTGTTATCTAGCCTAGAGTTGGGGAAAGAAAACAAAAGAACTGAGTGGATTATGAAAACCAGAAACCGTACCTTTGCAGGGTATCGATCGATACTGGCAGGTATCGATCGATACCAGCCGTATGTCGACACACTGATTGAAAATCAGTGGTGTCGAGTTGCTTAACCAGAGAAAGCATTCCATTGTGTTAGATGTTAGCACTGTTAGGAACACTCAAAAACAGGTTAAAAGCAACATGGTAGATCAAATATAAATCCAAAGAAGTTCAAATGCAAAAACAAATACTGACACAAGTTCAACAGGAAAGAAAAATAAAAGAAAAAGAAAGAAAAATACAAACGTGAAGATCAGATAGAAGGGTTACTAATCCTCCGTCTCCTCAGAATCGCTCTCATGGTCAGCAGCAGTAGCGGTATGTGAAGGTCCAGGCTGGGACAATGGATCAGCATCAGTCGTGCAACGGCAGCGAACAGCAGCCCATATGCTCCTCATACTCGCTATCATAAATCTCTGGAAAGCAGCTGGCTCCAGCGGGACGTCCGTGTCCTCAGGCCACTGTGGCTCTGGAATAGGTGGGCAGGAGGAGGCATGTGTACGTCCTCTCTGACGTGAAGTGGATGGGATATCAGCAGCAGGTGGACGAACATGTCATCTAGCCGCAGAAATCGGAGTCAACAGGTCCGCAGGAGGCTCAAAACGAAGCTGAGCAGGATCCTCGGATATGTCTGTCAGGTCCCTGTCAGGTAGCTGCACCAGAATGCTCCCATCAGATTTGTGAAGGATCCACTTCCTCCCGGTCTTTAACCACTTAAGGTTCCTCATATGTGCCTCATCCATGTACCGGCGCGCAGTGACAATCTTGCAGCTCGTAGTACTGATCCCGAGGTGCTGGAAAATAGGCGTCAGAAGACTACCAACTGACTCCTTCTTCGTGCTCGTCCCCGTGAATTGTTTGGTCTTCAGAGAGACCAGATGATGTGCAAAAACAGCCCCAAGGTTAACATCCTCAAGTTCAGGCCAATCAAAATCCTGCTCAGGGATGATGTTCCTGACAGCCAGAAACAGAAGCAGAAGCTCAGATACCCTCATATTGTTAGGCTCCATCTTGCACAGAAGAGTAGTGCTCAGGATCCTAACACAGCAACGCAGGACCGGATGTCGTATGTTAAAGTTCTGCAATTCTTCAAACTTCATTACAGTCGCGACTTGTGATCTGCTCCGATGGGTGTCGATCGATACAAGGGGGTATCGATCGATGCTTGACGCTTCGATCAGGTACTTAGTCTCCAGATTTCAGTTTCGCTCCATAATGCTCCATAAAACTCCAATATTTCCAATAATACTCCAAATGTGCTAAAACTTGTAAAAGACTCTATAATAGAATAAAGACTCGATAAAACGGACTTATATCATGGCTTAAACAGGGTAAAAACCATGATATATCACTTTGGCCGTTTGCAATGAATTCTTGGCCATTCTTGTTCACAAGTACCACGGCCCCATACGGCCTCACTTCCTTGATCTCAAACGGTCCGGACCATCTTGACTTGAGGTTCCCGGGAAAAAGCTTCAACCGGGAGTTGAACAATAGCACTAAGTATCCAACTTTGAAGTCTTTACGCAAGATCTTCTTGTCATGGAACGCCTTGGTCCGTTCCTTGTAGATCCTCGAGCTCTCATAGGCCTCTAGCCTAATCTCGTCTAACTCTTGGAGTTGAATCAACCGCTTCTTTAGTGCGGTCTTTAGATCAAAGTTGAGAAGTTTCACCGCCCACAAGGTTTTGTACTCTAACTCAACCGGCAAGTGACAAGCTTTCCCATAGAGAATGTTGAACGGGGTGGTCCCTATCAGTGTCTTGAAAGCGGTTCGATAAGCCCACAATGCGTCATCTCCCAACGGTCTTCTCAAGTATCGCTTTGATTTGCCGGTTAGAAACCTCCACTTGGCCACCTGTTTGAGGATGGTAAGGCATGGCCACCTTGTGCTTCACTCCGTGTTTCCTAAGCAAGCTTTCGGAGACTTTGTTGATGAAGTGCGAGCCTCCATCACTTATCACAACACATGGTACGCCAAATCTAGGGAAGATTATTGACTTGAACATCTTGAGAACGACTTTTGCATCGTTTGTGGGACTCGCAATTGCCTCTACCCATTTGGAGACATAGTCAACTGCCACTAGAATGTATTGGTTTCCATAAGAAGAAGGGAACGGTCCCATGAAGTCTATTCCCCACACATCAAAAAGCTCTACTTCAAGAATCGGGTTTTGAGGCATCTCGTCTCTTCTACCAATGTTCCCCTTCCTTTGGCAAGCGTCACAAGTGGAAACAAAAGCATGTGCATCCTTGAATAGGTTCGGCCACCAAAAACCCGATTGGAGAACTCTTGTAGCCGGCTTGTACGAAGCAAAATGTCCACCATATGCCGACCCATGACAATGGAATAAGACTCCTTGGACCTCCTCTTCCGCTACACACCTTCGATACAAACAATCCGAGCACAACTTGTACACGAATGGCTCATCCCAATAGTACCTTGTGACGTCATGAAAGAACTTTTTCTTCTTATACCCATCCAAGTTTGGAGGCTCTTTCCCACAAAACAAATAGTTCACCAAATCCGCGAACCACGGTAGCTTCTCATCTTGCAAACCGCTAGCACTCTCAAGACCTCTCATGGCCTCTACTCCTTTCTTCAAGACGCTCACCACCATAAGATTCTCCTCGGGGAGCTTGTCTTATATTCGAACTAGGTCCTCAATCCTCAACCTTGATAGGTGATCCGCGACCTCGTTCTCAATACATTTCTTGTCCACAATCTCCATGTCGAATTCTTGCAAGGGTAGAATCCAATGGAAAAGTCTCGGCTTGGTGTCTTTCTTAGCGTGTATGTACCTCAAAGTCGCATGATCCGTGTAGACTATGATCTTCGAGCCCACTACGTATGACCGGAACTTCTCCATGGCAAACACCACCGCCAACAATTCCTTCTCCGTGGTAGCATATCTTGCTTGAGTGTCATCCAAAGTCCTACTTGCGTAGTAGATGATGTTGGTCTTCTTGTCCTTCCTTTGGCCTAAGACGGCTTCAACCGCGAAGTCACTGGTGTCACACATGATCTCGAAAGGAAGATCCTAATCCGGGGCTTGGACAATGGGAGCACTAACCAATGCTTTCTTAATCTCCAAGAACGCCACCATACACTTTTCATCAAGGTTGAACTCAACATCCTTGCAAAGTAGCCTAGTGAGAGGCCTTGTGATCTTTGAAAAGTCTTTGATGAAACGGTGATAGAATCCCGCATGACCCAAAAAGCTTCGGACATCCTTAACCGTCCTTGGTGGCTTCAAGCTAACCATGACCTCTATCTTGGCCTTGTCTACCTCAATCCCCTTCTCGGAGATCTTATGCCCAAGCATGATGCCTTCATGTACCATGAAATGGCACTTCTCCGAATTGAGTACCAAGTTCGCCTCCTCACATCGTTGCAAGTCCCTACAAAGATTAGACAAGCAAACACCAAACGAAGAGCCATACACGGATAAGTCGTCCATAAAGACTTCTACCATGTCTTCAATAAGATCTGAGAAAATGGACATCATGCAACGTTGGAATGTCGCGGGTGCATTACATAACCCAATTGGCATCCTTCGATATGCGAAGGTGCCATAAGGGCATGTGAAAGTCGTTTTCTCTTGGTCATTCGGGTGTATGTGAATTTGAAAGAAACCCGAATAACCGTCTAGAAAGCAATAAAATGGATGATTAGCTAGACGTTCAAGCATTTGATCTATGAAAGGTAACGAAAAGTTATCTTCACGAGTAGATGAATTTAGCTTCCTATAGTCAATGCACATTCTATGCCCGGTTATCGTCATAGTAGGTATCATTTCATCCTTTTTATTTTTAACAACCGTTATCCCCCCTTTCTTAGGCACACAATGAACCGGTGAGACCCAAGTACTATCCGATATTGGGTAGATAATACCCGCATCTAGGAGCTTAACAATCTCTTTCTTTACAACTTCCTTCAAATTATGATTCAACCTTCTTTGATGTTCAATAGAGGTCCTTGATTCATCTTCTAGATAGATTCTATGTGTGCATAAAGTAGAGGAAATACCCTTGATGTCATCCAAAGAATAACCAATGGCCTTCCTATACTTCCTAAGTTCAACTAAAAGGGAGGATAGTTCATTCTCATTCAAACTATCATTTACAATAACCGGGTATGACTCGTTTGGACCTAGGAAAGTGTACCTTAGCCCAACGGGAAGTTGCTTTAGGTCCACCTTAGGGGCTTTGAGCTCTCTCCAATCGTCATCCTCAAAACTAGTTTTACCCTTGCTAGTTTCTCCCACGACCAACGCAAAGCTCTCTTGAACCGTACCCGTGCTTGACCCATCTTCAACCCTTGTCACTCGGCTACCCAACTCCACAGATGGCGTCTCTCTTTTAACCGGCTTGTGCAAGTCCATGAGTAGCTCATACGGCTTTCTTCATCCAAAAATCCATGCACACCATGCTCTTGTGTCAAAACCACTTGCAAACCGTCTTCAATACTCAACTCTTCAAGCAATTCATCCGCGAGTTCATCCATCGTCTCTATGTAAAAACATTGCCCATTTATGGTAGGTTTCTTCATCACGTTGTTGATGTTGAACTCGAAGACTTCATCTTTTCCCAAATGCAAGTCAATCTTGCCCTTTCTCACGTCAATAATGGCTCCCGCGGTTGCCAAAAACGGTCTTCCAAAGATAATTGGATCCTTTGGCTCTTCATCCATTTCGAGAACAACAAAGTCTGTGGGGATGATGAAATCTCTAACCATTATTTGGAGATCTTCAAGCAAACCAATGGGTACCCTCACACTCCTATCCACCAATATCATTGAGATGTTGCAAGCTTTGTACCTTGTGAAACCCAATCTCTTTACAACCGAGAACTGCATAAGACTAACGCTTGGTCCAAGATCACAAAAACAATTGTCGAAGGCCAAGGGTCCAAGTGCACACAGAAGTGTGAATGAACTGGGATCTCCAAGATTTGTTGATATCACCTTCCTTTGGATGATGGCACTACACTATTGGGTCTAGATGACCATAAGTTCCATTTCCTTGGCTCTTTCCTTCACGGCGTCCTTGAGGAATTTTGCATATTGGGGTACAAGTAGAAAAGCATCAACCAACAGCATTGTAAGCTCGACCTTCTCCATTTGCTTGTCGAAGATTGCTTTGTACTTGTCCATGAGTTATTTCTTGAAACACCATGGGAAAGGTAACTTAGGTACATAGTGTTTTGGCACAAATACACTCTCTTTCTTTTTAGGCGCTTCTTGAACCACGGTCTTGGTCTTCGCCTCTTCAATATGTTTCCCTTTGTCTTGACCTCTCACTACCGTCCTCAACTAGTTCTTCATCTTCTTGAAGTTCCACCCCCCCCCCCACTTTGGTTCTCAACGTCCACGTTGAGCGTATAAGGGACATCTCTTGTGGGTAAGACCGTGCCACTCCTTAGGGTGATAGCATTCACATATTCCATGGGGTTTGGTACGGGTTTACCGGGCAAAGTGCCTTGAGCACGTGAAGAGGATGAGGCGTCCTTGGTCTCCATGTGTTTGACCTTGGAGTTTAAAGCCTCAATCTTGTTGTTGAGATCGGTGTATGAGTAATCTACCAGTGTATTGATCTCCTCTTGTCCCTTGAGCAATTGTTGGAACATGGAGTTCAAGTCAAGCTCTTGCGGTTTAGACGTAGTTGCTTGACCTTGAGGCACAAACCCTTGTTGTTGGCCTTGAAAACCATGTGGAGTTTTGGGTTGGAATCCACTTTGGTTCCCTTGGAATTGGTTCCTTGGGACAAAACCTTGTTGGTTTGTGTTAGAAGCTTGGCCTTGAGGTTGGAATTGCTTTTGTGGGACTCCTTGAGCTTGATTAGGTTGTGGAGGGTAGACTTGGTCTTGTGGATTCTCGATTTGCTCAAATTAATACCCTAAAAGTACTAAGCAGTAGTTGCAGTAAAGTAGGGGTCGAACACAATGACTCAAAGAGACACACAATAGATTATATAAATGAGAATAAAGCTAAGCGATCAATGATATTGAAAACAGAACGTAAATTAAAACGGTTGTAAATTCGATTGGAGAAAGATTGGTTCAGAGTATTTTTCAAGAAATCAATGAATGCAGATAAACTAACTAGTCACGATTCAGATTTAGCACTGTTCTTGAACTCAAATCACTAAGATATAATTAACCAACTCTCGTTGCGAAAACTATCTAAGTCTAAATCCTAGGAATTCCAAATCTCTTTGCGAATCATAAAGTCTAAATCAGCTTTTAGATCAGGTTTGATTTGTTCACAAAATAACTAAACCAAATCTCTTTGCGAATAGTTATTTTGCTCACCCTAGGTTCTATCAGGTAATTAATCGCACTCTCGCGCCTAATCAATTATCCTAAGATCTAAGTTCTAAGTGATCAATCTAGAATTAGCTTTGCAAACAACCTATGGTGAAGAACTAATCCAGATGGTGAATAATAATAACTAATCAATCTAGCATTCAGAGAAAACCCTTATGAGAACCCTAAACCTAACAAGAGATCTACTCAGACATGGAAATTGAAGCAATAAACATGTTTGAATAAATCATCAAATAAAATAGAAAGAGTAACAAGAGGGTTCAAAATCTTCTCTCGGACGAACAGAGTTTCAGACTAGTCTCCCTTCAAAAGCTCTCTCACAAAACCAAAGTAAAATAAAGCATAGCCATGAAAATGGCTGTAAAATCCTATTAAATAACCTAAATCACGTTTTGGGACTTCTTGTAAATAATAAAGTCTTCTGGGCCATTTTGTAATTCTTCAACTCTTCATTAAAGTCACGGGTCGTGTCTGCTTCGATGAGTATCGACCGATACTACTTCAAATCGGGTACTCAGCTACACGAACGTTGCTTTGCTCCAAAATGCTCCAGAAAGCTCCAATATCTCCAATTATGCTCCAAACGTGCTAAAACCTGTAAAAGACTCTAAACCATTACAAAAATAGTAGAAAGACTCTATAAAATGGACTTATATCATGGCTAAAACGGGGTAAAACCCATGATATATCAACTCCCCCAGACTTAGCCTTTGCTTTCCCTCAAGCAAATCGAAGACTAAACCAGAGAAAGAGGTTTGAAAACATAGAGACTCAGCTGTTCATAAAACATTGCAATGACCATTTTCCGTAGTGCTCCACATATCACCTAACCAGCTTTTGATCTAACCACCATGTACTTCTCCGTAGACATTCGTAGTTTCCCAGACTACACACATTATTTCACAGCATTGTTCAATCAAGCCATCCTCGCCAGTTTCATCGCTGTGATTAATACCAAGAACCTTCTAGATTCTTTCCCATACAATATTATGACAAGGAACCACCCTTTTCACACTTTCTGGTATTATTTTCTCTCCCCCAGACTTATTTCTTATTATGTTTCTAACATGTACATATTAAGGTTCGAGACACGAGTATTGATGGTGTTTGCCATCGAATCCCCGGTTCTTCCCTCAAAAGTAATCAAAGGTGTAGGCGAATAATGGTATCACAGAAAATTTTTCTAACCTCGCTTCCACCTTTGTGTGATCATCTCCTCTGAAGTAGAATAATGGGATCGCTGGAAATTTTCCTAACCCTCTACTCAGAAAGAAAATCATATCATCTTTTAATGAATCTTATTAATTAACTTGTAACAGGGAGAGAAATACCATTACTTTAAACACGTTGGTTCCTTTGTCAGATACGAATGATGAATCAAGCTCTATGGATACTAACCACATCGTTGAAGTGCAAAAATTTGGCTCAGGCTTTAAAGAACTTTGCTGGAAACAGTGGTCACTTAGAAGCAAGGTCAGATCAATAGATTCAAGAAAAAGATCACAGTCTCCAACAAAGTTTTGACTCAATAAAACCGATTTTGACTCAAAAACGACTGACTCAAAGAAAAACAAAAACAAAGTCAGCGACTACCTCCCCCAGACTTGAACAACACTGTCTCCAGTGTTATCTAGCCCAAGGTTGCTGAAAGAAAGCAAAAGGACCAAGTAGATTGTGAAAAATCAAGAAGTTACCGTGCTGAAACATCGGGTATCGACCGACACACGGCGTGGTATCGAGCAATACCAGGCTTAAGTCGACACGATGAACTTATCTCATTCGCGTAGGATGTCGACCGATACCAACAGGGTATCGATCGACACTCAGGCGATTTCGTATTTGCTCTTTGTTTATCCTGACACAGACACAAAAACGAAAAATAAAAAGAAAAAGACTCAAAAACAAACTCACCAGTGGGTTGCCTCCCACCAAGCGCTCGTTTTAAGTCAGTAGCTTGAATTTGGCTCAGGTGATCAGTGAGGAGAAGATCGAGAGCTTACTCTGAAACAAGCTCCACAATTAGACATCACCAGCGTCAGAATTATGCTCATCACGCTCTCCACAAACTCCTGTCCTTTTCTCTTTCAGCTCCGAACTGAGAATAACTCTAGCCTTGGAGAATGGTTTCGAAGTTCCCTTGCACTTCACCTTCTTCTTTGCCTTAGCTGTTTTGACGTCTTTCTTGGTGATGACAGAAGGACTATCTAGATGGTTTATGACAGTTGGTTCGTCAGGAGGCTCTTCCAAAAAAATCAACTACCAACGTCTCTCCTGTAACAATGGTGATGCAAGAGATATGTGTGGGAGTTCCTCTTGGGATAGCTTTGTAGTACATCTCCTTGTCAATGTATGAGAACGAGATGTGCTTGTTGGGTGTGTCCATAATGGCACCAACCGTAGCCATGAACGGTCTTCCAAGAATCAACTGCGTACGAGATTGTGCACTCATCTCCACAACTTGAAAATCAGTAGGAACCAAGCAATCTCCTACGTTAACCAGCTGATCAGAGATTGTACCATATGGGAGTGCGGTGGAGCTGTTCGGAAATGTGATAGATGACTTGGGAGATCGTATATCAGCTCCCAAACACTCTGCAATTGCCCTTGACATGACATTGACGCTAGCCGTCAACGAGAGACTCTTTGAATTTAGAACATGGAACGAAGAATATTCATGGGTCTTCCCTCTTGGTCAACTGCCTCAGCGGTAGTGATGTGCTTCTTGCCTTGATAAAGAGTACTTCGATCTCTTCCAGAGTTTCTCTGCAATCTCGGAAATGACTCAGCAGAGGGCGATACTCTAGAGATTCTTCAAAAGTCAGTGTGAGGGGAATTCTTCGTACAATCTTCTCAAAGCCAAGCAGCTGCTTTGGAGAAATGGGGTCTCTGAGGTGTCTAGGTGGTATGGGGTATGGCACATCAGGTTTGTAAACCCTTTCCGCACTCAACTCGGGTTTCAGTTCGGCAACTGGCCTGGTATCGACCAACACATGGGTGGTGTCGATCGATGCTTTTGCTCTGGAATCGTCCCTGGCAGAACTTTGGATGGGTGTCGATCGATACAAGAGAATATCGGTCGACACCGAGGTGGTGTCCAAAATGTCATCGTCATCCTTGGCATGAGGGACGGAAATCTCTGCAGTTGAGCTCTTCTGCACTCCTGGGTGTACCATCAGTCCCTTGACAATTGCTGCATTATGGGTTACCTGAGTATCCAGAATCTTCTGATGAATAATGAGAGTCTCGATTTTTCCATTCAGATCAGTGTACATGGCATCCAACCTCCCGTTGAAATTCATTGTCATCTTCTCCTGCCCTTGAACCAGCTGTTCAATCATAGCCTCAATCTTACTCTCAGAAGTTCTGGGTGGTGTGGGTGAGCCTTGATACCTTTGATCTTGAAATCCAACTCCATTAATGTGGTTAAAAAATTCCACTCCATCCTTTTCAGCAAAACGAACAGCCTTCTGCTGCTTGCCCATCAACAAAATGTGCATTGAATCTAACTTAGGATTCACCTCAGCAATCTGACTGCAATCCAAGTTACCAGCTTGCTTCTTGCGCTCCATGTCTGCATTCTTGGTACTATTGCTAGAAACCAAGTTCTCAATAAGCACATAGGCATCATAAGGATACCTCGTGTAGAAATTTCCATTGCTCGCAGCATCTAGCGCCATCTGATACCTCCAATCAATCCCTCCGAAGAAAGTACCCAGCAACTAAACCTGAGTGAACCCATGGTGCGGACAATCTCTCTGATATGACTTGAAACGAATCCAAGCAGCCTTGAGTGCTTCTGTTGGTCCTTGAGAAAACTGAGAGATCTTGTTCCTGAGCTCCTCGGATCTCGCATCATCGAAAAAGTTGTTCAGGAAGGCTTTCTTCGTCTCTTCCCAGGTATTGAACAACCCAGTACGTAATTGCTTCAGCCAGTAAGTTGCATCT
>PKML01064561.1:551643-614343 GCA_002933935.1 Eutrema yunnanense | reverse complement strand
AAAATTAAAAAAAAAAAAAAAAACAGATTCAGCAAAAACACGAAAAAAATGAACAATCAAGGATTGATTTTCAGAGATTCTTACGCGATTGGAGAGGAGATGGTGAAGTAATTGTGGCGATTGGAGCCGTAATGAATCGGCATTTGTCTGCCTTTGCCGTAATCAGCTTTGTTCCCAAAGCACTGATTCGCAAACTCTTCTAACGTGAAGCCACGCCATAGAAGAACTCCAGGCTCTCGGTACTGTTTACCAAAGCCGAATGTCCCGGTTAAAGCAAACCGGAATCAAAGGTGATAGATTAAGAGCGACGGGATTAGGCTAACCTGAGGTAAAACGACGTCGTCGGAGCTGAGAGCGGCGGCGGAAGCGATGTTGATGGCTTCTTCTCCGACGGAAGTAAGATAGAAGGAGATTCTTCCTTGACGTTGAGCTTCGTAGAAGATGTGGTCCATCACCTGAAGCGTCGCCATTTGCTCATACATTCTAACGGCGAGTTTCTCGCTCACCTTTTTCGGTTTCAGTCAGAATTAAATTGTTGGTTAACACTTAACCAGACGGTACCAATTCTAATTTTACATTCTAAAAATGCTGTACCGGAATAAAATCGCTATCGGGGATGATTTTTCCGTCTTCGTCAAGAACCCGATAACACGGGATTCTCCGAGAAGAAGATTCCGGGATGAATTTCATCTCGGATGTGTAACCGACTTTGCCTCCCGGAAAATCCAATTCCTGGAATTTCAAAATACGGTTTAGATAGCATTCGGTAAATATGATACTATTGGGACATATGTAAGAAAGTTTTATAAAAACAGGGGTCATAGTGCAAAATAGTGTCGTTTTTGGAAGATACAGACGGCTGTGACTTTATGAACCCAAAGTGGGACCCGCACGGAACTAGAACTACTAGTACATAATTGATACGTGTGACTTGTGGTCCCCACTTTTTTCTCATGCGATGGTGTAAAATGTTAAATTGGTGTCCCCACTTTTTCCCATGACTTGTGTGGGTGTGAAATGTTGTATAGTATGGGATCTCTTTGATCCCGTACCGGATCAAACCGACCTCAAATATAAAAGGAAAACTGATTTTCTGACGTACAAATCTTTGAGATGAATTAACGAGAAATTTTGAAACAAAGTTGAATACAGTTTCACCTATATTTTGTTTGAATTTAGTTAATGTATCTTATGAACCAAGAAATCGTCAAAATTCGAAATGACGAATACGTAATCGAATTAAACCGGTTTGAACGCCGTTAAACCGAAAACTATTCTACTAAACTAGAATGAACTAACAAATCTCCTTCGAAGAACTAATTAAATCCCTTGATAAATTGAAATAATCGTTATCCACACTTTATTTGTATAAACTAATCCAAATGTATAATTATGTATAACCACACGTGAAAACTAGTATAAATATTTGACCAAATAAAATAGACCTGGGCATCTTCCACATCACTCTGTTGAACCAAATCAGGCTGTTTCTCCACTGCCGTAGACTCGTGACGTAGGCTCGTGACGGGACCCAAAAACACCGTAGAAGATAACTGAGAATTTGTAAAAACGGGACGAGGAGAGTAATCGCGTTTAATGAGAATTGCCGACAAACCCAGATTCTGTCTCAGGCTAGAAACGATGTTTCTGGATCTAGCAAACCAGATCGCCATGTATGCAACAACAAAAAAACAGGACAAGAAGAAAATGGGTGAAGAGAATGAGGGAGAAGAAAGAAGAAGCTGTGTCTTTTAACGATGTTTGAGGACAAAGGATTGGAAGGACGACAAGTGCATGTATCCTAAATCACTTGTCGGACTTGACATGTCATCCGTATCCATCTCCAACTCTTTTTTTTTTTTTTTAAATAAAAACTAACATAAATGTTTAAAATTTATTATTTTCCTCTCTCTTTGGGATTTTTAGTTTCTTCACTAATTATAGTGGACATAAACTATCGACAAATAAAGAAATAATATTTGTTTATTGAGAGAAGTTGCATTGCATACCAGCAAATCATTTAAAGATTTTTCAACAACCAAACCAAACTGGTGCTGTGCTTTTTAATTGCGTTTGATCTTTATCCAACTATATCACAATTTGTATAGTCACCTACTTGCGTGTCATTTGTCATGACGTCCGTGAACTACTCTTTTTTTTTTTTCTAAAGAAAGAAAATTATATTGACATCACATGAAAATATTTCCATTTTTAGATTAGTTAAAGGTTCCACACAATCACCAGAAACGATTTGATCTATTTTTAGATGGTTAAGAATTGATATTTTACTCAAATTAATATTCATTGAGTAACCTCACTAACAAAGCTTTCTTGGACCTAACTTAGATATATGGTTTGGCTAGCCTAGACTAGCCCCATCAGTAGTAGGGACCTAACTTAAACTTAAATCTAAGAGCATCATTATTGGGAGAAATTCATTTGGATTTCTTAAGTAATATTTAATTATAAATTTGAAATTAAGAAATTCTGTTAATAAACTTCTGTTTTTGCTATTTTAAGGGTTCTTAAAAAAAATTTTTTTTTAATAATTTTGTTTTATTTTAAATAAAGTTTATTTTTTTAATTAAACATAGTTGACATAAAAACATAACATTTTAAACATAGATTTTGAAAAAAAAATGCAAAAGAACGCTCAATTTGAGTTTTTTTCTTATCTTGTCTATGAATCGCTTCATGTTCACCCATCGAACGATTCCAATTCATTAATATGTAAAAAAAATTAGAATTTTAAAGTTGAAGTTGAAGTTAAGAAAAAGTTGAAAAAAAAAAATTTTTAAATTTTTTTTTTAAGTTAAAAAAAATAATTTGGCAAAAAAAAAAAATCTGGCGAATTAGGGGTTTACACGTGGCTAAGAACAATGTAAGAATCCCCTTAAGAACCGGTTCTTAAAGTTTTTATTTAAGAACAGGTTCTTAAAGTTCTTATTTAAAAACCGGTTCTTGCACTGTTCACAATTAATTAATTTTTTTTTTTGGGTTAAGAACCCCACTTTTTTAAGAACCTTGCAATAATGATGCTCTAATTCCAATTAACCTACTGGCCAAATCAATTTTGTGTGCTTCATATGTTTCATATCAAACCACCTAACATATCTTAAAAACTATCGTAGGCCCTATTCAGATTTTTTTTTAGTAAATGTGTCCTAGGCGGTCGACTATTCCGCCTATGCCCTGAGCCAGGCCTGCCTAAGGCATCGTCAACATAACCACGATATCAAGTATATCCATGCATTGCCATTACATCGTCCCCTAAACAATGTGGCATGCATCTCCTGCACATAAACCAAACTGATATACGCAAATGATGTTCAGTCACGTGACGCCTCATTAACATAACACTAATGAGGTCGATCGAAACATACGCCAAACATAGAATATGATGTTCATGATCTTTAACAAACCCAAGAATCCTAAACCATGACGCTCTAAGCATATTTTTCGTTAGTCTTTCAAAACGTGTCTCCTAAAAGAGCGCAATTACATTACTAAATGATGAAGCTCTAAATGATCATGCGGTAGGACTCCTCGCTTGTGATCGGTATAGCTAGTATTTGTACCCATGACATATGCAATAAAGTAAACGTCGACTACCCGATACAAACAAACTGTAAGACATCATGGGCTGGAAGATTGTTCACTAGCCGGAAGTGTATGTCTCGTGGATACTCCATTTGTTGAACCAGAAATTGGTAAAGAGATTTGTTTGAGGTTTTTTGTTGTTGTTAAAGGGTTTCTTCGTTTGAGATTTGCAAGGAATAAACTAATGAACAACGCATTTAATCTATGTTATAGTAGACACGCTTAATCATGTATGCTTTTAACAAACATTAAAAGACTAAATACAAACGCCAACGCTCTTAAAAAGACAAAAGTATCACGAATTGTATACTAATTTTGTTTGTCAACCAGTTGTAATCCTACTTACCTATCATCTTACCTTCTAACTTCAACAGTATGTTTCGCATTTTAGATTATGACATCATAAATATCATTTTCTATAAACACTTGCGCCTCAAACAATACGAAATTAATGTTATATTTCGTGTGTAGTGTAATAAGAAAGTAATGTTCCAAATTGCAGTGTAGGTGAGGTTTTGTTAATTGTCTATAAATTGTGACGATTGTTTTGTAAGCATTGAAATTAGTTGAGCTTTAAATCATTTTTTTCTTCATATGCTTAGTTTTTCAAGTATTTTATAGGGCAATTCTACAAAATAGCACAAAAAAACTAAAAGTTCCCAAATTTAGCACACAAGGATGAAAATCACAAATATAGTACCAATTTTGACAATATTAGCACAAATTTAATATAAAAATGACTTATAATCATTTCCTAATGGGAAAAAACTAAACCCTAAATTGGAAATACTGAACCCAAACATAATGTTTAATTTTATTTTAAATTTATTTTTAGTAAATAAGTATTTTAAAATAATTAGTTGTGCTATTTTTGGTATTTTAAATTTATGATGCTAGTTTTGGAACAAAAAGTAATTTTTGTGCTATTTGAGAGTATTTCTCTATTTTTTTATATGGTGCTACATTTTTTAAATTTCACAATAACAAAAACTATCATAAGGCCATCGTAGACTTTTTTTTTTGTTTTTTTGGGGAGGATGATCTAGAAGGGCTTGACTTTTAAGAATCCTAATCCCTTAAGCTTTCCTGAAATTCCCGTTACGATCTAGAACATCCTCCCCAATTTAATTCCTAATTTAACCATTCTGAGAATAACGTGACATCCAAATTAAAGCCCAAAATCTTTTTAATACTATACTTTATTACAAATCTGAACTAAAATAATTTTCTTCTATTAATGAAAATAAAAATCGTTTTATATTATATTCCAGTATATGCTCCATATGCCATGAACGACCAGCAAGATATTTTTTGTTTCTTTGTAAAATACTAATGACTTGTTTCTGAACACAAAACTCACTTATAAAAGATTTGTACGGTTCCTCTCTCTCGTTCTTGCGAAATCGCGATGCTAGATCCTTCAGCTAAATCCTACAATACCCATTTGTGTTTTCCAAGTATACCCAATGATCACTCAGATTCCGGCGTCTGTTCGCCTACCCTGTGGAGAACCAGTCCGCCGAAGAGTCCTCGTCACCGGCCGGAAGATTACTGGAGCCTTTCGCCGGATTCGAAGGCGCAGGCTATCGCTCGTGGCCAGCGAGAGCTTATGGATATGGTTAGTAAGATGCCCGAGTCGTGTTACGAGCTTTCCTTGAAGGATCTTGTCGAAGTGAGGGGAAACGAAGAGAATGACAGGAAGGTGTTCGATGAATTGCCTAAGAGAACAAATAGCCCGAGTAAGGTGGTGAGGAAGACGAAGAGTGATAAATGGGTTGATCCGAATCGAATTAGTGGCGAAAAAAACAGTGGGTTTCTTCTCAAAATGATGTTTCCTGTTAGCTTACGATCTAAGAAAGATACGACGAAGAAGAACAAGAAGGTGGATTCTTCTGTGACGGTTAAAGATTCTCAGGTTTCACCGAGACCTTCGATCTCCGACGAGTCAGTGAAAGCAGAGGGTAAAGAATGGTGGAATAGATTGTCTGAACCGAGCACAAAGAGGAGCGGAAGTAGCAGTAGCAGCAGCAGTAATAGGAGCCGAAGCAGCCTAAGGTATGTTTAAATCTTTCACATTCACGTACGCAATGCTACTTGGATTTGCTCTGCTAATCAGATTTGATGAAAAATATTGAAAATTCACACTTGTTCTAATCATCCATCGACGTATTTTAACATCAATTCATTGGATTTGTTTTTTGTTAAACCTTGATCATTCTTAAAATCTTGATGATTATCTTCCTCGAGAGTTAATACTCCCGTGTCCGTACTGGTATATGATATGTGCTTGGTTGTATGGAAATTTTGTTGTCCAGTTTAAGACTCCGTATCTTCCCCATTAATGATAAAACTCTGTAGATTATATCATACCGAAAAACACTCTGTAGATCATTAAATTCTAAGACTTTAAGTGATGTTAAGATTTAGGACTCTGTCTGTGTGTCTGAATGATTCATAGTGCATAACACAAATCTCATTGGCATTTATGGAAACTTTTGGGGTTTGATCAAATGCAGGGATAGAAACAGTGGCTGCTTCTCTTTCCTCTGGAGTGTTGTACATTCACGATAGTGAAACCGAGTTTTCCTTCAATGTCTTTCTTGGCTACAAATCTTCCGANTAAATTTTTTACCTTCTTTTGTTTCTGTAGTCAAGCAAAAGAAGCAGTGAAGGTGCTCAAGAAACGGTTAGGAAGTAAAAATTCTAAAGTGCAGATTCTTGCTCTTTATGTAAGTGCTTTGTTTTTTACTTATTCAAAGATACAATGCTTTGGTTTGCTTCTGTTTAGTAAACTTATCTTCTCATTCATAAATGCTCGGGGGGTTTTGGTTAAGGCATTGGAAACTTTGAGTAAGAATTGTGGCGAGAGCGTGTACCAGCTTATCGTGGACCGTGATATTTTGCATGATATGGTCAAAATAGTGAAGAAAAAGGTTTTTAGTTACCATCTCTCACCTGCTTGTTATATTTCAATTCCATCATCAAATTCGCTTACGCTGGAAATTTACCAAACTCACTTATGCAGCCAGACCTGAGTGTAAGGGAGAAGATACTTAGTTTATTGGATACATGGCAAGAAGCTTTTGGTGGAAGCGGCGGAAGATTCCCTCAGTATTACAATGCTTATAATGAACTCAGGGTATAGCTTGAGCCTATATACAATTCTATTATTATGTATCAAAGTCTTGATAACCGGTTTTGCCCTTTGAAAACTTTAGTCTGCTGGAATTGAGTTCCCACCTCCAACCGAGAGCAGTGTACCATTCTTTACTCCACCTCAGTCTCAGCCCATTATTGCTCACGCCGTTGCATCAGATGAAGATGCTGCTATTCAAGCATCTTTGCAAAGTGATGATGCTTCTGCACTCAGGTACATTCTCCCTTGTAGAATTTCCTGTTCAGCGTTCTCTTCTCTATCCAGTAATTTTGTTTGCTAGACTTGTCCAATGTATAAATATGTATGCCTTGTTCTCAAGCATGTTAAAGACTTTAGTATCTTCATTTTTTTAGCGTGGAAGAGATTCAAAGCGCTCAGGGATCAGTTGATATTTTGATGGACATGCTTGGAGCTCTTGATCCCAGCCATCCTGAGGTAGGATATTTACATGATTAGATTTAGTGGTTCTATTGTTTGATCTGATTTGAAACACTAACTGTTCTTGATGTTGTGACAGGGTTTAAAGGAAGAACTTATAGTTGACTTGGTAGAGCAATGCCGTACTTATCAAAGACGTGTAATGACTCTGGTCAACACTACATCGTAAGGATTTGTTTGTTTTCTCCTTCACCCTCCTGTTCGTTACTCAATTTGATAGAATCTGTTAATGGTTAGAGGGAGACTCCTTCCTTTTTTGCAGAGATGAGGAACTTCTCTGTCAAGGATTGGCATTAAACGACAATTTGCAGCGTGTTCTTCAGCACCATGATGATAAGGCAAAGGGAAACTCTGTTCCTGCAACAGTTTCCACTCCAATACCGCTTGTTAGCATCAACCACGACGACGATGATGAGTCAGATGATGATTTTGCTCAACTAGCTCACAGGTAATACCCATTCCTTGCTCAATCCTGTTGAATCCAAGACTTGGATTGCTAGAATTCATCGAACTCATCTCTGCAGGTCGAAAAGAGAGAGCGCACGAGGGACTGGACAAGGGGATTTCAACTCTATTCTTCCTCCCCCACCATCTACAATGAGGCCGGTACATGTTGAATCTGGTGCTATGGACTTCCTCAGTGGTGATGTCTACAAACCTCAAGGAACCTCAGAGAGTGTAAAGCCTCCGAGTACTTCCCGTTCATCAAATCAAGACTCTTCTGCTCCTGTTTTCGATGATCCAGTTCCCCATAGCAAATCCCCTGAGCAAGCTTTGTTCACCAAACCAGTTTATGACCAATCAGAGCGATTGCCTCCTGCTCCATGGGATCCTGAAGGAACCAGGATTTTTCCACCACCAATGTCTGCTAGAACCAACCAGAGGCAAGAATACTTGAAGCATAATAATGTTCCTCAACACTCAAGCAGTGGCTCTGATTCCTCTTACGAGGATCTCGTGGGACAATCGCGGAATCTCTCTCTGAATCCAACCGCCTCTGCTGCTGCTACACCACCAAAGAAAGATGACAAACCAGAGGATATCCTTTTCAAAGACCTGGTGGACTTTGCAAAAACCAGGAAATCATCGTCTTCTGCTTCCTCCAAACCCAACAATCAGAACAGCAAACCGTTTTGAGACAGAGCTAAAGCAACGACTACTCTTTACCATTCTTTTTTCTTCACTTGTGTTCTTGTTTTCTTTGTTTCAACATGGATTATGAAAGTCGTGTTTTTTTTTTGTTTTTTTATCAAATAAAAAAGTGAATATCTAGAGATCTATTACTGGATATTGGATGGAAATTTCATAATGTACACCAGGTAAATCGCATTTAATATAGTTTATATAATAAATTCTCAGTCTGCGGATTACAAAGATTCTGAAGTTTCTTTTTTGCCTCTATTCAATCTAATAAGAGTAACAAAAAAACATCTGTTTCTACCAAGCTCTCGATCAAGTATTGGTTCCTCTAAGCAAGTCTAGTGTAGGTCTGACACAGATCAATCCCATGGGAGAGAGCCAGGAAAAGGAGCTGAACCACAGTACCTGAACAATCCTCCAATTTCAGGGCAACCATTAGGGTAAGGTATAGTCCTGTGGAAAGGGTCACGCTTCAGCTTCTTTCGCCAAAGCGAACCAACACATCCGTATGGGTCTTCTTGAAACTGAGCTCTAACCATAGCCTCGCCTTTCAGAGCGCCTTCCTTAGATGAAAGGGAAGCTGGGGTTCCTAAGTAGAAGAATCTTGATTCCGGAAATCCCATTGCTGAACGATGCAAATGCGCAAATCTCTCCTCTTTAAAATCGTAACTCACTACCTGTTCCAAGCATGAGGGGATACATTAATATCACAAGAATGAATAACCTTTCACGTACTAAAGAGGGAGAAATTTGGAAAGCAAAAGGCTTTACTGTTATGTTCTGTGGGTAAGAGCCTGTGAGCTCTCTGAATCGACACACGCTAAAGAGAAGATTCTCAAAGCTGTCTCTGGCATGCTCTTCCGTCAATGCCCTTGACCTCACCTCATCCTTGCCTGTCCATTATCACAATCAAACCACATTTTACCATCAATGTAATAAAGAGCAGAAACTAAGTAATTAGACTCACCGAACCATCCTTTAGACTCAGCGACAGCCCAATAACTCTGAGCTTCGCTGCGAGGCCCTGCGTCTTTACGAGTCTCTCCTCCACTAAATAGAAGCAAAGACTCATCATCTTTAGCTGCAGCCTGAACACCTTCTTCTATATGACTCAAGAATGTTGAAGCCTGACCTGGATGCTTCTGATAAGACTCCAAGAACCACGAATCCTCCTTATCAACTTTACCGCAACCACTGCTCGTATAAACAGAATGTCCAGCCACCATGACGAGGTTTTTCAGATTGGCAAATGGGTAACCATCGTCATCCAAATCGGTCTTCTTATAAGCGACCGTTGATCGAAAATGGTTGTCGTATATTGACGACAGAAATATGAGGACTGTGATCCCAAAGGAGAGGAGGATGATGAAAACGAGGATCGGGTGCAATTTGAAGAAGTGGTGAAGGCGATTTCCGAGAGATTTGAACATTTTCGAAAACGAATTCTTGGGCTTTCTAGATTTTCTGACAGTTGCTGATTCT
This sequence comes from Eutrema yunnanense, assembly GCA_002933935.1. NCBI lineage: Eukaryota > Viridiplantae > Streptophyta > Magnoliopsida > Brassicales > Brassicaceae > Eutrema > Eutrema yunnanense. The sequence goes on along the minus strand of PKML01064561.1, from coordinate 604,526 downwards.
AAATCAAAATCACCAACTCTTGGGTACGCATAATAAGCCTTGTTGGGATTACTCGACGACCCAAATGGATATTTATTCATGATTAGATACAACCAAACCCAGGGATCGAGACCACCAATGAGGGAGATGAAGCATTCCCAGATCAGATTTAGGGAGACTAACACGTCTGATCATCAAAATTTCTTCAGCGGGGATTAACAGAAAGACGCAGACTTTGATCAAACCCAGATCATTGACTTTAAAGATATATCTCGACAACAAACTAAAGGAAATTCCGACACAAACTTTTCCAGAATCGAGGCGGAGAAATTAACGAGGAAACAAAAAGAAAAACTCACGAGATTTGTTTCAGTTTCCGGTGAATTCTAGGGCTTTCCAGATGTAGAGTTTTGCATCAAATCCGTTGACCGAGAGTGTGGTGTTATTCGTCGGTAAAGTTGGAAGATTTAAAGACAATTAGCGGAAAGATGTTACTAATAAGAAACTTGGGAAAGATGTTGTCCAAGTGAGCGAGGAAGAGAAATGGAGGAGATCGTCCAGAAGCCCATATCCATATCTTGGTCCATGTCAATGAAATGGGTTTTACTTTTTCAAATGGTTCGTTATCATCATTTTCATAATACAACTACCACGGGATCAAAATTTAACAAAGACATAGAAATTGCATGCAGTTCCAGACACATGTTTGTAATACTATGGACTTGTGGAGATAATAATCCCTTTGCTTCTTTGAATTTTTCAGAAAAATAATTTCTATTCAAATAACGGTTCAGACCATCTCCAGTATGTGGAAGATCAGATGACAGCTTCTGTTCAAAGGATTTTGAGAAAGCGCATCTGGTAAAACCTTCGCAAAAAGGTCACAAGATGTTCTTTTTTTAATTAGATTCGGAGGTAATCTCAGGTTTTTAACGGGTACAGACTAATCTTCTGGGAGTGACACGATCCATTTATAATGTTCCACTTGACCAAGAGTTATTTTGATTATTCCGCACCCAAAGAGATTTGATCCCTAGCCTGGAATAACATAGTCGAATCTTCTCCGAATGGAAACCACCCCACTACAACCTCTTGGTTAAGGTCACGAGATGTTCTCTCCACCTTTTTGAAGGGATCGTGAAATCCGTTGTTATGGAGGTAAACGAGATCATGGAAGTCGGAGGTATATTCCTTAATCTCTTTCCTCTTGATTTCTCTATTATCTATGGTATACTCTCGCATGTTTTGTAACCAGCTGTATGATTTTAGGATCATAGCTTATAAACTTTTTATTTTTATTAATTAATGAGAACTTTTTAACAAACAAAAAAAATACTACCGTGTTGTTTCATTTAGATCATATCGACGATTATGGTAGATAATCTAAGAAAAATATATATATATATATATATATTTTATGTTTATTTTTATTTTTTATGGATTGAGTGTTGTAAAGTAAGACAAATGTCACATATGATATATTGTGTTTTTGTTTATGTAAGAATTACCAATATGAAATCCATCATAATGTTAGGTTATTCCCTCTCCATGAATTAATATTGCCAGATACATCAATACATCATACATCACAAAGGTCAATTTGCCAATGTCATTTACAATTTCTTTTATTCGTGTGAATACTCGATATTCTTTTCGTTATCATATATTTGTTTTGTCAATTCATTAATACATTTAAATCTTCCGAACGTATTAACAAACATGCTTTTGAATTTTGATGATGTATGAAGCATCAAGCTTGTGATGTGACACGTTCTCAACTCTTATTTGTCTACTTTGTTACTCAATTAAAATAGAAACTGCACTCTATCTTCCTTACCGTTGTCCACTTGTCCGTTATTATATTTGGTTAAATCGATAGATTCGTGCGTGACGACAGCTTTTAACCAAATATCAATCATTTAGCCGGCGTTGTTATTTGTTATAGTCGATTACTTTTCGTATATTGGTCGTCGCATCTCGCATGTTTTAATACTACAATTGAACGACAGTAATTTTTTTATTTTATTTTTTAACACCGTTAGACCTATTATTATGTCTTCACTTATTATTACTCCACGTACGCTACGATAGATACGAGAGTCCGAGGGTGTGATTAGGGGACAAAGTAAAATGTGAGACGGTCTGGTTCAACTATATATATTTGGCGTTGTAAAGTGTATATATTATGTCATAAATAAATATTTTTTTGTTTTATTTCTATTTTGGAGTAGTATTAAAACATGCGAGATGTGACCCTGATATATAGAAGAAGTTATATCCATATTTCAGTTCTAGAGATATATATGTACAATCTAGCTAACTTAAAAAAGCGAAATCATTTTAGTTTGGATGATTAAACGAACAAATCGTACAACAACTGATATACATATATATATATATTTGTCTTTTTTTTTAGATATATAGATATATATACATTTTTCTTAAATAAAAATTATCATTTTAACGAAAACATTAAATAATTAGATCACTTCTGAATCCATCTTTTTTACATCGATCTTAATCTGTTCAATCCGTATTGTTCCTGAAAGAGAAAATGAAGCACCATGCACGATGATCAATATATATCAACCCAAAAAAATGATAGCGTGACTTTAAGTTGTATATAATAAGATAAATATATGCTTATGGTAATTACCAGAAGAAAGTATATTTCTTTGAGAATTGGTGTCAACAATGAGCTTAAGGTATCAATGTCTTCACTAAGGGTCTCATAGGTCTCGTCTCTTGCACCGATCGCGTCCATAAAAGTCTTATTGTCAGGCACTAGCTTCAAACACACCTTCATTATTACATATTCAACACGATATCAATAAGCTTAAATGCTTATAACATAATAAAAAAACCAAAAAATTGATGGGATGTAGCAAGAAAATGATGTTTTAAGTATGACATAGCTAGAAGAAGAGTGATCATGGTGTGTACTTTGAAAGCAGCAGACGCAATCCATCCATGATGTGGTTTTAAAGTCGCCATATAGCATTCTTCTACAAGTTCTTCCATTTTTGACGACATCTCTTTCGACAACAATCGTAATAAACCGGCTGTAAAATCCATTGTCCTATGTGATAGAAGATAGTAAAAAGAGGGTCATAAAGCCTAATTAGTTTGAACAAAAAGAAGGCCTAATTAGTAAATAGTAGATTGATGATTATAGAAATTTGAATAATTAAGAATTTAATAAATGCGTAATTAAGATAAGATATTAATCACTCATCTGTCTATCCATATTTGATATGATTAGAACTCTATAATTAGTTGATGAAGTTATGAGATAATTAAGGACAATGTACCTAGTGAGCCAAAGAAGAGCTTTACTACAACTAGCAACCATCTTGGATGTTCCCTCCTTCATTTCTTTCTTCAGAATCTCAGTCAAATTGGAGTAAACACAAGGATCTGTTTCAGAAACCTTCTCTAATCTCTACATCACCCAAATCAATAAATAAGAAAAACATAGGTAGAATAATTGAAGTGAAAAAAAAATAGGTGGGGGCACGAGATTAGCCATTTTATAGAAAGTCATTTCAAAATTGACTAAAGTCCTCATGAAAGCAACCAAATAAGGGATTACAAGGTTGAAATTGAATTATTGAAGAGATCTTTTCCCAAAGAAATAAAACAGCGAGGAGATATATATGAAACTATTGGGTGTTCTTATCAGCATAAAAGTTCAACAGTCTTTTTGTATAGATTTATTGATATTATTATAGACCCACCATTCATACATACGTAATTACGTACACACGATGTTGATGATGAGTTTCAATCAGCAAAGAGGAGAGAAATTAAAATAAAACAAAGGGTCTTGTCTTGTCTTTTTTTTTTTTTTGATTTTTAATAATGTCTTGTCTTGTCTTTATATGCATGAAGTTACATAACCTCTAGTTACCTGAATATTTTGATCGATGTCTTGTCTAAGAACAGCCATTGTCGGTCCTATCTTATCTGCAAACACCACCAAAACACAAACAGCTCAGGAAAATCATCGAGTTGTGCTCAATATGAACATTAGAGACAATTTAGATTCATTGGTAAATAACAAAAATATGAAACAACTAACTAATGAAGATTAATATTTTCCAAGAAAAGAAAAAAAGAGGAGACCAAGAACTTGGATGATTAAGTTGCAGAAGGAGAGAAGAGGCCTCAAGGGTATATGTGTGGTTTCAGTGTTATCGACAGGTTTAGTTATTATGACGAGAGAGAGCTCTTCAATGGCTGTTTGAAGCTCTGTCTTCTTCTTCTTCTTCTCCATCTCGTATCTCTTTCTCTTCATCTCCTCTCTCTTTTTCCTCTTTCTTGTTACTCTCTCTCTTTATAAATCAAGACATCTGGACCATATATATATATATATATATAGTGTAGTAGTACAAAACTGCAGAGTACAAAACATATCGCTTTGACTTTAAATTATCAAGTTGCTGTTATCTTTTGCATTATAAAAAGACGAATTAAAAAATAAAATAAAAGGCGTTCAACTGTAATATTATAAAATATGTATAGATATATTCCTCGTTATAATATTATTGCTTTGGGTTAGAAGCGGAGACAAGTAAACTTCAACAGCAAATTAGACCATCATGGTCCATATAAAACTCATTTGTTATGCATATGCATATATATATATATATATATGTATATGGCTATGGCATGAAAACAGTAATCGACTAATCGCTTAGATTCCTTATTATAATGATGCTGGTGACACTTTTTGACCTCTATAGTTTTGGTTTACGGTTCTAATCGACCCGATTATTTAAACCATAAATCTTGATTGGATTCAAGCACTCTCATATATATATAACCGAATTATTATACTCTTATATATGTGGATAAAAAAAACAGATAATATTACACAATTAAAATTTTATTCAGCTATTATACGTATAAGCAGGTCCGGCTCAAAACTATTGGGATCCTTGGACAAAAAAAAAATTTTGGCCCTTAAAAAAAAAAAAAAACAAATTTAGGTTTAAGTTTTCTTTTTTTACATATTTTTTTAAAAAATTGTTTATATTTTTAAAGAAAATTTAGTTATAGATTTTAGGGGCCTTGGGTAAAAAAAAAAATTTGGGCTCTAAAACAAAAAATTTAAAAAAATTGGGCCCTTAAACAAAAAATCTGTTTTTTTTAACATAATTTTAAAAAAATCTAGTTACAGAAATAAAAAATATATATATTAAAAAAAAATTGGGTTAAAATTGATCTTGTTTTATATATATGTCTATTTTTAAAAAATATATATATATCAAAACTTTTTTTTTTAATAGGCCCCTTAAACCCGTGGGCTCTGGGCCGCTCTTGGTGTTAAGCCGGGCCTGCGTATAAGTTTACAAATTTAATCGTAAAACAAAAAATATTCATAAATTATAGTTTTAATACGTACATAACAAAATCAATTTTCAAAAACTTTAAAACATAATGAATATTAATTTGGCAAAATGACGCTTTAAAAACATAAATGCGTAAAACAATGTGTAGTTTTAATGACTTCAGCACTTTGCAATGTTACTCGACTGACATCAGGGATTCAAAAACAAAAACAAAATGTGGGTATGAACGATTAAACTAACAGTTGAAAATTTTAATAATATTGATTAATGGGCTTAGGGTTCCGTTTAGATGTGCTGGTTGGTCACAAAGGCATGCAAGGATGAAATAATAGGAATCTTCTCCCAATTTCTTAATCGTTTGGAGTGTCAGCTCTTCGTTCATGAATCCAATCATTGACACCACTATACATTAATTTTTTTTATTTTCACTATACAAATTTATTATAATATATTATATGTGTATATATATATTTCTTATGTTAATGTAAAGTTTTAGTTGAAAAACAGTTTTGATTTGAAGCGTTAATTTGCTTCAAAATTAACTTACCCAATACGACAATAATGTTCCTCTATATCAGACATTACTTTAAGGATCGTGTAAGTACCATTCTTGTTAAAACATGTAAAACAAAAAAAAGCTTATAAATATATTGAAACTATCACAATAAAAACAAATGATCAAACCTAACAAGTTTTTTGTTTTTTTTGAAATATCGCACCAAACAACTTGGTTTCTATGATTTTTACTTTATAGAAAACGATTCTCAAATGTTTATATACTAAGATTCAACCCGCGCTAGTTATATAGTACGAGATAATTTTTGTTTCAAATTGTTTTGAAATTTAACAAAAATTGTTTTTATCTGTATTGGAGATATCTTGGGTCGCAAGATGTGTATCTTGCGAACCAAGTGTTGTAGGCCATAAGAGCCCGATTATAAAGTGAAGCCCGTGAACCCAACTGAAAAATATTCTCATATATATCCTATTGTGATAAGGATTAGGAAGATTTACATTATTTAGTGTTATCAATATGTTAAACACTATATATATGTGTCTTATAATATTGTTTCAGAACAACTCAATAATATATTATATTCTATTATATTTAACATGGTATCAGAGCTTTCGATTCTGGTTCTTTAAATTCCGCAATGATCATTGAAGGCCAAGACAAAGAGGATGGTGGAGACGATCCGGATGATGACACGAAGCAAAAGAAAGTGGGGTTTGTCTCCACGTCAAGTTTTAATTAAAAAGTTAATGGGGTTTTGGTTTTGTTTTCGTTACATGGTTTTTCTTTTATTCTAAATTAAAGTTTGCCTTTATTTATTGTTGGTTTAGCACAAGCATTATCGATAGATCTAAGAGTTATTAATTTTAGGGGAACCAGGTTTTTCACAAGTTTTCTTTCTTTCTATTTTTTGAGATTAATTATTTTTTAGAATTTCTCAAATTTGCAGTAGGAGAGTTTGATTATTGTTTCACTATTATAGGGAATTTCTATTGGAACACTCATGTTTTTAGGTCATTTTTTTCCTAGTCCGATTTATGGATTGTCCGAGATTAGGACGATTATTTGTGGAGTTGCAGGATTTGCACCCACATGATGTTATTATTCCCTTTTTCAAGACCGAGGACGAGCTAAAGTTCCATCCCTATTTTTTGAAGATTGAAGTTTAATCCGGAGGAGTCAGTTGACATGTTTTATCCGTCCTCGACAAGTGTCCACAACAAAGGTGTTTCGCTTTGTGATTGCGAATTTCGTGTTTCGCGTCCCACCTTTGTCGTGCGGGGGAGTATTGGAGATATCTTGGGTCGCAAGATGTGTATCTTGCGAACCAAGTGTTGTGGGCCATAAGAGCCCGATTATGAAGTGAAGCCCGTGAACCCAACTGAAAAATATTCTCATAGATATCCTATTGTGATAAGGATTAGAAAGATTTACATTATTTAGTGTTATCAATATGTTAAACACTATATATATGTGTCTTATAATCTTGTTTCAGAACAACTCAATAATATATTCTATTCTATTATATTTAACATGGTATCAGAGCGATCCAAATCAACTGATTGAGATTATGGAAATCATCAAGAAAGATCTGGAAGATTTAGATTTACCAATATCTTAGTTAAGAAAATTTACACTTATCTCTAAATATATTATTTACATTTATGTTTATCTTTATCTCTATATAAGAGAATGCAAGTTGTAACATTATCATTATGAGAGTTTAATAATAATTCTTCCTAAATACATTTGTGTTCTTACTCTCATCAATTTATCATGGTAGCAGAACCTTGATCCAATTCCTATGGATTAAAGTTTCGTTTGCTTCCGCGATTATGAAAAAAAAAAAAAANCAACGAGGACAAGGAGGAGCAGTCTCCTCGTATCCGTACGAAAGCAGTCTCCTCGTATCTGCAGAAGTACCGTACGTCATGTAGTTGTTGGAATTTTCTTACAAGTTTTGATTGTTAAAAAATAAAAAAAAAATAAAAAAAAATTGTTCGTCTCTTTCATGCGAGACTTGCAAGGAGGATGGAATTGATTGGCTGAAGAGTATTGACCACGACTTTGATACGCTTACACTTTGGCGATGAAGACGTGGGTATTGGATATGAACATGAACATGAACCTACATGATGTGGTTCGTTCGGTGATGATGATGCTTAAGTCAATGATGGCTCATCACGTGATATCTACGATGTTTATGAAGATTATGTTTGGAACGGATCTATGATCTTATCCGTTTTTTATAACCGTGAGTTTTACCAAATTATGCTAATGATGGTATATATTCACATGGTTATGTTTTGGTGGAGATATGATGATGTGTATTTTCCATCTGATTTGACCCGTCGGCCGGGTATACATGTCGTTGAAGAACCCTACGATCGGGTATAAACGTCGATTACCCGACAGCCGGGTGTTGCAGCCGATTTGACCCTACGACTGGGTATAAACGTCGTTGCCCAATGGCTGGGTGTTGTAGCCGATTTGACCCGACGGCCGGGTATAACGCCGATATTTTGAAGATTTGTCCAATCTCACACGTGTTACCACGTTTGAGTTTGCGGGAGGGTATTGGGAGATCGACGAGATCGATCCAAATCAACTGATTGAGATCATGGAAATCATCAAGAAAGATCTGGAAGATTTAGATTTACCAATATCTTAGTTTAAGAAATTTACCTTTATCTCTAAATATATTATTTACATTTATGTTTATCTTTATCTCTATATAAGAGAATGCAAGTTGTAACTTTATTATCATGAGAGTCTAATAATAATTCTTCCTAAATATATTTGTGTTCTTACTCTCATCAATTTATCAATCTGAATTTTAAAATATGTTTAACTAAATGATTATAGATAGAACTATCATTCCGGACTAACCTCTCAACTTAACCCGTTTTGGAATAAACTAAAATATTATTCGGGCTAACTCGCAAAAACTTATAATCTTGAAAACATAACTCTAATATGCACCGTTTTATTATTTTGTGGTCATTTCACAAACTCTTAAAAAATCAATTTTCTCGTGTCTAACTCTTTATAAAATTAGTAAAAAAAATTATAATAATTATAGTGAAAACTATTGCAAGATTTCGAATAGAATTTTTATTTAAATATGTATGGATTGATTCTTATTTAATAATATCATAATAATTAAGAAAGTAAATAGTAAATAATATTTTTAATGGAAAATAAATACTTTCCATATTTTCATCAATAATTTTAAAAGATAATTATATTATTTCATGTTTCAATTATATTTGCTTATTTGTAATGACATTTCATGTAAAAACTTACAAAACAAATTTTATTTTCAAAAATGTCTTCTTAAATAATATTATAGAGATGCAAAGTGATATTTCATTGTTGTAAAAATAACCTTTTCACAAGATGATATTTTCGATAAAAAAATTTATACGAAAATATAAGTTGTTGTTATACTAGATACTAGGGGTTGGTCCGCGCGTTGCGCGGATATCATTTTGTAAGTGAGCTTTTTGCTAAATTTGTAAGAAAGAGTTATTTATATGAACAATAAAGGAAGATGAAGTCCTAATTTTATTTTACTATTTGGCTTAAAATATCTATACAAATAATACATTTCATGTATAAATTTGGTAATATACCCATCTAATCTATGGATAAAAACTTATGGTGATTTTAGCTTAACATTTACGTAAGACTTTAGTATCACTATCAAAGTGTACAATTCAACATACGTGTGAAATTTGGATGGTGGTAATAGCGAGTGAAAATATTTTGATAAGATATGTATATTGGGTTTTTTTATTCCTTGTAGAATGTTTTTAGTTTCATGATACCAAAAAATATTTTGAATGATGATAAGACAAAAATAGTTGGAAATGAAACCTTTCTATGATTCTCATGAGAATAAACATAATGATGGGTGATACGCTGCAGATGACAAAGTAAACTTCGAAAATTGATGAAGGTAGTAATTTTCTGAATGCTAGACGTATAATCCAACATCCTTGGAAACATACCTGGAAATAATTAAGGTAGTAACTTTGACAATCCTACAACAACATTGAAAATTAACCACAAAGATTGCAGCAATATTACTGCCCCATGGATCAAAGAAAATAGTCTTACCAGATTTGGGTTTAATTAAGGTGTTGCGAAGAGTCCAACTTTCTTGTACAACCATGACCTTTTTTGAGTAACAGGTATCACTTGAACATTGTGATGAAAGAAATAAATTCATTGATGTTTAGCAATATCAGATTGTCGTTACCACTTAGAAGAGAAAAATGATTTTTAACTCGAAATATTTAAAACCACAAAATAAGTGAGCTAATTACATTGTTTTCGTGCTGGTATGTGCATACCTGATATAAATAAAAAAGTTAACACTCGGAATTTGCATCATTTTGGTCATTCAATCAGTTCCATTAAGAATCACTGAAAGTTATGAAAAAGCAACGAAATAAGAAAGAAAACAGAAACAACTAAAAGGGACATCATACAGAGAATAAGAATTGATCTCGAGTATACCTTTTCTGAAAGTTGCTAGGAGTAATGGCACTGAAACAAAACATCATTAGATGATATACATTCAAATGTGAATCAAAGTAATAGATATGAACGCAACTTCATACCTGACGCTTCTCATTACTCCATTTTATCATTCAAATTGCCAGAGCACCCTTGCACAAACTTATCTCTGAACACAGCCCAGATCTCTTTACAACACCAAAGCAACACTTCCGTAGGGGTCTTGTTGGTGCCTCGTTTTATTACCCTCCTTCATATCTTATGTTCTCGATTTTTCATTTAGTATAGATTTCTCCGATGCTTCCTTCTGATAAAAAAATGGTTGATCAATCGATCTTGAATGATACCCACAACCCCCAATGTGCCCTTTCAAATTCTCAAGTTGACTCGATGACCATTTAGCTATTCTCGAAAAATATAACAACCACCCAAAAATGAGGCTTTTTTCTTTGGCAGACCAACCTATATAAGTAAGTGAATACCTCTGATCATAATCAAAAGAGGAAGAAGAAACGATTCAGTTTTTCTTCTGAGGTTTTTGAGAAGCCGTTATTGACAGAATAGATCAATAGAGAAATAATTCAGTTTGGAAATCATTTTTTTAGATTAAACGTTTGAGTTTTTTAATAATGAATTAGCTGACATGGCATCGTATAAGTGAATTTAGATGTTAGGAAGAGATGACACATGGTAGGAGGAAAAGAGTTTTGAAATGGCTGATGTGGCTAGCCTCATGAGCCTCAAATAGCTTCTTTCATTTAGTATAGATATCTCCACTCTATAAAGTTGATATAATTATTAGATGGTCTACGACCAATCCTTCTCTTATTTCTTTTTTTCCACTATTTTTTTTAATAACAATACTTTCAAGGGTAATTGTCCATAATAGTGTTGACCCAAAAGAAAAAAAAAACAGTGTAAATTGTATTAGACTTATAACCTAAATTTGTCTAAAGTTCCCCAGAGTCCTGAGTCCTGAGTCCCGACCATGTCGACCCTAATTACATTAGAGTCTTAGAGCATACTCAACGGTTTAGAAACTCAGTTGAGTTTCTAAAAATTAAAATAAAGCAAAATTAAATTGTTTTTAAAACTTATCACTAAAAACAAGACACGTGTACAAAGGTTCTAAGAATCGTTTAAGAATCGCTTCTAAAGTTTCTAAGTTTAGAACCCCAAACCTCTAAGTTTCTAAAGTTTTATTTTTTTATTATTATTTTTTAGAACCCCTACCTCTTTAGAATCCCCAATTGGACATGCTCTTACTAGCCTTCTGTAATAGACGACGAAAAAGAGAAATTAAGAATATATGTATCCATTGTTATAGCTTATAAATAAAGTAGCCATCCCCTTACATATTATCGCTATCTTCAAAACTCCAGTATAATGCCTTGGCTCTTCTAAGATACTGATTGATTTGTATATTAGAACATTTATATTTAAATACAGTCGTATTAATGATAGTATTATTATTACCATAGAACGATGCAATCTAATTGATGAGCATCCTTCAAATATGAATATATAAACAAGCAAAAAAACTTTATATGAGATTCATTACCTTACGTACAATGAGATCCAAATATGAGGGTGAATTTTCTTTCAAAAGTTTCGTAGTTTTACAATTTACTAGTACTTTTCTGTAAATTTTCCGCATATTTAGTGCAAGTTGATTTGAAATCAAAAGGCCTACTAACATCACACCTCTAAGATCATTAGAAACAAAATATATTTTTCACTTTGGGCTCATTTATTGGGCCAGGCGTCATATATTTAAGCCCACAATCTACATATGTCCAAATATACCGACGCGTGGTGATTTGTGGCTCCGGGAAGAATTTTGAAGAAACATTACAAACAATGGCTGCCTCTACCGCCATAACCGCCGTGGCATACGGAGCTTCGTATCTAGTTCCTTCACGAAGAGCATTTGCAATCTCTTCCCGGAGATTCTCGCCGCCGAAAAGGTTGTATCTGCAGCGGAGAGTCAGTGCACCGTCGCCGAGGTGCGTCGTCGTTCGTGCCGCCAGAACTGAATCAGGCGGAGTAAATTTAGGAGTTAGGGCTCCCAGCTTCGAGGTAAGAGTGTAATTGTTCACGTCACTGGAGACGAATGACGAGGAATTTATAATCTTAGAAATGTTTGTGTTTAGCTTCCGGAGCCGCTCACTGGAAATTTATGGAAACTTGATGATTTTGAGCTGTATCCGTGTCTACTGGTGAGTATCTTCATCTCTTTGTTTGGAAACCTTTTCAACCTTTCTTAGCGTTTGTAATTTGTATATACTGTTAGGTCATGTTCATCTGCAATCATTGCCCGTTTGTGATTCACTTGAAGAAAGACATTGTAAAGCTCTCCAATTTCTATATGAAGGTACCAAACATTTTCTTCTTTCCATAGCTCGACTCATTATGTGATGGAAGCTTGGCTATGGAAGAATATCTAATACAGGGAGGGTATTTTTTAACTGTCTGGCTGTGCAGAAAGGTCTTGCTGTTGTTGCAATCTCTTCAAATTCTGTAGTAACACATCCTCAGGTTTGTGTTTGTGGCTCCTCTAGTGTCAGTGATTATTGTTGGGATGAGGTTTCTATAAGGTTGCTCCTCCATCTTCATTTCCTTTCACAGGATGGGCCTGAGTTCATGGCAGAAGATGCAAAAGCTTTCAAGTATCCATTTCCCTACTTATATGATGAGGTACCCTTTGTCTCTTCAATGCTTTTTCTATTCTTTGTTGAGCATTGTTAGTCAATTTTACTCAAATTCTGATACATTTTGATGACATTTTCTCTCTTAGCTCAGTCACAAGAGGTTGCAAAGGAATTTGGAGCTGTCTGTACCCCTGAGTTTTTCTTATATAAGAAGGTAATTTGTGGTCATATATTATGACAGAAGATCAGTAAGTAGCAGGAAATCTGTCTACTGTTTTGTTGGGTATTCCTGTGAATTTGTTCTGCTAAAGCACGTAAACTCACAAAGCTCTATTTGAAATATAGTATTATGGATATATGCTCAAGATAGCCATTTGTTGGGTTGGGAGTAGTTATATCATGAAAATTGCGACTTGTTTATCTTATCTTGCTTTCGCCTGTCAAATGGAGCAGGATGGTCGTAGGCCATTTGAGCTGTTCTATCACGGCCAATTTGATGATTCCCGGCCTAGCAATAACATACCAGTAACTGGGAGGTTTGTTATCTATGTTACTACTTTTAACATCTTTCAGAGAAGTTGTTATTTTATATAGGCAAACCTAACATGTAATATTTGCATAGGGATCTAAGCCTGGCGATTGATCTTGTCCTTAGCTGTCAACCAATACCATCAAATCAAAAGCCAAGGTACACTCAAATTTGATACACTTTTCTTCAATTCTTTCTTGCCTATGGCCTTTGATGGCCAACTGAGACCCTGCATTTGGTATCTATTATAGTGTCGGTTGCAGCATAAAGTGGCATCCAGGAACAGAATCGTGAGGGAAGACATTGATTGTACTTATAAACAGCTGCACAGCATTTTTTTCAGGCGAGTTCCTTGGTTTATACTAATTATGTTCCATAAACTCAGGTCTATAGTATGTCAGAACCAACAAAAGATTGATGAAAGCTGTTAATTATAGTTTCTGTTTCGATATAGGTGCAAACTCTAAACTTCCTTTCTTTGTTTACCAGAACCAGAAGAAGAACTGTCAAGATTTATCTTTTTAGCATATATCAATACTGTGGATTTATGAATCTTACAGGTTTGTTCCAAAATCAAAACTGAAAGGAGAGGAGAAGGCAAAGCAGAAGAACTATAAAAGCATGGCCACCATAACAACATATATAGAAAGTGTAAGTTGTATCCATTATTCAAGATTAATATACAAGTAATCTAGTCCACGGATCCTATTTCGTGGGATCGTTCATGTATGATATAAATTCATGAACAATATAAGAATGAGTTTTAGTGTAAATAGCACGTTTTCTGTATTTAATAAAATTAAGTATATGTGATTAAAAGAAAGAAACGATGATCCTGGTCAAATCCTGAACTTGGTAAGATCTGTTGAACTCCAGTTATCACCATTGATCATGAAACTCCCCTGAGACATTAACTGGTCTGGCTCCTCTGAGAATGAGCATTCCAAGATCTCTTGAATCTCTTTGTCATCGAGTAAACCCTGGAACTCGAAGGCCTCCTCTTGATCTTCTTGGAGAAACTGACAAAACCCTCGTTGATCTTCTTGGATCTTCTGGGTTAGATTGTTGAATTCCCCGTAGAATCCAAGATTCACATCGGTTTCTTGGCTGATATCCCAATTCAAGGAATCTAAAGCATGACTGGTTGTTGTTACCGGTGAATCTTGATCGGATCCAGTAGTGTTATCTGTACTAGAAGGGCTCCGATCAGTCACATACTGCGCGAAAACCGCAGCCAAATCAATATTGGAACCAGCAGAGCTGGACTGGAAGCCATCATCTTGGTTAATAAGACCATCAGGCCTATTCTCGTTCCGACCAAACCTTTTGTGACTGTTCCGTCTGCTGCGGCTTCTCTTGCGACAGCCTCCGCCGACAGGAATGTTACGGAGAGAGCCCCCTTTGGTCCAGTAACGACGGCAACCTTTGCAGAAGTATCTAGGCTGAGACAAGCTGTAGTTGTTGTAATAACAAAATTTGGTGTTGGAAGATGCACAACGAGGACAAGGAGGAGCAGTCTCCTCGTATCCGTACGAAAGCTTCCATTTCGCCGGAATTTCAATTTCCGGCGATGGAAACTGGTTCTGGTAGCTGTTGTGTTTAATGTACGGCAACATTTTTCATGTACTCTTATAAGAATTGGTGTGAAAGATTGGAGAATCTAACAAGTGAGCACTTGGTGTGTATACGAGTACATGTAACTATATATATATAGATAGTATGTATAGGCGTGTGTATGTGTGTATGTAGAGGTGAAGAAGAGCATGTGTGTGTGGAAGTAGAGGCGCATCGATAAATGTGTGAAGGGTTCTGAAGCAAACGTGGGCGGTTGCCGAGCCGTGCGTCTCCTTTTCCGTTTCTTCTTCATCAAGTTACCTTCGAATTTTGTTCTTCAAATTAGTTTTACTAATGTTATTATTCAATCATTTGATAATCTAATGGACTGAATCAAAATAATAATTGTAACTAGCTCGAGTTTTCGTACAAACTTGGATGAGTTTTCATATTGCATCTAAAAATTATTAAAACTAACACTCTGATGAAGACCAACCCATTGAAGAGCATTATTGAATGCAATCATTTTGGTGAACTTGACAATCGCGATTATTTTTTACAAATTTTATTATAACTTTACTAATTATTTTATCCTACAAATCATTCTCTTCTATGTATATATATATATATATATATATATTTGTTATAGCTTTATTAGCTTATAAAAATAATAACGTAGGGCAATCATATTATATAAGTGTGTACGCAGATAATATGATGGTAGTCACTTACATTCTCCGCATCTGCATCTTATTCATCGTGAAACGCAAGACAGCAATAAAATTCTTATTAAACAAAGCATCGCAACATTTTATCACTTGCACTCTCTTCTACACCCTATCATTTCAACACTTCAAAGCGTCGGTACATACATTATATATATATATTTATTATTATCATTTGTTTATCCATATGTTCTAAGTTATAATTAAGCGCGCCAAATCAAACTAGTTATTAACCTGCAAATATACAAAAACTAGTTATCTAGCATCCTGTCTGATTTGTTTTCGTGCATGTTGAGATCTAATGGGTATGATCATTGGATTAGCTGGGAACTTTTCCTTCCGTTAAAAAAATACTGTAATTTTCATGGCTAATTAAAAAGTTATATGTCAACTGAAAGTAAGTGTGTAGATTAGTGACCGCCGTTAAGAGCATCGATTATATAAAAACCCATTAGATAGTATAGTAAGATAGATTAGCGCCAAGATTAAGGGCCACACGCACGGGAGAACACATGCTTTCTACTTACGTGTCGACCTCTGCTTCCCTTATTTCTCTCAATTCCTTCACATCTACGAAGTTGAATCCTCTTTATATTGTTATTTGTAGCATATTTGATCATTATTATATATAACCCGTTACTTATTTTATCATCGTCGTTCAATATAATAGGCATATCTTTTTGTGAATATATAACTTTGATTGGGTAGTCTTAAAACTAGATCTATGGTAAGCTCCGATCCCGATATTACTTTTGGCTTTACGATACGATATCTCTAGTGTAATGGTTAAAAATAAAACTAAATAAATAAAAAATTTAAAATAGGAAGTCAACCCTTAATTCTTTTTCGGGATGGCATTTATTCATCCCAGATGTATTCTTTAATCTTTAAACCAAGTTTGACTCGAAAGTTATTATTTTTACTTCAATTTATATTGTTTGAAATGAACAAAAATATACGGATTAAGTGAAATAAAAACTTCGGATTCGACGAAACCTACAAGATTTATTTCAATTATAGACTACCAGTATAACTTTTTACAAGTTTACAACTTAATTTCAAGGAAATTTGTTCTTAGATTACACTAAAATATAATAAATACATTAGCAAAAAAAAAGAAAGTAGAGTATTTGTTCCTAGCTACATCTTTAGCAAAAACAAAATTTTTGCTAACTACATTGATTAATCGATAAATGTTATATTTATGATTTAATTTATCGCACCAACAATCAATATTGATCTTAAGTTTTTGTTTGCTTTTACTAGTTATTTTCTACAAACTTAGATATTTAATGAAGTGCGAAGATTGTGTTGGATCAATACCGTCGAGATATGCATTGCCGTCTTATTGCCCGGTTGAAAATACTGAAATACATGGCGTTATAGACTCGTTTGAGGCCGGTGACAAGCTTATCGCTTTATATGCGTTAGCTTCAATACTTCGATGAGAAAGAGCTTAGAAACGGTTGACCAAAAGAACAATAAGCTTATGAAATTAAAGTTGTTCTTCCTCTTCGTCATATCGGAATGCAAACGATTATAAAATAAGATACAAAACTGTCATTAAGCTGATTAATAGAGGATGAGCATTCAGCAACATATTGTGGAGTGTCAATTAAAACTACAAACCGGCTGACATGTTAAACATAACCCATTTTACCTTAAAGGCGAGATGAGTTTACAATTATGATTTTAGAAGAAGAAAATATATTGATTTCACGGTTTAGGTCTACCATGAATTACGGTTCAAGCGGGCCAAATCAACATGTTAATCCACATATATGATATTTTAAATAACAATAAAAATACAAAGGATATTTCTAATTTTAAGTATATATATTGTAGGATTTTTTTTCTTATATTTAATTTAGTAAATCATATTAAATCTTTGAAAGTTGTATTTATATTTTCTTACATGTAAAATTAGTTTTTGAAAATATTTTTCTATTACACAAAAAAATAACAAGAGAAAATCAAAATCTTAGGAGACAACGGTCATATAAAATGACGGATTAAGGTTGGCTTTGACTTTTAACACTCACATGAATATTGCCATTGTTAAAACACTTAATCCTAATTGTCGTTATACTGTAATGACTAATGACCCAAAGGCCCATAAGCAGAACATGGAAAACGGCCCAAACCAATGCTAAAACCGGAAATTGGTTAAACCGGGATCCGATCGTGTTGGGAGTTAAAAGAATATGATCTAGACTTAGAGATCTAAAAACTCTGTTGCTGCTTTGACCCGAGAGAGAGACCGGTACAGTTCCGACAAAACTGAATTAGTTTGGGCTTTAGGCCCCTATTTTTTGGGCCCTACCTGATTTTTGTGCATTGTCTGACTGACCTTTTGATTATTAGACTTTAACTCGAGAAAGACAAAATTGCCCTTCAGCCGTTGCATCTATATATATATATTTTTTTTTTTTTGGTAAAATCTATATTTTATTTTTGCTAATATGCAAACAAAATATATGGAACAAATTACAATCGGTCCTATTCTTACCAAAAGCTAGTTGGGAAAAGAAAAAATTTACCAAATCAAAAGATAGCTTCGATTTAGCCAATATTTTTTCTCATTCTTTTGTTTGTTTGTTATTAATAACAGTATTACCGCAGATTTTTATATCCCAAAAAAGGTGGTAACAATATTTGAATCCTCAGATTTTGCCGTAACATTAATTAAAAACACATTAATGAGCTAATTCAAACAGGGAAATAATTATCATTAATACACCTCGTAGTCCTTACAAAATCACTGGAAAGATCAAAACTTTGTGATTTTTCAGCAAATACCCAACTCTTTTTGGATAGTTACAAAATTAAAAAACAATCAAACAACAAAACGGTAATTAACTTGGTATGCGCTTATATATTAGTCATGATCCCTAATATATGGGGAACTAACAAAAGAGAAAGAAACGCAAATCTTCTACATCTCTAACGCCTTCTTCTTGGATTTGTATTTGTATTGGTAAGATTCTTGTACTTGGGTTTAAAGATCGATACTTTGTAAACAATGTCACAGCCAAAAACAAGTAGAAGAAGCTTTGGATTCATGAGACCGTTTGTGCGGCTGTGTATGTGCTTCGACGCGGCAGCGGAAGGCGAGCAACGGGGAAGATCTAAGAAGACACTGTCACGGAGGAGCAGCTCGGTTCACTCCATCAAATCATCTCCGGTTAATTCTTTCGGTAGGAGTCCGATGGTAGATGAAGAAAGGGATGAGAAGATTAAAGACGTTATTCTCTATTGTAAGATGAATTCCCCAATTAATTTCCCTTGAATTTTACACGCAATTCCTTTATTTATTTATTTTTCACTTATTCGTTCACTCGTAATGAAGTTGTAGATTGATAGATATTCATTCTTCTTTTTGGTTACTAATGTGATTCGTTTTCCACAGAAAAATTCCACCTATAATCAATAGTTACTTCGTTTATACTTCTTTTTCTTGATCCATGGTTAACTTGCATATTTAGTTGATTATTTTAGCTAAATATGTCCACTCTCGGATTGATCCGGTCACGGATTAGTATAAAAATAGCAAGCAGAGTAAAATAATATCGTGTGTGATTAGTTTATACGATGTTAGTTTCTATTCGGGTTCGATTACTACTTAACCATATATATCTTGACTGGATATATGTTTCAGATTTAAAAAAGTTAAGTATTGATTCCATATTATATTTTTTTTTGGTTTGGTTCTAATCCTTTTTTTTAATTGTAAAAAAAAACCATTCTATTTCTAATTCTTTGATCTAATGAGTTCTTTTTTTAATTTCTAATTCTTTGATCTAGTGAGTTTTTTCTGGTTTAAGAAAGTCGAAACATTGGCAATGCTAAGACAGGTTCATACTATCTAGAACCAGACTTTTGCAGCTATTTGATATTTTGGGGGTGTATTGAACTGAGTATTTAGAGTGAATTGAGTTTTAATAAAATTTTAGATGATTTTGATGGTTTTAGCTGATTTTAGATAAAATTGCAGACTATTGTTATGATTTTGTATTAAAATCTCAATACTTAAAACATTTTCAATAACAGTGGATTTGATATGATTTTAACAAATTCGTGTTTGAATAACAGAGGATTGTAGATGATTTTGAGTGACTTTACATAAATCTCATGTTCAATAACACTGGATTTGGGAAGATATTTTAAAATCCTTAGTTGAATAACAAGAAATTTTAATAAAATCTCAAAATCTCTTAAAATCAACAGTTCAATACACCCCATTTGTTTTTGGTTCTAGCAATTATTTGATATTTTAGCAAGATCTATGTATAAATTATAAGTAATATTGTTCTGTATTGTTTATATTATTATATAAAATATAGATGATCCGTGTAAAGACCTTTAAGGTGATACGCGTTCACTCGTATCCAAAGCTAATTGAGATAGCAAATATGTTGATATACGTTGTTCAGTGAAAGTTTAGAACTCTGTACGTTGTTCAGTGAAAGAGGAATAAAGTATATTCTACCAAAAAAAGAAAGAACTCTATACTAGTTTATAAAAATGATATTTTTAACAAGGAAAAAAAAAGAATATGGGAAGAATCTATAAAGACTTTGCAAGTCCGATCACTTTCCAGCAATAAGTATGTAAATAGATTGACCTTGTCTTCTAGAGATTCTAGTTTGACCAAAAATAGACTCAAAACCAAACACCAAAGACCTTTTCTTCCCTCTTGTCTGTTTCCGCGTCTAGCAACAACATTGCGATTAGGCACTTTTTCCAGATTATATTATAGTTTTAAATTATTATGTACTAGTGTACTACCATCTACCATCTTGGGGTTTGCCAGAAAACAAAATATTACCATCTTGGCTTATTTCAAGTTGTATGTGTTCAAATTTATTAAATGATGCAATTTGATTTGAAAAAGGTAGCTGAAATCGAACCAAAAAGAAATCATAAAAACAAAAAAAAAACCAATTTTCTATAATGTTTTGAAAAAAATAACAATATGTATTTTATAAGGGAAATCAATTTTTCTTTCGCGTCAAATCAATTTTCATATCTGTAAACCATATGATGTCTCAACCATAATGAACCAGAAACCAAAGGTGGACCCATTTTATATGTTTTTGGATTACGCACGTGAGTTATATTATAAGCATTTGTCATCTAAATTTCTGTCTTCACAAATTGCCGAATCTAGATAGTTTCATAATCGTAGCCAAAAAAAAAGAGAGAGTTACATGTGTTATAGTTATATGATTATATAAGAAGGATAAGTCTACCTTAACCAGTAAAGCCTCAAAAAAACAAAAACAAAAAGTCTACCTAAACCTTGACATGACAATCAATCTTCTAGAGCAATTTTTTTTGTCTCTCAAACAAAAGTTATACTCGTTTCTGGTCATAAGAGTCATACATGTGATTAATTTATGAGTCAACACAAATACACATCTTGTTTTTATCGCTTATCGACAAGCTTCAAGGCTAGTGGACGAAATGCGAGAAAGCTCCCCTTTAATCTTTAGTGATGTTTGATGCGAGTTTGCAATACAATTGTTTGATGCTATACGATACGTTTTCTAACTATTATAATTGCTAGTAAATTTATCATAAATTATTACTCGAATCATTTAATATTTTTGGACAAGTTTACGTTTTTTTTTTTTTTGTACAAAGAGCCATAAACTTCTTTTTTTTGATAAAAAAAGAAAACCAGTTACAAAGTGGACACACCTAACCATTAAGACCATCTCCAATGTATATCTCCATTTTTTACTCCAAAATGGAGCAACTCCAAAATGGAGTTGTGTTTTGCTCCAATGTATAACTCCATTTTTTACTCCAAAAAAGAATATTCTAAATAGATTCTTTTTGTATTTTATTAATAATGTCTTTTATTTCTAAAAATTACAAATTAACCCATTTTTTTGCAAAACTTTTATAAATTATGAATTTAATAAAATTTAATACTTATTAAATAAAGAAAATTACATAATATCATTAAACATCACCGACACTAAATTTTCTCTAAACATCGATAATAGCGACGAGCTTAGTGGTGGATCTCCCTTTTCACGACCAAGTGGGATCAAGAAATCCAAAATGAAAAGAAAACTTGTTGATCAAACAACATCATTTATCAAAACTTTTGAAGAATGAAATAAACAGCTTTTGGAGCAATTAAAGAAGACAAGCGCACAAAGACAAGACCATTTGTAGATTCAACATAAGAACTATGCTTTGAAAGAGCTGAAGATGGAAAACAAAATGTTATTTTATGACATGGATTCCATAACGGATCCAAATATTCGTGCATATATTCAGGGTGAACAAGCCAAAATTTTACAAAAGCGGAATGCTCAACAAATTCCTCCTCCATCAACTTCGTTTGGACAATTTTTTAGTGATATTGGTGGACCAGGAAGCGGTTTAGGGGAATATTAAATTTATCGTATTTGTTGTGTTAAATTTTTTTATGTTGCTTATCTTTAATTTCAACATTTGTTATGTATTTTTAAGTTTATTTTACTTTGAAATATTTTTAAATAAAAATTTTAGTGTTTAAATAATTATGACATAAAAAATACGAATAGTGTCACATGCATATATGTTGATAGTTGATAATATGTACGACAAATACATTGCTAAATTAATAAAAAGTATAAAATATAAATATTTAATATTTAAAGGATCAATTTGTAATTAAAAAAGTCCAACTCCATAATGGAGTAGAATATGAAGTTACTCCAAATATGGAGTTGAATATGGAGAAACTCCATTTTGGAGTGGAAAATGGAGTGGGGTTGGAGAGAAATTTACTCCAAAATGAAGTTTGGAGTAGAAAATGGAGTGGGGTTGGAGATGTCCTAAACAACTATATATCAGACATGTTTCATATTTCTATTCGGATTCTTGCATCTTTAATCACTTTTTAAATTTTTTTACTTAATATTCTAGCATTTTTTAAAAAGTTGTGTAAAACTAACATTTTATATATTGTATACTCGTTGATTTTCCAGTTTTATCATTGTACAATATTACGTAATTCAACGGTGTACAATATACAAATCAATAAAAAAACATGGGTAAAATCATCATTTTGCACTGAAGCTGACAAACAAAAAATGTCAAAATCGTAATAAAGTTTCAAAAAGTGATTCTGGATGCAATTATCTCTTTCTATATCTCAAGATTCATTTAAATCGTAATATATTTAAGAGATATTTGCGCATGATGTCATTTATTTTAAGTTTTATTAGTTTTTTTATCACTTTTTGAAAGTGCTAAAAAAATTTGTCACTTTTCGCGTGAAATGATGATTATACATCCATGAATCTACATCGTGTACCGTACATGAATATACATGCTGACGATGTATTGTACATGTGGTAAATTTATCATGAACAATAGAAAAAAAAATTAGCACTTTTAAAAATTGACAAAAAACTAATAAAACTTAAAATAAGTGAAATCATGGGCAAAGTTCCTTATATTTAATTTACATATTATTGACTTCTGATGTATCTAAATTTTTTTATTGAATAAATATTGTTTGACAAATGGAAATAAATATGGTTTACGGAAACAGGTCTGTATGAGCAGAACCGTGTCAGGGCTGTACAAAATCATGCCAAGTCAGCAACAAACTATCTGACGTGGCACTCATGACCACTTCTTCGCTTTTGACTTCCTCAATACTAGACATATTCAACACTTTATTTACATTTAATTGCCAAAAAAAAAAAGAACCACACAAAGTAAAAAAGAACCAATTTGATATGAGGTAATTTAGTCTATTTAATTATTTTATATTTGAAGTTAAATAAATATATATATATATATAAATTCATCATATCAATTTAATTAATCATAAAAGTGAATTAAAAAAAACTAAGAGTAGCAACCAAATTTGGAAGTCGTAAAAATAAAAAAGCGAGTCTTTTGACTCTTTTCTAAGGACTGGGAAAACTTTCGATCTGGGTAAAACCAAACCACATTTGGGTAAGATATAGATATGAAAAAACATCAAAACATTATAATAATCAATACGAAACAACCAAGTAGCTAAATTTTACCACTTTTAAAGTAGGAAACTCTCTCTGCTTTCCTCATTTGACTTTTCTCTCTCCCTCTTTTATACACAAATGACAAATCATATATATACAGGCATTCATGTACCCTCCCTTTTCCCCTAATCATCACATAATCATTGTTACACTCACATATATACACACATATCTCTCTCTATTTATATATATATATTCTTCTCATAAAGTGGATTCTATGGATAGTAGATCGCCAAGATCAAAAGAAATCTTGGGCCCGAGACCAACGCCATTGAAAATCCATAAAGATTCCCACAAGATCATCAAGAAACCACCACTGGCGCCGCAGCCACGGCTGCAACCGCCACCACCGCAGCTACAACAGCGAGAACCGTCTCAGCCGCTGCCGCCACGTGGTCCGGTGATCATATACACCGTATCTCCCAGGATTATCCATACGCACCCTAATAACTTCATGACATTGGTTCAACGCCTCACGGGCAAAACCTCTACCTCAACAACTTCATCCACGTCCGCACCAAACGACCACATGTCAGCAACTATGGATGCATCCCGTGGTTCGATATCTCCGGCAGCTCGGTATGCTGCGATGGCGAACGCTAATGCCTCGAACGAAAGGTTTGTGGGTGGCGTAGATACCACGAATCAATATTATCACCATCATCAAAATGGAGCGATCGAACGGCCAAGTTTTTATCATGCGGGGATTTTATCGCCGGGACCAACTTCTCAGCCGTCGATATCACCGGACTTCTTTTCGACGGTTGGACCGAGCGATCCACAAGGTTTGTCGTCATTCTTCAATGAATTCAATTCTATCCTTCAGACCAGTCCTTCCACGATACCGTCTCCTTCTTCCATGGACCTTTTCAACAATTTCTTTGATTCTTGATTTAGTTTTTATATCAAGTTGAACTAATATACAAGTACTAGAGAGGGACAGAAAGGATATTACGTTTTTCATCATTTTTTTTTTGAAACACTCTGATAGAATTAGAGGGTTTCTGCGTATGCGTTTCGTGATGATGACGTCATTTGTTAGAATCAAATTGGCAATTTGATGATATGTGTATTCGTGTTTGGTGGGCGTTTCATAATTTTATAATTTTATCTTTAGTGACTATTGTCCTTCCTTAGCTGCTATGTGCTCATCGACTAATCAAATTGGAGGCATTAATTAATTTACTGTTTGTATAATAAACCTTTTGAATTTGGAGTTTGTTGGTAAATTGGAACTTGTTGGTTTATATACTTATATGGATACATATGGTGGGATTTGAATACCAAATCAATCAGTGGACTAAAAGTATTTTTCACATGTGTATTGACTTTTGTCACCAAAAGAAAAAGAAAGAATAACAAAATATAATAGAAAATGACGAATTTTTTTTTTTTTGGTAAACAAAATAAAATGACGATCTTGAGTGCAAAGTAGTGACAGGGTGAAATAGCGACCAAATGGGTCAATAAATATGTATGAGTTGGATTCGTTACCATCCGGTTTATAATTTGTTATGCCAGTCGTCGCACGTTGTATTTCTCGTACACCTTATTTTGATTCTCCAACCACCATGTCTCTTCTTGATGCTCCTGAAATCTTTTTCGACTGCAAATTTTTTTTTTAAACTACTGATTGCTTGAGACATTCATAGATAGACGAATTCAAATGAAACTAAAAAAAAAATCGTAAGGCCAAAAACGCATTGCAACATTAAAAAGAGAGCAGATGCTACTTCTGGTTTGATAATTCTGGGCACTTTCTACTTCTGGTCATGGGTCATCTACATGGTCATGGGTCATCTACATGGTCCCAATTCCTTCTAGGCGCTTTCTACATGCGGTCATGGGTCTTCTACTTGGTCCCAACTCCTTAAGCTGAGGCCTCTAGCCTATGATTTCATCTCTTGCAAAGTTGACAATGGGAGCAGATGCTATTTCTAGTTCGATAATTGGACACCTTTTGGACAGTTGATTAACTTCATTGGTCCAAGTGGTCCAAGAATCTATGGCTTTCCATTGAACTCAAGAGTAGCTGAAGCCCTTCACTATCACCTAACATCTGTTCGGATTGATGAAGATACTCAAGATAGATTTAAAGGGAGAGATGGAGTTGGTCCGCAAAAAGACAGCTAATTCTCTCTTGCTCGGCTCCAACTCTCACCCACATACACGGAAGTGTCTTGGCACAAAGAGGTTTGGTTCTCTGGAAATGTCCTTAAACATGCCTTCATCTTATGGTTGGTGTGTCTTTGATATATTGTCGACAAATAGTACATGCGTCCTATGTGAAATCTATAACGAGACGCGTGATCACCTATTCATGAGATGTCCTTATTCTTATGATGTGTGGCGACTGTGTTTTTAAAGATTCAGTGCTCCTTTCTTTGAGTTTGCTTCATGGGAGGGTTTCCTCCGCTAGCTTAAGAGTCCTTACTCAAACCGCGCGGAAAACAACCTTCGGCTACTTGTAGCACAAGTTGTCTCATACTCAATTTGGCAGCAACAGAATGTTCGGATATTCAATAACAAATCATGCCCGGCAGAAGCTTTTGCTCTTTGTTTCAGAGGTACATAATCCTTAGTTTCTTTCTTGTTTTTCTCTTCCCTTTTCACCTTCTTGGGATCACTCGATAATGGCTTTTTTCTTTTTCCATATATTGTATCGTTCCCTTAAGTGAAATACAACCAGCAATTTTTATTATAAAAAAACATTAAAAAGAGAGATTTGTTCTGACCTGAAGCGAACTCCTCTTAGATCTCTAGTCCATTTTAGAAGTCCATAAGGGTTATATACACGCCCTCCCGATACTCCTCAACCCACTCTGGTGACTCGAGAGTAGCCCAAGACTCGAAAGGAGCAACCGGAGATGCACAAAAGATCGATGATTCCAATCCATTTTCTTGTGGAATATGAGAACCATTTTGGTCATAAATACCAGAGGGCAACTTCTCTGCTACATCCTTGAGCTGTGTTTAACATAAAGCAAAAGATGCAAAAGTTAGTTTGGTTACTTCTCAAAACTACTTAATTTGCTTACCAATTTAGGCTCGACTTAGATATTACATGAGCTATTAGGGACTTTATGGCCTCCTCTGCGGCAATAGATTTAGCAGACTTCTCTGCCTCTGATGTTACAACTTCATGAGCTTTCTTGGCTGATTTAAGAAGCTCTGTTCGTTGGAGTTGGCATATTTGACTCAGCCTATCAACCTAATATTTTGAAAACCAAATCCATGATTTGTTATTAGATCCACACAAGTGATATATACGCTATATAGTAAGAATGATACAATTTTGATTGAGTGAAATTTCAGATTATGCGTGTGTACCTCTGCTCGCAACTTAATAATTTCTTTTAACAAGCCTTCATTAGCCGTACTCATATTTTCTGCTTCGCTTGTGAAGAATGAAAGATTGCCATGAATCTCCTTTTAGGTCAAAAACCAATAAAACTCCAGATAAAATTAGGAAACATATATTTTATTATTCAACAAATCTCACTAAATATTCTACAAACAAATCTTCTAGAAAAAACATATTTCTAAATCCCACTAAATATTCTACTAAATTTCTTAACAAAATCTTATGAGTATGTAAAATTTCATATAGCACCATCGAATTAGTAGAAAATCTTGTTCTAATCAAACCCATAAATGGAAATATTACTATTCACAATCACTTACTTGTGCTGCTTTTGGAAACTGGCGTTAGCAAGAAAAGAAGGTTTTGGTGAAATGGGCCCACCAACGAATCTATGAGTTTACAGGCCCGTTAAATTGGCGCCAGAATGGACCTGGTCTATAAAAACCGGGCCGGGTTACCCAGCTTCGGATCATTCACTCACTTTCGTTTGTCGAAATCGAACGCACAAGAAAACTCGAAACTGGACAGAAGAAGAAATTGGAATTGAGCGAATTAGAATTTCGATCTGGACAGAAGAACGAGCAAGCAGCTGCTGCAATCGAAATTGAAACTAGGGCTTTTCGTTTCCTTGATTTGGACTTTTTGATCCCTCGATTTCTTGTTTCCGTCGCCGTCCATGGCAGATGGGTACTGGAACCAGCAGCAGAGACATCATCAGCCTCCGATGTCGTCGATCCCCCACGGTGGTCCTCCGAAACGTCCCCGTTCTGACTTCGGTAAACCTAAATTCTCCTCTCTAACTTTTTTTTCCGCTCAGTTTGTGATTTACATTTATGAGCTGTTTCTTACACTTGGATCAATATCCCATGTAGTTCTTGTCCTAGTGAGGGTTGCTGTGCTGATTAGTCATGTAGAAAATTGAACAGATTTTTCACCTGTTAATGGTCTTTGCCTTGAAAACAATATCGTAGGAGTTTTGATCCGATCGTTCCAAGTATGTCTGTGATCGAATGGGTAGACAATCACTGCTTTGTAGTTGCAGATTATGTTTTGTGTATACAAAGAGGTTTTATGATCCATTACCAATTCCTATGAATTTGTTTACAGCGTGTGAGCTTGAATATTCTTATCTTTTTCGCCTTTTATTATTCAGACCATGATATGCACAGTTACTTGTCACGGGAAGAGGATCGAGGTATCGCTCATTCAGTAAAAGATACCAGAACTATTGGGTCAGCTTATGACCGTTACCTGCAAAGTGTGGTACAATCCTTATTCACCTATGTTTAATCAATGCATTGTCTCTTCGTCGTTTGCTCTTCTTTCCTCATTGAAGTGGATTCTTCCCTGTTTTGTAGCAAACGCCTTCTGTGCCATCTGAAGAAGTTGGTCGTTTTAATGGTGTTGGCATGGGAAGACCAGGAGGTAACAGCGTGATACCTAGTCCGTCCATGAATGAGCGTGGTGGAATTCTGCCTCCGGATTTTGGGCCAAATGGTCGGGCTATGGGTTTTGGTCAACAAGATTTAGCTGGTAGGCCTAGCCGGGAACTGCTTCGTCTACCTCCAGATGCATCCAACACTCTATATGTTGAAGGACTTCCTTCTAATTGCTCAAGGAGGGAAGTAGCACGTATCCTATTTTTTGATGCGTTTCAAAAGTTCTTACACCAAATATTTATATCGTCGCTTAAGAATGTTTGAGCTGTTCACTGTTCTTAACTATATGTCTAGATATATTTCGGCCTTTTTTGGGATATAAAGAAGTTAGACTTGTGACCAAAGATTCAAAGCAAGTAAGATTCACTGGTTCCAACTTGAAGCATTGTTGAAACTAAATCGTCCCAGAATTTCATTAGTTTTGACTTACTAAAGGGTTTTTATGCAGAGGAATGGAGATCCTATTGTTCTTTGTTTCGTTGATTTTGAAAATTCTGCATGTGCAGCAACTGCTCGTACCGCCCTGCAAGGTAACTAAGATTCTCTCTGCTTCCGAAATTGGGAATATTTGGTCCAACACATATTGAGTTTATATGTTGCATTGTGTCTTGTAATATACTTCTTCATCAACATGTTGCGGTTTCCTGAAGAAAGACACTCGACCTCGGACTTAACTGATTGCCACTATGCATTTGACAGGCTATAGAATGGATGAAGACGAACCTGATTCCAAGATTTTGCAAATCCAATTTTCCAGAAACCCAGGTCCAAGACCAGGACAACGCGGTGGAAGGAGGTGATGAGTCGGTGACATTTGGGCACATCAACCAAATGGTAACTTATTGTTTCTCTAGAACTCAAACACACTTTACCATATATTCAAATCCTTAGGTGTACTCTCACTCAAAGCAATAGAGATGTATGGATAGCAAAAGTGTCGAGGAGATGAGGTGATTGGAATCCAAAGTCTCTCTTTCCTTTTGTTTTTGTTTTCCTCATCTTCTTGATAGATTTAGTGCGTGATCTTATTAATGCTATCTATCAAAGTTCGAATATTTGTTACAATCGCTTCCGTTGTATGTGGAAATTATATAAATGGATTTCGATAGTGTTCTCAGGGATTAGTAGTTGTATTTGTTCATTATAGAATTGGTACAGAATCCAAAACAGTGGCTCATATTACTATCTTCTTTTTAAGTACCAACGATTGAGTTTTTTCTTTCCTTATATGGAATGTTCGTTAATACAAACATTAATTTGAGATTTTGTTGTTGTTGTGAGTCTTGTGACTCGAGTCAAGTGCTTTTGTAGCTTTTGCATTGTAAGGCTTCGCCTTTCATTTCGATTGTTTGTTTGCTTTTGTGTTTATGTTTAGTTTTTTTTTTTCCAAAAAAGCACCCACAATTTTTAGCATTCTAGATAAAGTTATTTGTTGTTTGACAAAAAGAAAAGATAAAAGTTTATTTGTTAATTTTTCATGTAAGCGGAAGTAAAATTCTAAGTTTGGCATTTGCGTTAAGAATCAACAGAAAACTTTTATTTATTTTTTAAAAAAGATGTTTTACATTTGAGAATGTTTAATTTATACTGTCATTGTTTTCATTACGGGACTAGATCAAATAAAATGTAAAAATCCTCGTTGTGAAATAACAAGTCCTATATTTAATTTGGATGGTCGAGTGTTAGAAAAAAAACGTTAGACGATAGGAGGACGAACGATCCAAAAATATTAGTTAAACTGTTTTAGATTTGACAAAAAGGCAATTTTACAAAATAGCACAAAAAAACTAAAAGTTCCCAAATTTAGCAGCCAAGGATGAAAATCACAAATATAGCACCAATTTTGACAATATTAGCACAAATTTAATATAAAAATGACTTATAATCATTTTCTAATGGGAAAAAACTAAACCCTAAATTAGAAATAGTGAACCCAAACATAATGTTTAATTCTATTTTAAATTTATTTTTGGTAAATAAGCATTTTAAAATAATTAATTATGCTATTTTTTATTTTAAATTTAGGGTGCTAGTTTTGGAACAAAAAATAACTTTTATGCTATTTGAGGGTATTTCTCTTGACCAAAACGCCTAAATGATTTAGACCGTTTATAGGCTGTTTAATTAAACTGTCAAAACTTTATCTCCATTTAAATTTGTTGCCCAAAATATAATTGCCATTAGTGAGAATTTGTCTATGGGTCGCCTAACTCAGTGTCTTGAAAACTGTTAAAAAAAAAACAGGACTGGTTTTGCTTTCAAAAAGAAAGTAATTTATCTTCTAGAGCCTTTAGTTGCTTTTGTTTTCTCGTAATATAATATTTAAATTTAAAGTTAGAACTTTATATATCGGATGTTAAAAGTTAAACAACTAGCAAATGAATTAAGAAATCTCATAAATAGATAAGAAATCAGTGACACTACCATTTGTTTGGTTGGTGGATAGAGGAAGAGAGGTAAGTATATTCGATATCCAAAGAGCAGATGCTTTTTTTCGCGTCCAGCTCTGAACTTTTAATCAAGAAGCTTCATGCTCCTGTCCACGTTAATAATGTAACAACATACATATATGACATATCAATCATCTTTTCTCTCTTTTGTTTTTTCCATCTTTTACAAGCAGTAGATTGCGACTTTTGAGACAAGATTTGATATTGTAATAAAGCTTATCATATATAGCACATGTCCTTACTCCCTATGATACGATTGGTACATTGGATCAACTAATATGAACGGGTTAAAGCCTTAAAGCCATCAATCTAGTGCGTGGATTACTTTTTAGTACTATGCTTGTTCTTATAAATTATTCAAATATGTAACAGGGTAAATAAATTAAAAGTATGTCTTATTGAAAAAACAAAACAAAAAAGTACGTCCTATGTGTAAATTTGTATATTTATAAGAAAATACTTTTTATAAAGTGGAAGTAAAATTCAAGAAAGTTAAGATGAAGAGGACGATGAGAATAATAATATGTGGTGAACATTCAAAGTAAATTTTGTCCTATATCAATTAAATGTTTCTCATGAATTGCTGAACGTACTCAATCAGAATTGTATTCAGCAGTATTTACATCTAAATGATCTAATGTATTGCTTTTTGTTTTATTATTAGTTTTTTCTCCCAACAACGTATTGCTTTTAGCCAAGGGTTTGGAAGAATATAAATGTTGATTAAAAGACGTGGCTTTGATTAATTGATTCCCTGCCATGCCATGATAATAGTTTAATGACTTATTTAAATATAGCATTATATTGAAGATATTCTTGGCTCGAACAAAGACTAATGTTAGGAGACCGAACGGATTAATTAATGTATATCATTCATGATTGAGTGAAAAGAGTCAAGTTGTTAAACAAATATTATATTAGTACATTTTATAGTATAAAATATTGATTCAAGTTGATCGAAAAGTCTCTGGTCTACACTAATCTACATTATTATACTGTTCAATTATGATAGTAGATATTAGCCCTGGGCAAAAAAACCGGAACCGAAGAACCGAACCGGAACCGACCAAAAATTTCGTTTCGGTTCCGGTTCCAGCCAAAATACCCATTGGATCCTGAGCTTGGGAACCATGGATATCGGTTCGGTTCCGGTTCTTACCCGGAACCGAAATGAGGAACCGAATACCCGAAACCGTTAAGAACAAAAAACGGTTTCGAGTATTTTATTGACATTTCGGGTAATTTATTGACATTTCGGGTTCTGGTTTCGGGTATTTTTTGTTATTTCGAATATTATTTCACATTTTCGGTATAAAATTGCTATTTCGGGTACCCAAATACCTGGAACCGTTAAAAACAAAAAAAAAAATCAGGTATTTTACGGTTACCCGGAACCGAACCGGAACCGAACCGAAAATATAAAAGTAACCATTGGATCCTAAACCTTAGGAACCGAAAGAACCGGAACCGATCGGTTCCTACCCGGAACCGAACCGAATACCCGTTTGCCCAGGGCTAGTAGATATAAATCAATTACTGATCGATTAGAGTGGTTCCAAGTGATCTTACAATGGAAAAGACCCTCTTAACCACTTTCTTCTATATTTTTGTTTGGGCACTCTTGTATTTTTAGAAGTCTCCTGGAACCAATGACATCTACAATATATGTCATTATGTGAAAAAAATATTTGCTGAATTGATTTTTCAATTACCATCACATATATGATAATAATTAAAGGAATGGCCATTTTACACAAAACAAAAAGTTATAAAATAATTAACGAAGAAAATGGGATTAGAGAGAACCAAATCATGACGTCTAATGGACCATCTTGTGAATAAGCAATGACTTGAGTTTTGAATTAATTACATCGATTTGTTTCATTCAAATCCAACTATTAATTTGTCTCATACTAAACAAACAAAAACATTGGTTTATATGTTATACAAATATAACCCTTCCTCAAAAAATATGTTATACAAATATTTCTTTGTACGAGAGTATTGTGACTATCTTGAAGAAATTACACGTACGTACAATGTAAGTTTCTGATGATTGTATAAATATTATTAATTGTTTGTCACCATATATGTAAAATGATTTTCTTCTATGACGATCGACCCAAGCATTTTCTGACGCCCCACGCAGGCCACAGTTTACACTGTAACGGACCTGACTACTTTACTCGCAAAAGACAAATCTAAAAAAAAAAGTAAATGTTTGTTATATATCGTTGTCCCCTTCTTAGTCTCACTTTAGTAACTAGTAATATTTTTATTTATCAAAATTTAAATACCGTGAATAAAATTTGTGGTGAAATGGTGATAGTCGTGGATGGAATTACATTTTATTATCTTCTACGTACTACTTTTGATTTTTGAAAAGTAAACGATGGTGCTTTTGGAGTTGGGAAGTATATGTATTGACGTGAAGGTGAAACATTTCTCATATACAGTATTAGGGTTTAAAAGAGAAATTATTGTAGTCTAGTGTTGGTTAATTCCGGTTAGGCGAAGTTTATTAAATTTGATGAATTGAAGTAGTTTTTAACTTGTTTTAGAAGTAGTTGTAATTCGGATAAATAAGTATAAGAGTAACTTAACTGTAGAAAAGTAGTGCGAAGAACTAGTCAGCCTTCTTTTTGTTTCCCGAGTCTATAGTGAGTTATAGGCAGGTCCCTCTATTAGAGGTGTTCCAGCAATCGAGTAAATAGCTCTACGAACTAACATAAATCTTATTTTGTATTCATTACGATCTGTTAACTTCCTCTCTCACTCATATAAGTATGTTGAATCTCAGATTTGTGATCGTGGAAATTTATATCAAGATCCAAATTAATTTATACTTTTACCATTTCATTGTAAATTTTGTTTTAAGGTGATTCTTTTATATTTTTAAAATAATGCCGTTTGAATATCAATACAGTTTTTTTATAGGAAATTAATATACAATGAATAATGTAAAAATTAGAATATAGTTCCAACAACAAGTTGTTTTCGTACGGATATAATAAAACATTTGAGTTTACACAGGATCTTGTAAGTCGTACAATTGAGAAATTTCACATAAGAGATATTTTGAACGTAGATACGTTTTCTTGTAATAAGTAAGTGGTTAAAACTTATATATATAAGGGTGTGTCGGCAGAATGTGTAGAAGATATTTTCTTACTTCTTAAAATTATAAATAAATATTGACCAATGACTTTTCAAAGTGGACATATGGCGTTAACTAATTCTTCCATGATACAAAAAAAAAAGAAAAAAAAACTAATTATCCAATACGATAAAAACAATATCATATATCATTCTGTATTTTATGTAAAAAAATATAATAGAAACATTTATTTCACCATAGAAAAGCAAATCATAAAACGACGTATATCAGCCAAGGGGGAGCCGCCCGGAACCATCCAAAAGAATCAACGAACCTCTGCTTTCATACAAAGTCAAAGACGGAGAAAATAGTACTCAATAATTCAAATTAAGATTTTTTTTTTTGAATTAATACATGTTAAATATTATTAATAACAATAAAATTAAAGATAAATATATAAATCTATTATATAATAGGAGAGTTATCTCTTAATTTAGAGTATCTACCTCATCATTATCAATTTTTTAACATTAACACATATTTAATATATTTATTTAATATATGTATATTTATATTTATCATTATTTGTATTTAATACAAATTACAAAAATACAAAATTTAGTGTAAATAAATAGAAAAATGATATTTATCATTATTTTTATTTAATACGAATGAAAAAAATACAAAATTTAGTGTAAATAAATAGAAAAAGTGCTAATTCGATATTAAGAATCAAAGAAAATTGTAATTCTATTATATAATATGAGAGTTCTCTCTCAATCAATCTAGGGTGTCCACCTAATCACTATCAAATTTTTTAACATTAATACATATTTAAAATATTTATTTAATACAAATTACAAAATTACAAAACTTAGTGTAAATAAATAGAAAAAGTATTTATCATTATTTTTATTTAATACAAATTAAAAATATAAAACTTAGTGTAAATAAATAGAAAAAGTGATAATTCGATATTAAGAATCAAAGAAAATTGTAATACTAATTGGAATCAAAGAAAATTTTATAATTCGATATTAAGAATCAAAAAAAATTGTAATACTAATTGGAATCAAAGAAAATTGTAATACTAATTGGATAAAAAAATAAAGAAATATTTGATTAAAAACAATATATTGTTAGATTTTCAACCAAAAACTTGAATTGAAGATTTATCATATTTAAAAATGTTAGAATCTAGTACTCAAAAACCTCTATTAACGCTTTCACACAAAGTCAAAGACGGAGAAAATAGTACTCAATAATTAAAATTAAGATTTTTTTTTGAATTAATACATGTTAAATATGATTAATAATAATAAAATTAAAGATAAAATATATAAATTAAAATTAATAGAGGAAACAAATTTACAGTGAGAAATTTTGTGGGTATAATGGATTTAATAAATTATCAAAACTGTTTTAATTAAGCCGCACGTAAATATCTATTGTGGTAATGGAAGTATATTGTTTTTTTTTAATTAGTTTTTAGCACAATAGTTCCTTCTTCTTTTCTGTTTTCTGAATAAAACTTGTCAACAAGAATAGGAGGAATATAGACCTTGTTTGCATGGGATTTTGCTTATAAGTCATGAATTGGTATCAATAAAAGCAAAGTACACCTATTTCCGAAACCGATAAAAAAGAGTTGTGAACTAATTCAGTTGTTGTGCATTTGTGTTCCAATAGTTTCCTCATACTAGTCAAAATGTGAATTACATTTTAATCCGTAATCAATGTGTCTTTTCAAATATGTTCTATCCCATAGTTTCCTCATACCACTAGTCAAAACGTGAATTACATAGGAGTGTTTGTTGAAAAAAAAACAAAAAAAACATAGGAGTGTTAAAAAAGACGCATTGAATATGGACAGCAAATTGGGACACATTCGGCGACCCGACAAAACTGTCTTACGACAAATAACGATTATGTACTGCATATTTCCAATAAATAGTTACATATCCTATATGAGTATTTATTAATTATTATAGATATTGGTTGATTTATCGACGTGTAGTGGTTGATTTATCGACGTGTAGTCTTCTTTCTTTTTCATATCCTCTGAAAGTGATGAGTTTCGGTTTTATTTTAATTTTGAAAAATATATTTTAAAAATATTACACGTAGCTACTAGCTAGGGATCGAATATGTTTTAAAAATCATACTCCCAAGTCCCAAATAAGGAGGCCATGTTTTTTGTTTTTTTAGGTCTAACAAGGAGGCCAATTGCTTATGACTCATGAATTATCATGCGATCACAATTTTAGCAATGAATAGATTGGTCCAAATCCATTATATATTATTTATAGTTTCTTTCAATTTCAAATGTGGAATATTTCTCACATTCTTTAAAAATTAAGACTCATGATCTAATAATCTTTACTTAATCCCTAATACATCCTTTCAAAATAATGACTTTAACCATTAATCTCGACAAATCATCAATCTCGGGTTTAGGTTATCGACCCAATTCTATGGGTCGGATTACATGAGTGTGTATTCGGGTTCTGATATCATGTTAAGATTCACGAGCTTTCAATTCAAAACCAATTGTCAATAAATGGATTATCCAAAGTATCTTATGTACTACTCAATGTCTAACTTTTAACGTGAAATCTTTTTTACACTCTTTTATAGATTAAGGCCCATGATCCAATAATTTCTACTTAATCCCTAATATACGTAGTAATCCCTAATATACTTAATATATCAATGATTAAATTTCTTTTTCTAACAACGTTATGTTAAGTCAGTGATCCATGATCATACCACAATATTAGTTCATGTCAAAAATCACTAACTACAATAAATAAAAAATGAAAGTTGTAGAGCGATCAGAAATTAGTTTAGATTTCAACCAACGTGATTTTGAAATTCGGCTAAGAAAAGTTAGATTTTCTGTTTAAGAAATCATATTCAGGCTATGGAGGTAGCAATACCTAATTAAAGGGCAAAATTTTGGAAATAATTATTATGGCAGAAGAATTGTTAATATAATTAAGAGTAATAAAAAATGCTAAGAAAATAAAACATAAATTCGATTTTTCCCGTAAAAGAATACGTAATATCTAAATTAGATATCGTAAGGTCTTAAAATCTTCTTACGGAACTGCTATGTAGTCAAATATGTAACCATTATATTACATCAATGCTATCTTCTTCCGAAGTGGATCAAATATGCATCTTTCGAAGTGGATCAAATATGCATCTTTCGAAGTGGATCAAATATGCTATATTTTAACAAAGGAATCTAAATATACAACTATATGAAACTATTACCATCAAAGGTAATTATTGTCGCGTACCTTTACAAATGACCTAACCAGTATGGCGGTGATTATTCTTGCAATATAATTCGTTGACGTCTCACCAAGAAAGTCAGTTTTCAAGAATATGTTAGATAAAAAAATGCGAAGTTGTTAATTTGTCTAAGTCCTAATCCAGCTGGTTGCATATCCAATTCGATCAAAATAATTCAACTTTTATCATCTAGATTTTTTTATTTTTTTATTGTTGTCTTATCTTGATTCAGCTTGACCAAGTTTCGGTTATTAATCTATTTGTTTATTTTGACAAAAGATTAATATTGCCATTTGATTCAATTCCACATATCCTCATATTCAGAAAAGATATCGGTCGTAATAATTCTTCTTACATGTTATCTTTTTACGTCCCATGTTAGTTAGATCATATCAACGTTTCCTTCTCTTGCATAATTTACAGTACATAATTAAAAATACAAATAGGAAAGGACAAGAAACGTGTTCTAAAGGTTAAACAAAGAAAATGTGAGGCAAAACTCCAAAACGAAAAATGGAAGAATCACTGTCACAGACAGGCAGGAGCGATATTCGTGTGTGTGACGGACCACCTTCCCTCTCCTGTTCCTTCCACATTTCAAACTCGGCTGCCTCGAGTCATCTCGTTCTTTGTTTTTTTTTCTTTTTTCATATATGTTTTATATTGTCCCTAACCCTATTTTATTTGAAGAAAATGTATTGATTAGAAAATTAAAACATACATATATTTAAGTGTCTTTTGTTGAAAAAGAAAGATATCTTTAACAAAAAAAGAAAGAAAAAAGAAAGATCTATAAGCGACTTAATTATAAAAAAATGATATAAGTGCAAGCTTTTGATGAACATATAATGTTACTGAATGGCGGTTGATAGGTTCATTATTAGTCGAGACATAGGTCCACTAGATGGAAAACAATATTATCCGTAGCTGTATCAACTTAGGGTAAAAACTCAAACTAAATTTTAAAGTTTTTCGTCTTCGATTGTAAATTTGATGTACCTAAAGAATACATCCAATAGAAACCGATTTCTAGGCTTGACCTATATGCATTAACTGCGATACTGTTAAGATATAGCGCAATTTGATTAAATATGAATATTTACATTAGGTTGATATTATTTATTGGATTGATTACATTTTGTGATAGAAGTGTAATTTTTTTGTTTTGTTAAAGTCCACTAATTGATAGAAGTGTAAATTAAGAATAGATGTGGTATTGAAAAAAAAGAGGAAGAATAGATGTGGTAACCATCTTTGACGACCAGTAGCAAGTAGGTGAGATCGAAAATAACATTTTTAGCTAAATCTAGCTGTATTTGATTATTGATCAATATATATTTCTCTCTATCTATGAAAATAGATGTGGCTGATCCATTGCCGAAAATCATTTATGCATTAGGCAGATCATACACAAACTTGAGTTTAGGAAAATTGGGGGAAAAAAATGAATTTGAACAGATTAACTTAACTTCGATTAATGGGAACTCAAATTGAATATTGGTAAAAGCTTTATCTAAAGCATTAAATGCAAAGTTATTCGTTTCCCATCATTCATTAGGACTTGCATAAAGCAGCCAAGAATAAAATATCATAAAAAGGAATGCATGTTTTTTTTTTTTGTTAAAATAAAAAGGATGCATGTACTTTAACAAAAAATAAAAAGAAGAAAAGAAAAGTAGAAAAAGGGCGACAATTTAATAACTTAGTTAAGTAAAATACTACATGATAAATAAATTCTAAATTAGTGATTTGAACATATTTTATCCAAAATTTTGAACCATATTATGAAATTATATTTGCTGCTTTTTGCTCGAATATTGGATGAACTATCTACAAACATCTTATATATGAAGTTGGATGAACTATCTACAAACATCTTATATACGAAGTATGAACACAAACCTATATACGGTTTTCACATCTTATATATATATGAAGTATGAACACAAACCTATATACGGTTTTCACAGTTAATATATTATATGTTCTAAGAGTATATGTATGTGTTAAAAATCAAAGTATTTTTCATGTGCTGTTAGAGTCATGTTAACGTAGTCAGAAATGGTTCTCTCATGTTTACCCTTTTAACTTAAGAAGCCATCTATTTTCTATTACAACGTTCTACAGTTATTATTTATATGCTTTTGTGACATACTGACATTGTATTATTGTTCTCATGCAAGTAATTTTTTCACAAAAATAAACACTAAAGATTGAGAGTTATAAAAAAGGACCACAATAAAAATCGTGAGATTTCGGTAAAAAAAAGACTCTAGATCTAACGTTATATTAAGAAAATCACGAGATTCGATACGTTGTTCGAACATGGAGAACATGTCAATCATCGACGGCTTACAAAAATAATAATAATGAAAGTCGGAGAGACCAACATCACT
Source organism: Eutrema yunnanense (assembly GCA_002933935.1). Lineage (NCBI taxonomy): Eukaryota > Viridiplantae > Streptophyta > Magnoliopsida > Brassicales > Brassicaceae > Eutrema > Eutrema yunnanense. The sequence continues at coordinate 564,614 of PKML01064561.1, read as the reverse complement.
TCTTTCTCTATAATATTTAATATATGTTTGGTGTCCATAATTGCTTGTGCTTTTTTTACATGAGTTAATTTACCATTTTTACAATGAGGTATCAAACTGGAAAAAAGTGAAATTGAAAACAGCTATATAAAGGGTATGAAGGCAAGACATTTAGAGCAGAAACCTAAGCAGCAAAACAATCAATGGGGTCTCCAATGGCTTCTTTAGTAGCAACTTTGCTTGTTTTAACAATCTCTCTCACCTTTGTATCTCAATCAACCGCTAACTACTTCTATTCTTCTCCTCCACCACCGGTTAAGCACTACGAATACAAATCTCCACTTCCTCCGGTCAAGCATTACTCTCCCCCTCCGGTTTACCACTCCCCACCACCACCAAAGAAGCACTACGTTTACAAATCCCCTCCTCCTCCGGTCAAGCATTACTCTCCACCACCGGTTTACCACTCCCCACCACCACCCAAGAAACACTACGTGTACAAATCCCCTCCTCCTCCGGTTAAACACTACTCTCCTCCTCCGGTTTACCACTCTCCACCTCCACCCAAGAAGCACTACGTCTACAAATCTCCACCCCCACCGGTTAAGCATTACTCTCCCCCACCGGTTTACCACTCACCACCACCACCCAAGAAACACTACGTGTACAAATCCCCTCCTCCTCCGGTTAAACACTACTCTCCTCCTCCGGTTTACCACTCTCCACCTCCACCCAAGAAGCACTACGTCTACAAATCTCCACCCCCACCGGTTAAGCATTACTCTCCCCCACCGGTTTACCACTCACCACCACCACCCAAGAAACACTACGTGTACAAATCCCCTCCTCCTCCGGTTAAACACTACTCTCCTCCTCCGGTTTACCACTCTCCACCTCCACCCAAGAAGCACTACGTCTACAAATCTCCACCCCCACCGGTTAAGCATTACTCTCCCCCACCGGTTTACCACTCACCACCACCACCCAAGAAACACTACGTGTACAAATCCCCTCCTCCTCCGGTTAAACACTACTCTCCTCCTCCGGTTTACCACTCTCCACCTCCACCCAAGAAGCACTACGTCTACAAATCTCCACCCCCACCGGTTAAGCATTACTCTCCCCCACCGGTTTACCACTCTCCACCTCCACCCAAGAAACACTACGTCTACAAATCTCCACCCCCACCGGTTAAGCATTACTCTCCCCCACCGGTTTACCACTCACCACCACCACCCAAGAAGCACTACGTCTACAAATCTCCACCCCCACCGGTTAAGCATTACTCTCCCCCACCGGTTTACCACTCTCCACCCCCACCTAAAAAGCATTACGTCTACAAATCACCACCACCACCGGTTAAGCACTACTCTCCTCCCCCGGTTTACCACTCTCCACCACCACCAAAGAAACACTACGTGTACAAATCCCCTCCTCCTCCGGTTAAGCACTACTCTCCTCCCCCGGTTTACCATTCCCCACCCCCACCAAAGAAGCACTACGTCTACAAATCTCCACCACCACCGGTTAAACATTACTCCCCTCCTCCGGTTTACCATTCCCCACCACCATCAAAGAAACACTACGTGTACAAATCTCCTCCTCCTCCGGTTAAACACTACTCTCCCCCTCCGGTTTACCATTCTCCACCACCACCAAAGAAACATTACGTATACAAATCCCCTCCTCCTCCGGTTAAACACTATTCTCCTCCTCCGGTCTACCATTCCCCACCACCACCAAAGGAAAAGTACGTGTACAAATCACCTCCTCCTCCTCCAGTCCACCACTACTCTCCTCCACACCATCCTTACCTCTACAAATCTCCACCTCCTCCATACCACTATTAGAATTCTCTATCACGGTAATTACTCTCTCAGAACTTACATCTACACACCTCGTTAAGTTAACAAGTAAAAGCCTATGTGGATGCATGCATGATAATAATTATATTGTATATATATTGTATATACTTTGCAGGAGAACACGATGTACACAAGAAGACAAAGACAAGACGAAACCATTATTGGTGATTGTAATAAGAGAAACATAGAGTGAAAGAGAGAATCCAAGCAGAGAAAAGCTTTCTCATCATTTTCAACGTATTTTAAAAGTTTTATTGCAATAAATTTGAAACATGTGTGTGTTGATCAACTAATGGTCCTTCATACACGCAATCAGTAGTCATTTAAATGTTTGTAAGTTTAATTACGTCTTGTTTATTCTGATTTGTTTTTTCATGTGCAAGTTTGCTTTGTCCAATTAATAAAAAGAAGATGATAATAAGTTTGTATTTATTCAGTTTCTCATGCATGCAGGCATGCTCCACTACTAATTCTTTAGGGTCCAATTTCAAGAAATCAACCACTATATATATATATACAAGTATTAATATATTAGTAATGTTACTTTCAGTTTCATTAAACAGATACTGTTTCTCGTAAATTTTTATATAGGAGCTAGGAAGAAAACGCGTAATATAGTACACTGTACATACACGTAATTAATTATATTGTATAGTTAGAATTCATTCTCAGGCGATAAAGAAGAATGGGTCAACGGTAACTCGTCTACTAACTTGAACCGGGACATATAGAGTTTAAAGCAAAATTCTCCAATCTTACTTCAATAGTTAAAACAAAAAAATTTACAATCCCAATTCATATCTCACTGCAAAATAGAGTAATTAATACGATTATTCTAATTTTTTTTTTTTAAACGTCTAGGATTATTCTAAATATGGAGTAACAAATAGGTTTATTTCATTTTTTTGGTTCATCACTCTATTTTATGGCATTTAACCGGGGTCAACTGAATCCTAACCTATTTTATGGGTTCGCCACTGATTACTATTTATAATTTGATAAATAATATTGTTTTTTTCATTAATATCGACAGAGAACCTGAAGTTGATAAAAGGTAAATATATAGTAAAATTATAAAAATTCGAAAGATAATTTGTCTATTTAAGGAAGACGAAAAGTTTGAAATGTTGTTTCCCTTTCTATATTTTTTTTCTTTTAGTAATTTCGTGAAACATCCGCATACTAACAAGCAAATTTGAAGTTAATTATAGCCATATATACAATATGATACAAATAAATTAAGGGAATAAGTCTTGTATTACTCGCTTTTAATATGTATTATGATATAGTTAAAAAAAATGGACTATGATACATGGTGGAGAAATTATATATGCACGTTGTAATTATATACTCGCTTATCGGTTCTCTCCGATTATTAAAATTTGGAGGTTACTAAATAACTATGTTAAATATATTTCTTAACACAATAAATATATAGTGAGAACTTTGACAATAGATAGCTAACCAGCCTTTCAACAAAATAAATAAATATCCAGGATGAAGCCGATGGTTCAACGGTTTAACCAAATAAAATGTCACTACACTAACCAAACCATAACTCTACTAGACAACTGGATTATATCGATTTTTGATTATTTAATGGCCACTTTATAGAAATAAACTAAATCTCACCTACTCTCAATCTAATCAAAAAGGCTTTGTTGATTAGACAGTTAAAGAGGTGGACCCTTAAATGAAATTATTCTTTCATGAAGTCTATATTAATGCATGGCCATCAAATCAAATCAAAATTTCCTTTGTTTTATTTTTCTTCTTTTGTTTCTTTATTATAATGTTTTTTCTATTTGATTTTTTTTTGGTCACAATGTTTTCTTAATTCAACACCATACTTTTAATTTTTGTACAATCTACATCTATCTTCCACATAATAATTCAATACCCACTTAATTTTTACATTATACAATAATTTTGTTTAATAAAACTTATTTTTAAAAATACATTTTTATTTCAATATGTTTCTAAAAAATACATTTTTCTATGTCCAAATTAAATGAAACAAGTCTCTTTATTAATAGAGTACACAATGATGAATTTTGGTATAAAAAATGTTTTTAACCATAATAATTTACTATAAAATAGCTGATCTAAAATAATTACGATGAGATAAAAAAATCTGGAAAAAATAGTCTTTCTTTGAGTAGATATGATTGGTCTAAGTGACACTTTTTTTTTTTTTTGATAATTCAGGTAATCCGGCTCATTCGATAAACACCGATATCTTTGGGACCAAGATACACCGACACATTATCTGTGCTTTGATCTCTTTTCAAGACTGGAATACACCGATATGTGCTTTGATCCCACACACCAACTAGTTTCGTGGGTGAATCGAATTCGGGTGGAGCGCTATTAACGCTATTATATCGTTCGAATTGTGTGCATATTTGAATTTGGATTTTGTAAACTCTTTAAACTTGTTGATTTTTCTTTTCATTTCCGTAAACAATACCCTGTATGTTTTTCGTAAACATTTCGAATTGTCCACGTTTCCTGTCATTCCAAATACACAATTTTTACTATTATTTCCGCGTAAAATGCTGAGTTACTAGTTTTTGTCGGAAAATATAATATTTTAATTATTGTCAAATGAATAATAATTTTTTTTAATCGCACTGCAAACGTAACTTTTTAGTGGGATTTGAGTTATATACAAATTTTATTAGTGTGAAAAAAACATCGGGGGCCTAAAGATCATATTGTTTAACAAAAAAAACAAATTAAGAGATTCGATGTGATCAAAGTAACATACATGATTACAAAATCAGAGTAATCTTGGGTAGTGTTCCGATGAAAGAATGATAAGTTATTAAATTAAAACAAGATTTTTTAAGATTTTAGATGAGTAACAAAACAGGATTTGTTTTTTCTTGAATTAGAACATCAAGCATCAATGCACAAGAATCATATTGGTTGAGTTGGCTTCTGCAAAACAATTAAGGCGGGAATGGATGGATGATCGATCGATTTCATGGATAGCTGAAACTTTGGGCTCACTACAAGAAATCCATGGCCCATATAAGCCCAACTGTTTACTAAATGTTGTGAACCTTTCTCTCAAGGTGAAAGAATATATATCTTGGATGGAGTTGTCGGAGTACGCTCCCGAGCCGGAGTGTGCGTGCGGCGGTTGCCGGTGCGAGATCAAGAAACGAGCCGAGGAGGCAAGAGAGAAGGAAGAGCGTTTCACGTTTCTGATGGGTTTGAACAAAAGCCTAAGCAGTGTGAAAACAATAATCATGCTTTAGGAAACCTCCTCCTTCACTTCACCAAGCCTATGCAGCTATGCTATGGTAGAACAAGCAGAATCGGATATGAAGACCAGACGCTGAATAATCTACGAAGCAGGATCGATGTGTTTATTTCACATTCACATTCACATTCACTCTGTGTTTATTTTTCTTGAGTTGTTGTTTTTGTAAAATGTCATATGAAATCAGATTATATGGACTGGAATTTTGAACAAGATCTCTAAAAATTTATAATTACCAAGGGGAGTTATAAACAGATTAATTGATGATCTACAAAGATCTCTTAAGCATAAATGTTCTTGAATGTCATGTTTAATACACCCTAGTTTTAAAATGTTTAGGATACTAGGATTTAACTCGGCGCGGAGTAATTTTTTTAAAAAAATTGTTTTGAAATTTAAAAAAATTGTTTTTATCTGAAATTTACAATATAGCTAAGTAGTGATTATAGATAAAACTGTCAATTTGTAATAATTTATCTATTTAATCCGTTTTGTAGTGAACTAAAATATTATTCGGGCTAACCTGCAAAAACTTATAATCTTGAAAACATAACTCTAATATGCACTGTTAAATGACTCTAGTTTTTGTGGTTAGTATACGAACTCTTAAAAAAAATAGTTTTCTTGTGTCTAACCTTTTATAAAATTAGTAAAATATTTTTCAATTTTTGTTTTGATATATATTCAAATAAAATATAATAAATTATAAAAAAATATAGCAAGATTTTGAATAGATTTTTTTTCTTTAAATATATATGAATTGATTATTATTTTAAAATATATAGTATTAAAAATAATTAAGAAATTAAATAATAAATAACTTCTTTAATGCAAAATATATACTTTTCATATTCCAATCAATAATTTTAAAAGATTATTATATCATTTTATATTTTAATTATTCTTTGTTATTTATAATAACATTTCACGTAATAACTTAAAAAAGAAAATTTATTTTTAAAAATGTATTTCTTAATATTATAGAGATGGTGTGAAAATAACAACTGAGATTGAGAGTCCTTAAACGTTTGGGCTCAGAATGAGAAATCAATGGCCCAGATAAACCCAACTGTTGTGATAGGCCTGGGCATAAAACCCGACCCTACCGGATCCGAACCGACCCGACCCGAAAACACGGTTCGGTTCGGGTTCGGTTCTTCGAAATAACCCGAACGGTTCCATTTCAAATTTGATTCGGGTTTCGGTTCGGGTCGGGTTTTACCCGAGACCCGTTCGGGTACCCGATAGACCCGAAAATATTTTATGTTCGAGATTTTTTTCGGGTTTTTCGGGTTTTTTAGATTTTTTTCGGATTTTTTATTCGGTTTTTTTTTGGGGTTTTCGGGTTTTTTCGGATTTTCGGTTTTTTTTCCGGGTTTTCGGGTTTTTCATAATTTTTTTTCGGATTTTTTCGGATTTTTTTCGGGTTTTCGGGTAAAACCATACCCGAAATAAATTTCGGGTCCTTTTCGGATCTAATTTAAAATCAAGGACCCGACCAGAACCCGATCCGAACCGAACCAAAATTTTCCCGAGACCCGAATGAGTCCAATTCCCGAGATCCGAATGGATCCGAAACCCGACCCGACCCGACCCGGGACCCGAATGCCCAGGCCTTGTGAATTGTAGAGATTGCAAAATCAAAATCGAAAGAAATTCTTGGGAGTATATATATAAATCATTCTCTTTGCGGGATAAAAAGCAATCCCTAGAAACAGTAACGAAGCTCAGAGTGCAGTGTCAATGGCTGAAAGTATGATGAGCCTATCTCCCACACTCGATCCCGGATCTCCCTATTATGTCGATCCAGATTATCAAGCCGACGAAAATCTCCCTATGGTTATACTCAGCCAAGCCGACGACAACTACTTCATCTGGAAGAACCATTTTCTCGATTTCCTTCGAAGCAAGAACAAAATCGGTTTCGTCGACGGTACCGTAGGGATACCGGACCCTTCCTCGCCGCTCTGTCAACCATGGAGCGTGTGCAACGCTAGGGTTCAGTGTTGGCTGATGAATTCGGTGAGCGAAAAGCTTCAAAACTATGTGCGTTTCGCGGAAACGGCTCATAAAGCATGGGAGGATATCCGAGTGATATTCGTCCCGAGCGTCGATTTGAAGATCTACAAGCTTCGTCAGAGAATCGCTATGCTGAGGCAAGATGGCGACTCGGTGGCGAGGTATTTCGGGAAGCTGAGGAGAGCTTGGCTGGAGCTTTCGGAGTATGATCCCGTGTCGGAGTGTGCCTGCCGGTGCAAAGAGGCGAGAGAGAAGGAGCAGCGTTACGCGTTTCTGATGGGTTTGAACAACGATCTAAGCTATATGAGAACGCAATTCATGCTCATGGATACTCCTCCGTCTCTTGACCAAGCGTACGCTCTGGTTGCCCAAGCAGAATCCATGATCAACTCGACCAGATGCTGAAGCATGATCATCACCACATTCTCTCTGTTTTCTTTTCATGCTTTCTTTAAATCCTTGTGTTTCTTCTTTAGTTGTTTTTTGTAACCATAGTGGTATCTCTTTCGAACAAGATCTCTAAACTTTCTAATACTAGATCGGCTACCGGTTAGCATATACAAATTCAGGGGAATTATTAATATGATTATTGATGATCTACATGAATCTCTCGAAGCATAAATGTTCTTAAACGTCATGTTTGATACTCTGGTTTTTAAAATGTTTAGGAGGACAAAAGAGGAGAGAAGCCATATTGAAATGACTTAATTATTTCACAAACAGACATACATGTGATTTTGTTCGAGCTGGACTGACAAATATCAGCGGCCAGCTTCAGTGTCCAATATTGCTACATTCTTGATGCTGTCATAGCCAGTGCTACTGGTTTCGCCTTGTGCTGATAAGATTTCAACACCGAGTAACTGCTCAGTCTCCGCTTGCTCATCATACTGATCCGACCACTGATGTTTGGTTTTTGTGGCTCTCAAGCCCTCAAGCTCTGCAGCTACTTCTTTCATCCTTGGCCTTTCCTCTCCCATCAGTCTTGTACACTCAAGAGAAATCCTTGCAGCTTCATGGATCTCCCTCTGATTATCCTCGTTCATCACTTGGCCGTCAATAATCTCATGCAACCTGTTCTCTTTTGTGGCAGAAGCAAAGTAACTCACCAAATGTTTTGAGGTCTGTGTCCTTTCAAAGCACAATGCCTTTTGACCCGAGATCAGTTCCATGAGGACTACCCCAAAGCTATAAACATCGCTCTTTTCGTTCAGCAACCCCGTGTTGTGGTATTCTGGGTCTAAGTAGCCTAGAGTGCCTTGCACCATAGTTGCGAGCTCCTCTTTATCCATTGGTATCAGCCTTGAAGCACCAAAGTCGGCTACTTTTGCAGTTAAGTTGTCATCCAACAGAATGTTTGCAGTCTTGACATCGCGGTGGATTATTGGAATAGAAGCAGAGGAGTGAAGATATGCAAGAGTTCCAGCGACTTCTATCGCTATCCTCAGGCGGTGTTCCCATGTAAGAGAAGAACCAACCATGGAACCGTGCAAGTGATCGAAAAGGGTGCCATTAGTTACAAACTCATAGACCAACAAGGGAATTTCTGTCTCCAGACAGCATCCCAAGAGCTTGACCACGTTCCTGTGGTTAATTTGTGAAAGCACTAGCACTTCATTGATGAACTGCTCTACTTGGCTACTGTCTCCAAGCCGAGCTTTCTTTATAGCAACTATGGAGTTGTCCGGCAATATCCCTTTGTAGACTGTTCCTTGGCCTCCCTGACCCAGGATATTGCTCTCGTCATAAGAATGAGTTGCTTCCTTCATGCCTTCCTCAGTAAAGATCTTGACATCAACACCTGATGGCCCTGCTCCTGAGACTCGCTGTATCAACATGCCGCCGCCGTTTTGCTGGAAGAATTTTTGTCGGAGTTCGGTGTACTTCTGGTGCTTCATTTTCTGTTTTATAAAGCTAACGCCAAGCAGGATGACCAGGAAGCCGATGGTAGTTCCTGATCACACACATCATAGACACACAGAGATGATTAGAGTGAGTTGATCTGGGGAAACAATAAGTCCAGAAACAGTGAGGGAAGCTCTTACCAAGAAGAATTATAGCCCATCCAATGTCTTTACGCTTGCAGCTCATAGTGGTGGTATTTAAGCGGTAACCAGATGGGCACTTACAACGGAAGCTTCCCTTCGTGTTTACACAGGTTTTGGGATCCGAACAATTATGTTTATGGATAGTAGTACACTCATCAATGTCTGGTCCAAGGAAAGAGAGCGCAAGAAAATGTATGAGGAAAACAATCAACACTCAAAAGAAGAAAGAAGAAAGAAAGTAACATGAAGTACCTTGGCAACCGTCTGGTAGGTATGGATTCCCATCAAAACCTTGTATACATTTGCAGTTATAACCCTTTCCACGAGTAGTAGAATTGAAACATTCGGTGTTCTCACCGCATATGCTTCTGCTTCCAACTTGCTCGCATGTCTGTTTTCCAATAGACCAATCTAGTACCACAGGGAACGCGGTGACATTCCGCAGATTCCAAAGATCTTCTTTAGAACTGAAGTTAAACTTAGCATCTTCAACGAGAAATGCGTAGAAGCAAGGATTAAAGTTATTAATAGACGTCTTCTTTCCAAAGCGATATGATGTGATTTTGAAATGATTGCTCCCCTTAGGGACGGAGGTGTGGCAGCAGCCTTCACCAGAACACTGCCCGTCTTCCTCTGGAAGAGAATCGCATAACGACAAGCATCCGGTTGAGTAATTTCGAGTATCAATAGCCGTCATGAACGCGTAAGTGTTACAACCTACTGCAGTAAAAATGTTCTTGTTGGAAAGACTTAAATTAAGTAGCCTAGTCTCGTAGGAAAGGCCCTCAGAAATATTTTGTCCGTCGTAGCAAGAGTAGGATTTAGACATCAGGATGCGCAGCTCGCCGCTGTGAGAAATGTTGATTACTTCCATGTTGCCAAAGAGTAGCTTCTCTGTCTCATTACATGTGAGTTTGAAAGTATTTCCGGGATAGTAACAACCTGGAGAAATGCCAAAAGGGTACTCAATTGTGACGTTGCCACAACTAGTTTGGCAATCCTTGCGAGGTTGCCCCTTGACCAGCTGCGTATATGCAAGGTAGAAGAAAATAGCCACCAAGATCAGGCCATGCACATTCATCCTCTTCCTCTGTTTTTCTCTCACTTTTTTTGAGTTCTCTCTAAATTTGTTTCTCTCTTGAGTTTTCTCTAAACTCCACTCTTGAGATGTTCACTTGACGTCTGCTATACTCTTATTTAACTACGGAGACCAGTCGACCAGACCAAGTCAATGTAATGCAAGGAAGGATGATGTTTAAGTCTTCCCACTTAATATCCAAACATCTGTCTTTTTCATTTTAATTATTTTTGTAGGGGACACAGACTGACAGACGATTGCGATGTATGTGGTTAGAAAATGAGTTACAAGGATTCTTCAAATTATTGTGAAGGAAAGGTAAAAGATTTAAGAAATTGCTTAAGAAATTCTAGAAGCAAATTACTTCTCTGATTTCCTTTGATGTTTTTTTCCCATTATGATATATCACATTTAGATATTATGAGTCATTAACTCGAAGTTTAATACCAACTAGGATTTAACCCGCGCTAATTATAGCGCGGAGTAATTTTTTTAAAATAAATTATTTTAAAATTTAAGAAAATTGTTTTATCTGAATTTTACAATATAGCTAACTAATGATTATGGATAAAGCTGTCAATTTGTAATAATTTGTTTATTTAACCCGTTTTGCATTGAAATAAAATATTATTCGGGCTAACCCGTAAAAACTTATAATCTTAAAAACGTAATTCTAATATGCATCGTTAAATGACTATAGTTAATGTGGTTAGTCAACGAACTCTTTAAAAAATATAGTTTTATTGTGTCTAACTTTTTATAAAATTAGTAAAATATTTTTCAATTTTTGTTTTGATAGATATTAAAATAAAATATAATAAATTATAATAAAAATATAGTAAAATTTTGAATAGATTTTTTTCTTTGAATATATATGAATTGATTATTATTTTAAAATATATAGTATTAAAAATAATTAAAAATTAAATAATAAATGACCTCTTTAATGTAAAATATACACTTTCCATATTTTAATCAATAATTTAAAAAGACTATTACATCCTTTCCTATTTCAATTATTCTTTGTTATTTGTAATGACATTTCATGTAATAACTTACAAGTTCATTTTTAAAAATATCTTCTTAAATAATATTACAGAGATATATATAACTCTAAACGTTTGCTTCCGTTTAAACAGGTAAATTCTAGTGTTTCTTCTTGAATTGTTTTTTTTCTTCTTCTAAAGATTCATGAACTCTAAATTTTCTAGTACCGAATCAGTTACTGGTTAGCATATCAATTAAGGGGAATTCTGAACATGGTTTTATTAACCATAAATGTTCAACTTGAGCCTCTGTCCTTTCTTGTTTTCTTCATATTACCACGCAAATTTACATTTTTTTATTAACAGTTTAGTAAACTAACAACAACTGTGAGGCCGGATGATCTTTGGGCTCAGTAGGAGAAATCAAAGGCCCATTTAAGCCCAACCTCTCTTAAAAGAGAAAATCGAAATCGAAAGGTATAAAACGCAGAATCCCTAGAAATAGAACCAGAAGCAAAAAAAAACCTCAGGAGAGCAGTGACAATGGCGGAAAGCATGAGCCTATCTCCCACACTCGACCCCAAATCTCCCTATTATCTCCATTCAGAAATGCAACCCGGAAATTTCTCTATCCCTAAACTCAGCGAAGCCGAAGACAACTACGTCATCTGGAAACTTCGTTTTCTCAATTTCCTTCGACTCGCGAACAAAATCGGATTCATCGACGGTACCCTCGAGAAGCCCGAACCTTCCTCGCCGTTCTATCATCCATGGGAACAATGCGACGCGACGGTTAAGTGTTGGCTGACGAATTCGATGACCGAGAAGCTTCTAAACTCTGTGGTGTTCGCGCAAACGGCGCATAAGATGTGGGAAGATCTCCGACGGATATTCATTCCATGCGTCGATTTGAAGATCTACCAGGTTCGTCGGAGAATCGCGATGATGAGGCAAGGTGGTGACTCTTTGGCTAAATACTTTGGAAAACTGAGAAAAGCTTGGATGGAGTTGTCCGAGTGTGATCCCCTGCCGAACTGTGATTGCGGCGGTTGCAAGTGCGACACCGCGAAACGAGCCCACGATGCTAGAGAGAAGGAGAAGCTTTACGCGTTTCTGATGGGTTTGAACAATGGCCTAAGCTATGTGAAAACGCAAATCATGATCATGGATCCTCCTCCGTCTCTTTACCAGGCGTACACTCTGGTTGAGCAAGTAGAATCCATGCGATGAAGAGATTTAGGTCGATGATTCATACCTTTGTTTTAATTCTAGTGTTTCTTCTTCTTCTTCTTGAGTTGTTTAATTTCTCAAGTTTCTGTTTAATAACTTATGATCTCTACAAGGATCTCTCAAACTTAAATTGAATGTGATGTTTTGATACGAAATGGCTTTCTTTCTTTATAAACAAAATATATACATGTGATTTTATCAGACTTGGGCTTTGATAATATCAGCGCCCAGATTTGATGTCTAACCTTGATACATTCGTGATACTGTCATAGCCAGTGCTACTGGTTTCGCCTTCTGCTGATAAGATTTCAAAACCAAGCAAGTGTTCAAACTCCTTTGGCTCAGGATACTGATCCGACCACTGATGTTTGGTTTTTGTGGCTCTCAAGCCCTCAAGCACTGCAGCTACTTCCTTCATCCTTGGCCTTTCCTCTCCCGTCACTCTTGTACACTCAACTGCAACTCTGGCCGCTTCCTGGATCTCCCTCTGATTAT
>PKML01064561.1:428270-537645 GCA_002933935.1 Eutrema yunnanense | reverse complement strand
AGATCTGGTATCTCCTGGTCGCCGATGTGGGGTCTCTTTTGCTTTCTTTGTTTCATCAGTCGACCAATCGAGCTTCAGCGCGGGTTAGCGGCTAGGCTAGGGTCTTTCGGCGAGGAAGATGAGTCGCATGCGGTGGCTCAAACTGGCATTTCTCGGCGAAATTGCATCGTTTCTATATCGGTGAGCCTGGAACTATGAGGACGGGATCCGGCAAGCAGAGGAGATCCCTCGGCGGTGTTCGTCATTGATGATCTTGGAAAGTGGTTTCGTTCTGCAGGGTTGGCTACGGAGTGGTCGGACCGAAGAGTGGTCTCAGAGTGGAGGATGAGAGTTTCGGTGAGGCCAACGGAGGTATCTTCTCTGAGACTCCAACCGCCAGAGGACAGTGGCGGATCTCGGGTGAATGAATCCCTTTATCCGGTGTGTAATATCTCTTCTCTTCTATGAGTAAGTTGCGAGGCGTGAATAGATTTTTTTTACTAACTTTTTATCGAGTTGCACTCAATCTCCAATATTTGGAAGCAGAAAATATTTATTTCAGTTACTATTATGCATCCAAAATATTGCATAAAAAATAGATTACATTTCCATATTGATATTAAGTTATGAGAAATCAAAGACAAGGTTGAAGACGAAGACTCCACCTCACGAACTCATGTGTTGTCGTGTGTTCATTAAAAGGTCAGATGCAAAACTTTTGACCATTCAGAAGGTTGTAAAATATTGTGAAATTATTTTGCGTAATCTTTTCAAATAATCATAGAAAATTAGGGCTGTAAATCTCTTCTTCCCTTTCTTAAATGCTGTAAATTATTGTTTAACATAAGGTTGTAAAACTTTCGTACAAAATTAAGTGTTAACTCAAATTATTTTTAATTTGTAATCATTTTTCCGTGATTAACTTTGAAAATTCTCAAGTTTTCTTTTACTAATATAAGTAGTTTTAAAAATTATCTGAAAACAGAAAAGAGTTAAGATATTAGTCTCAGTTTTGCATCCTTTTAAAAAAAAAATCTGATTATTCAAACTATTGCAAGAAAATTATATAACATTTCCAAATTTATATTAAGTTAATCTTATTTTTTATTACCCGTACGTAGTACGGGCGGAATACTAGTATATATATATATATTCAAAGAAAAAAATCTATTCAAAATCTTGCTATATTTTTCATTATAATTTATTGTATTTTATTTGAATATATATCAAAACAAAAGTTGAAAAATATTTTACTAATTTTATAAAAAGTTAGACACAAGAAAACTATATGTTTTTTAAAAATTTGTAGACTAACCACAAAAACTAGAGTCATTTAACGATGCATATTAGAGTTATGTTTTTAAGATTATAAGTTTTTGCTGGTTAGTCCGAATAATATTTTAGTTCACTGTAAAACGGGTTAAATAGACAAATTATTACAAATTGACAGATTTATCTATAATCAATAATCATTAGTTAGCTATATTGTAAAATTCAGATAAAAATAATTTTCTTTAATTTCAAAACAATTTATTTTTAAAAAAATATTCTGCGCTATAATTAGCGCGGGTTAAATCCTAGTTTGGTTTAAATGCTCAGAATAACAGATAACCATGTTATTATTATTGGATAATACAAGTATCACAATAATACATAAATAAACTATTCGACGACACTATTCAGCAACCGCTAACTAGTATGATATCTCGATAAGTTTATGGTTATCCGATAACTATATTGGATAACTATTTGATTAACATGATAACTAGTATGATATCTCGATAAGTTTATGGTTATCCGATAACTATAGAATGTTACTGTGCTAACAATAATATCTGATACTTGTAATATCTCGATAACCAATACAGAATATGAAATTGTCATGTTAACCTAGTTATATTAATTAATTAACTTTGTTATCATACATCTCGTTATCCAAACCCAGTAAAAAAAAACATGTGGTGGCCACTGCCGCCACACGATCACTGCCACCACCACCAACAATGTTACTCTTACCGACACCATCACCATCTTTCGTCGGTGTTATCGTCACCACTGTCACCATCGTCACCGCCGTCGCCGTCTTTACCATCGTCACCAATGATCTCGTCGCCATCGTCATCGCGGACACCAATCTCCATTTCCATCGTCGTCCTTCTTTTTCTTCTTCTTCTTTGTCGACTTTCACTTGATGAGAGAGAGAAAGATACACAGATAAAAATGAAATTAGATATAAAACAAAAAGGTAAAAGAGAATTTTGGTAGATAAACAGTAGATGATGAATAGTTAACCATGTTAGAGATCTAATTTCAGGGTTATTGAAAACTATGCATTATTCATCTTTATTTAGACAACAACAACACCAAAAAAAGATATGTGGTATGTAATGTAATACGTTTTCACTGTATTAGCAAGCTGATGTGGCAAATGACAAATTGTCAATCGTGACAAATCGAATCGATCAATTTAACTGGTCAAATTTTCAAGAACCAATCACTAAATAAATATTCCATCCCTTCTAAAATATAAAATGTTTTAGATTATTTAATAATTAGTTAAAAACACAGTTCAATGAATCATGAAAAAACTGTAGAATTCAAAGAGTCAAACGCATCAAATAACATTAAAAATATTCATACAAACTTGTAAAACATCTTATATAATGAAAAAAAAAAAAGTCCATAAACATTTTATATTATAAAACAGAGGAACAACAAATATATAATGGGAAAAAAATGAAATCGAAAATTCCAAAATCATCAAATGATGGTATTTATTTCTTATTATTTCACCAACGAAAAAATGTTAAAAATACTTTTATAAAATAATAAATTCAGCTTTTCTCTTTAGTAAAGTGAAAAATAGACGCTATCAGTAGGGGTGAGACATATCGGATATCCGAGAAACTGTGGGATATCCAGACCTGTATCCAGAACCGGTAGATACGAGTTTTAATTATTGGGATCCGGATCCAGGACTTCCGAATATCCGTGTAGATATTAAGATATCCGTAGATATCTGAATCCGTAAAAGATAAAAAAAGAAATATATATATTAAAATAATGATAAAATTAAATTTTTATATAATATTTTGTTAAAAAAAATCGGTGACTATTCTCATTCTTCTTGGCAATTCCAAAACTAAAAACCCTTCTTCCCTCCGAGAAGTTTTATTGAGGATGTCCGTCGAGGAAGACGCCACCGTTAGGGAGCCATTGGATCTGATTCGTTTAAGTATCGAAGAGAGAATCTATGTTAAGCTCCGATCGGACCGTGAACTCCGCGGCAAGCTTCACGTTCGTTTCTCTACGACTTTCTTGTTTTCTTTCCCCTTCGGATTCCAGATTTAATCTTGGTTTCGGTTTTGTATTCCTTTTCGTTGATTTTAGCCGTAGTTTTATGCTCTCACAGTTTCATGTCGATTTTTGACCTCATTTTGTAGAGTTTCAATTTCGAAAGCCTCGCGAGCTTTTGGCGTTGAAACCTCAGTTTTCAAGATTCCAAGTCACCCACTTTTTTTTGGTTTGCTTCAGGCTTTTGATCAGCATTTGAATATGATTCTGGGTGATGTTGAAGAGGTTATTACGACAGTAGAAATCGACGACGAGACATACGAAGAGATTGTTCGGGTATGTAGTTTTCTAACTCAAACAAGAAAAATTGGATGATGTAGGGTTGTTTAGTAATAGATGACGTTTTGGGGTTCTAAATGTTTCAGCTTTCACAATACCTAATTGCCTTTTCTCTTTGGATGAGTTCATAGCTTATGTAGTAAGTCTGTTTAACTGCTCAACCTTGAGTTTTTTTTTTTTCCCTCCAAATGTGATGTGTTTAGCTTATGATTAGACCAGTGTTCTTCGATTCGTAAAAAGATAACGTTTCAATGTTAACTGTACAATCATAAAGTTCTCCCTGCTGATGGCACTTGCTTCTTTTCAGACAACGAAGCGAAGAGTTCCGTTTCTATTCGTGCGAGGAGATGGAGTTATATTGGTGTCGCCGCCTTTGAGGACGACATGAGTTCAAATAGAATGTTCTTGTGTATTGGGATCTGATCTAAGTAAAAACATTATTTTTTCTTCTTCTGATTACTTAGCTTCTGATCTGTTTTTGTGTGTTTTGTTTCTTTTCCCAACATTTAAACCAATTGTAGCTAGAAATTGCATTAGAACCCTTGTTAACGTGCTTCGTTATAGTAGAAGCGGTGTAACATGCTTCATATTGTCGACTCTTACCGTTTATGTATGAACACTCGTGTTCTTTCTCAAATTCATTGATTTCGAACCCTATTAGGAAAAGGGATTGATTACCTATTTAGATATGTAATCCATGAAAGACATTTTGATTAACCGAACCATTAAATCGATTCTCGGATCATGAGGATGAATACGCAAAGAAGATTGAATTGAATAAAAAAGTAGAGGCCAAAAGTTGGAGACGATATCATGTTAAAACATGATACATAAAAGAAAGGATATATAACCAATTAGACCGCAGGGAGTATTGAGATCAAAGGTTGGAAATGGAATAAAGATCTAAAGATCCTATTGGAATAATCATCAACACGCTTCGAGTCATAGTAACATGGGACCAATGCATCGAGAATGAGATACATAGTCTTATCTTCGTCTGGGTCTGGTTTGAGCTGGAGAACCCATTGATTGTGACTCTCTATAGTTTCTGCTGGGAGAATCCATTGATGCTCTGGAAGACGAGTAGGCAGCTTTGGTTACTGGAGGCGTTGAATGCAACGGGACTGTCTCAACGAAGCATGCACTATTCAGACGGGTCTTCTCTAGCTCCAGTTGAAGCATATCACTTGTACATTGCTGTGCAAGAGCCTAAAAACAGCAACATTAAAAAAACATAACCGCTTTTATTAAGCGGTTTTTTAGCTTTGAAGATGGTAAATATCAAGTGGTGATTAAGGAGAAATAGTCTTACAATGAGATCGTCTGGAGATACGGATGATTGTTTGTCATCTGAAATTGCATCTTCGCTGCCACGCGTTGGTTTCCGGTGATGCCCTCCTGCGTTGTTCTCAGCTGTCTCGCTGATGCTCTCTGTAGCTTTCTCCAACACAGCTCCTTGCAGAGACTTTAGAGACTCGGTTGCATCGGCCGTGAGATATGGATTCAGTATAGTCTCGAAATACTCGAGCTGCATCATCAGTTTGTGAAAACATATTACAATCTTTAACTATTAACCCACTCGCTAAATAAAGCTGAGAAGACTAATATGTTTACCTCAAGCATCAGTTGGCAGAAACCATTTGCATCTATTGAGCCCAGGTCGTCAGAGCTATTTTCTTCTAGAAGACTCAGAAAAGTGTCGATCAGACCTTCGACCAAAGTGCCAAGAATTTTTTCCAGGAGAGGTTTGGCACCCGCAAATACCTGTAATTACAGTTCTCAGTGTAAAATTAACGGGTTTTCGCACTAGGAATACTCAAAGTCTGGTGGTCAGAAGAAATGGTTATAGAAAGTTTGAATGTCGTAATGGTCAAACAAACTCTCTTGGTATAATGAAACAATGGTAATACCTCTGCATGGACAGCAACCAGAGTGTGCAACAACTCAACAGCAGCATCTCTTATGCCCTGAAGGAAAGGTTTAGTTATTGGTTCTTCAGAGAAGACAAGAGGCTAAACAAATATATTCATTGATTCTAAGGAACAAGAAAAATCACAGCTGAGAGTTAACTTGCTACTTACTTTTACTGGAGGTGCTGCACCCCACTGAACACCAGAGCCCAGCAAATAATTTGTTGCAGCAGTTCTGATCAAGTGTGCCTGGGTACAAGAAATATAGATACACATTTAAAAGGAAAGGGTTAAAAGAAAGAACAATCCTGTTTCCATTGTTCAGTGGAGGTGCATCAATTCTCTAAACGCAGCGATAGCATTACTAAAGTAACCTAACAGATTAAATGTTACCTTAGCAAAAGTGTAATGTTCGAGGACCTTCTCTCCAAGACCAGAGAAAGACATTATTAGATCTTGAAGATCGCTGCAGTCTTCATCATTTCTCCTGCAACATTTAAGAGACAATGGATTGGCCAGTAAACAATAACACCATCTACTAATTCTCATGATGACATTCAGAATTTTGAGAAGGAAGTTGCAGACATTGGTACTAATTAGTACGGTCGAGACATGTAACCCGGTGACTGAGTTTCTCATTCAGACAGTGGTACTAATTATCATGGTCGAGACATTTAAGCATGACTGAGTTTGTCCAACGTCTCTACCGGTTAGAGCAGAGGTAGGTAAATCTTGATATTAAAAAAGCACCAACGAAGTCAAATAAGAAAGGGACCCACCTAGACTGTAACCAGGTATATTTGTACTTGTTGTAAAGCTCAGAGGCAAGTTCGTCTTTGCAATAACCTATATTACTTAAGATCATCAACAACTGCCTGTGGGGATCAACAACACTTTCAGGAGCATTTATAGATGGTTCTTCCTGGTGGTCGTTGGAATATCCATTTTGCCAACTCTCTTGCTTTGAGGTGCCTTGAGAAAGGTCAGCACCAATTTGCTCCAAGTGAGCTGATATATGCAAAAAGCAATTAGCATATCAACATAATCATTGTCTAGTGTGCGCATCTGACTCTATCCGCATAAATGTTTCCTTTTGTCTGCCCACATGAATGTGTGGGAATATACATGTGCTATCACGGAAGTTTGGTGTAAAAGACTTACCAGCAAAATCCAGAAAGCAGTTCAAAAAGGCAAGTCTAACAGATATCAGGATTTCCTCAATATGGGCAAACATATCTTCTGATCTAGCAGCTTCACCTTTTAAAGACAAAATCATCCTGGAAAACGCATATCCAGAAATCAGCAGCCATTAAAACACAGAAATTAGCGGTACACAATTGCATATGCAGTTTTCTGAATATCTCTAAACCGCATTTATGGTTCATTTTCTGAGTATCATATTCTTCACTAACAGAATCATAAAAATGGCAATTTGGCAACTGCCATGTTTTTCTCTAACTAGAGAGAGCAGTAGAACATCAAATCATAGAGTACTGTCTAGCTGGAATCAAATATATCTAGAACTCTAACAAAATATACAGCAAAAATTTGTAACTATTAAATTACACAAGGTTAAGTATTTGTATATACATGTAACTGCAAGATGCTAGAAACTTACAGATTAATTTGTTCCATCCCAGAAACGATAATTGAACGGAATGCAAGGGGCAGGTAAGAGATGGAATATGGAGATCTATTCCTTTCAAGAATAGAAACTGGTATCCACATCTCCTCCTTTGATATTCCTTCTGTAGACGCCCTCATCCAAGAGCAAAGCCTTTGGATGTATATTTTAGTGATTTCCACCTTAACTTTTCTTAGTGCCATGACTGCCAAAACCAAAAGTGTATACATAATCTCAGTATACTTAGCGAAACAACAAGCTCAAGCTTCAGAAGAAACTCAAATACCAGCACTATGGGGAGCTGACTCTTTCGCCTCAAACGCTTGGCATGCTTTTGATACTTCTTTGATGGTATCACTCATATATGGGTGGAGAATGTATGATTCGTCAAAATCATGAAATGTGCTTTGCACCTACACAAGCAATAAGCAAGGGAATTTTTTTATTAGAACCAATGCATGGAACAGATAACAGGGTTCATCTTTCCAGTATGGCAAAGAAAAGCTCTATTGAAAAGATACAGTTGACAGAAAAGAGAGGCAAGGAGATGACCTTTGCTTCATAAACAGAAATGGTATTGCGTATCATCCCCGCAACTTCTTCCAAAGAATGACTTGAATACCTTGCCTCTTCCACCTTCTCCTCAGCTTTGCTGGCTGAAGTATCATTAACTTGGGAAGACTGAATTGGTAAGATTCAAAAAAGTAAGATTTACCTCCATTTGTCCAAAAGAAAGAAATAGGTACTACCTTCAGCTAACAAAATTACAATACACAGATTTAATCTACTGCAGGAGCAGAGCACATAGGAGAATCATGTACCTTGGCAAATTTCCCACTGAAAACAGAAAGAGCTGTTTTCCAAAACGCAGGGAGATGATATATGATTACAGCAGTCAATCTTTTGATGTATCTTCCTCTCAAAGCTTCATTTTCTTTGCCCACTGAGTCTACTGGTGGTAGGTCAACTTGAACTTGATTATCTTCCATAGAAGACGTGTCATCTGACTGAAAGATTGAAGAAAGTACGAAATGTTATCATCTTTAGACCTGAATCTTGCTTATATTGCAATAATATAGCTGCTCTCACAGTTGAACTCACAACTTGAACACCATTTTGTTGGATTTGTCGCCACTTTGCGTCAGAGAGAGCTCTCTCATGCACCTGGTTGCGCAAAATTTCCATCCTTGCTTCATGATCAAATGTACACTTTTCAAGCAGCCCATGGATTCTATGATTCTGATAAAAGAAAGAACCAAGCCAGAAAACCTTATATATATATATTTCCACAAATAGTCTGGGAAACTATATATAGTGTGTGTTTCTAGACCACAATCATGAAAGAAAGAGATGCATAATAGCAGAGGCTAAGAGAGTCAACTTCGGATATTAAAGTCAAAAGACTCAAAACTATCAGGAATCCACACACTACTCAGCACTAACGTAGGAAAGTCTTGGAGAAAAGAGCAACAACATCTAATGCACTGACCTGAACATTTAAGTAATGCCAAACAGGATCAGATTCGGGCTCCAGCTCCAGCAAAAGCCTCACAGTGTTTTCCAGCTAAATTAAGCAAATAAATTTTAGCGTCAAGCAGAGGAAGAGAATGGAGAAGATACATGAATGTCTATAACAAACATTAATTGGTGACTCAAATCTTACAAAGGGAAGCTTGAAAACTTCAATAACTGTACATTTGGGAACTGATAGCGATATTATAACAAAAGCACCAGGCCATCCTTAACTTATTTAAATGATGGACTGGTCATTCCATTAGTACTTTACATTAGAATGGAAGTGGTATAGTTAACTTACAGTCGTAAAATCTATTTTCGGATCTTCCATAGATCTGTAAAGGGTGCTTTTAAACTCCTGCATCACTTTCTCAACTTCCTCGAGTACGCGCTTGAGTATATTTACCTGTAAGATATGTGTTACTCTACACTTTCGAAAGCGTTGTAATGCAAGTGAATAATATCCTAACAAGTGAATGCTGGGAGAAACATGAGTGGTATATGTCTGAAGAGTGTGATCAATGGGGAAAGCATACATGAGAAGGAAGAGCAATAGACTTCGCCTTCTTGTATTCCCGAACAGCCAAGTCATACTCGCCTTTGCTAATACTGCTACGAATTATGCTTGGTAAATTGAAGAGTGTGCGGAATCTCTGAAGCATTCCTTGAACAGACCTGATCTTCTCAGCTTGGGCCTAAGAATAATGGTGAAAAAGGCTTAAGCAGATAGCAAGAGGCTACAGCAACACCAAAAACCAATAGTATGTGACCAAACCAACCTGTCTCTCAAAAAGTGGCTCAAAAGCAAGATTAGCCCGTGATGTCACACTCTTCATACAATTGAACAAATGAGTAGTTCCAGATCCTTCTGGGTCGTCTTCGATCCGTTTCAGTTTTGATTCAATATCTGTAACGAAAGGCAGTAGTCTTCACATCAACAAGGCAGAAGATAAAAGCAAAATAAACCACCAATTGAGTGTAATAATACATACCATCAATTGTTGTTTTACACGAGACGAAGCAGTCAAAATTATCTTTCACCAATTGTTTCCTTTGTAAATTACGTCCCTTTAAGTCACTTTTCAGGGCAAGGGCACCAGATTCCAAGTCCGCTGCACTTGTCTCTTGGTGAATGCGAGAAAGAAACAGCTTGGGATCGAAATGGTCAGAGATGTACACCAACTTTTCTGCAAATACTCAGACGAGTATAATGCAACTTAGAAAACCGGAAGTTGTACATAGAATAAGCCCATAGAAAGTTCAAGTCTTTTGTAAGAGCTAAATTAACTTCAAGTTGTAAGTATGGTCTGAAGAAATACATACCCCGAAGTGCATTATCCACTCTCTCAGCTTTTGAAAGACTTTCTGATGACTCAGTGATTAATCTCAGGGTCTTGTTATCTATTATCCTACGAGGTACACAAAAAGCCATGTTTAGCTATCATGTTCTCGGAGATAGAGTAAAATATCTGATTGACGTTCAAAGTGAGCAACACAAACAAGAGGAAGTACCCTAATTTTAGTGGATCAATGCATTCCATGCCACGAGGGAATGATTGCAAACTAGTAAGAACAGCTTTCTTGCCAGCTCCAGATACCTTCCGCTCAAGCTTATCAGTCACAGGCGGTGCTGTTCTTGACTCCCGCATATCACGAACCCTGCGGGCAAGCTGCCAAATGTCATCAGCATTAGAGTGAAATGTTCATATTTCCAACTGAATCTGCGTGATGCCATAATTCTAACAGAACTAATGGCCTTGAGTTGGGCTCTGCATATCAAATCCTTTCCGAGGATCTCAAAACCATTCTATGAACGGAATATTCAGGGTCATACGATTGATATCACATAGCAATTAAGCAAAGATTACTTAAGACAACTTTAAATCAAAACGATGCAACAAACACAACTACAGCCAAACGAAAATACAAATTCTTAGCTCGAAAGCATAATCTTACCAAAATCAAATTAAATCCAGACGGGATAGATACGTACCTCAGCTTCATTTACTCGTTTCCAGCAATCGGGCTCCAATCCATCCCAAGCTCCATCATCTTCCTTCCTCGCTCTTCCTCTCTCCCTGCCACTGCCGCCTGTTCCTCTTCTCCCACCAGATTCAGCACCACCTCTTCCCCGATCCTTCTCCACATCCTCATCCCCGCTCGAAATGCTGAGCAATTCAACCTCCGATTCCTCGTCCTCATCCATCGATGGCTTCCTTGCCGTCGCCGCACCTCCCATCGACTTCTGCGGCGGAGGGGCTGCCGGCTTCTTCTGTTGCCGTGGCTGCTGCACTAAATTGGCGACGGGCTTGCGGGAATTGGCGGAAGGAGGCTTCTGATAGGTAAGATCTCTCTGAGATTGCTCCTTCAACGCCATTTGAAGGAGCTCATCTTCGTCGAAATCGTCGCTGTCGCTCGACATTTTATCCGCTGAATCAGATGATCGTCTCGGTTTCTTCCTCCCTTTGAGCTATCGGAGAGATCTGTACTGTACAGATTTTCTTTTCTTTTCTTTTGTCACAAATCTGTTTTTGACTTTCTCTTTTTCCCGTGTGGTGAATTTTTCTTCTCTTTTTATTTATTTGTTTATAACTTTTCCTCCATTTATTAATGGGGAAAACAAAATGCAAAAGGGGAGCGTAAAACGCTGTCGTTTCGTTAATTAACTTAAACCTAAAATCCTTATAAATACGCGACAAAACAAAACAAAAATCCTAAAATCACAAACTAGTCTGCAACGAAGAACTCTTCTCCCAGAAGGCCTAATCTTCTTCTTCGGTAACTTCTTTGCTGTTCCGTAAATCTTCCTGGTTTGTTTTTGCCTAATATGAAGAGAAGCCCATCAGCGAAAAAGGTAAACTTCTCTCCATCTCTCGCTATGATTTATTGGGATTCGTGTGTTATTGTTAGCTTTTGAAATCTGCTACCTGATTGTATTTTTTTTGTTTTCGGTATTGGGTGAATCACAGACTATATTCATCTTCGAATTTTATCAATGGATCGGAAGAACTCGAGTGCGTGTGGTGGAGACGAAGATCATCCATTTGTATCGTCGTCTATGGGAGGTGAAAAATCTAAGAATAAATCATATGTGATAGATGAAGAGAACTCCATTGGCGTGGAGCTATGTGAGAAGCCTAAAGCTGGGGAAGAGAAGGTTGTGATCACCGGAAAGAAAAAGGGAAAGAAAGCTTGCAAAAAACCTATACAGCTTGAGGAGAGTGATGGATTTGCTGGAAAAAATTCAGAGGCGATTACTTTTTCTGGGAAAAATAAGATGAAATCGAAGAATGGGGGATCTATTAGCTTTGCTCTGCCTCAAGTTGAAGATTACAAGGAGGAAGCCGAGGATGACAGTAGTTTTAAATTAGGCGATGAGTCCATACTTTCAAGTGAAGTAACCGAGGAAACTAATGATGTCAAAGATTCTGCTACTAAGAGTGAGGAGGTTGGAGAAACCTCAAAGAGTAAGACAAAGAAGAAGAATAAGAGTGCACATGAAGAAGATGATTTGGACAAGATTCTTGCAGAACTTGGGATAACTCCTGTTCCTGTTTCACATGAGCCAGTTGTACCTGCAAATGGTGCTGGTGAGAAGGATGGAGAAGAGACTGTTGAGTCAGCTGCGGCAAAGAAAAAGAGAAAGAAGAAGGACAAGGACAAGAAAGTAGCTACTTCGTTTAATCAAGAGAACTCAATGTCTGAGCCATCACAGCCCAAGAAGAAAGATGGAAAGGGTAAAGTAGCGGAGAAGAAAGTTCCTAAACATGTTCAAGAGATGCAAGAGATTATTGCGCGGCGAAAAGAAGCTGAAGAGAGGAAGACGAAGGAAGAAGAAGAGAAATTGAGGAAAGAAGAAGAGGAGCGCCTCATGCAGGAAGAGCGAGAAAGGGAGGCTGAAGAGATTAGACAGAGGAGAAAGATAAGAAATAAGGAGAAATTGCAGAAGAAGAAGCAAGAGGGCGGGATTCTAACAGAAAAGCAAAAGAGGGGTGAAGCTTTCAAGAACAAGGCGTTGACTGAAGCTGGGATTCTTCTTGTTGCAGATAAAAACGGTGATTCCTCAAAGCGTCCCATTTATGCCAACAAAACAAAATCAGCTCGCGAAAAAGCAAAAGGTTCTGCTTCTATCCAGGTGAAAGATGATGTAGAAACAAAACCAGCTGACGATGAAAGGATTGATAGAATAGAATCAGCAGACACGGAAGAGAAACAAGCAGCTGCTTATGTAGCACAGGAGAATGGTGATGAGAAGGATGATTGGGAAGCAGAAAGCGGGGATTCTGTTAATCTTAAAATAATGGGTGATTATGATGACGAGGACGAAGAACCTCAGCCTGTGGTTAAGAAAGAATTAAAAGACACTGCATCAAAGGCACATTATTCAGGTCATGATAAACACTAGTTTCTTTATTCCTTGTCTGTTTTTAATCTAATATTTTGGGTTTCAATACAGATCCTCTCACTGATAGACCAACAGTAAAGGCTGGATTTTCAGGCAAGCCAACAACAGCTGCCAAAAAAGCTACCCCTAAGGGGGATGATGCTACTCGGCCAAAAGATACTTCTGAAAGGGGTAAAGGTTCAGTACTGAATGAAGAAGGTGTTAAAGAAAGCCAAGAAAATCTTCGCTCTCCTATTTGCTGCATCATGGGACATGTTGACACTGGTAAAACAAAACTGTTGGATTGCATCAGAGGAACAAATGTTCAGGAAGGTGAAGCTGGAGGTATTACTCAACAGATTGGTGCAACATATTTCCCTGCAGAAAACATCCGCGAGAGGACCAAGGAGTTAAAAGCTGATGCAAAACTTAAGGTGCCAGGTCTATTGGTTATTGATACGCCTGGGCATGAGTCATTCACAAATCTGCGGTCAAGGGGTTCAAATTTGTGTGACCTTGCAATTCTAGTGGTTGACATAATGCATGGTCTAGAGCCACAAACCATAGAATCTCTAAATCTTTTGAGAAGGAAGAATACCGAATTCATTGTTGCCTTGAATAAGGTGAGAGTTCTTGTCATTCTGTTGGGTATGTGGTTGATTTTTTCTATTGTTACTGATGTGTGGCAATATAAACCTCTAACTTGCAGGTTGATAGGTTATATGGGTGGAAAACAAGCAAGAATGCTCCTATAAGGAAGGCAATGGAGCAGCAATCGATAGATGTGGTTAATGAATTTAACACGAGGCTCACTAGGGTAAGTCATATGTCTAAAGGTTTTGATTTAACGATTTAGGGTGGATGGCATGTAACATGTATTGTTTCATTGTTGTTTCAGGTTATAACTCAGTTCAAAGAACAAGGACTCAACACTAAGCTTTATTACAAGAACAGAGAAATGGGAGAAACTTTCAGTATTGTACCTACTAGCGCTATAAGGTCTGAAATTTGTTTGTTGTCTTCAATTTCCAGTCCAACATAGACGTCAACTAATGGATTAATTTTCAATATTGATATCTCAGTGGGGAAGGGATTCCAGATCTGTTGCTTTTGTTGGTTCAATGGGCTCAGAAAACAATGGTCGAGAAACTCACATATGTTGACAAAGTGCAGGTCTGTCTCATTTCTCTCTAGGGAATTCGTCATTTCTGCAATACAGCATACTTATCTTTTCTTGAAATGGTTAAACAGTGTACCGTTCTTGAGGTCAAAGTTATTGAAGGCCATGGTATGACAATTGATGTTGTTTTGGTCAACGGTGTACTTCACGAAGGTGATCAAATCGTTGTTTGTGGGTCAAAGGCAAGTAGAAACCTCAGGGGGCATACCTAAACATATCATGTGCCAAGTATTTCATAAAGCTGGAAACTTGATGTTATTGTTTCGTTTCCTTTTCTACTATTCCAGGGACCAATTGTAACAACTATTAGATCATTATTGACTCCTCATCCTTTGAAGGAACTACGGGTGGAGGTACTTTCAGATAGTCTATTTCTTCCCTCTTGTTACTGTTATTCGTAGGGAAACATGGTTTGTGTTATATTCCTTTTCCATACACGATGAGAATTTCCTGGTCTAATGTTTCAGGGTAAATATCTCAATCATAGAGAAGTAAAGGCTGCACAGTGTATCAAGATTACTGCACAGGTGATTATCTCTTACATAACACCACAGTCTTCATTACTAGCCTCACTGTTAAATATGATTTGAAATGTGGAGCACATCCTGAACAAATCCTTCCCATATTTTTGGTGTTTATAAAAGGGCCTTAAACACGCCGTTGCTGGTACTTCCTTGCATGTGATTGGACCTGATGAGGACGTGGAAGAAGCCAAGAAAACGGCCATGGAAGATATAGAGTCAGTTATGAGCCGGATTGACAAAAGTGGTGAAGGAGTTTATGTACAAGCTTCTACATTGGGGTCTTTGGAAGCATTGCTTGAGTTCTTGAAGTTCCCAGATGTAAAAATACCTGTCAGTGGTATTGGCATAGGACCTGTGCATAAGAAGGATATCATGAACGCCGGCGCAATGCTAGAGAGGAAAAAAGAGTATGCTACGGTTTTGGCTTTTGACGTGAAAGTAACTGCAGAGGCTCGCGAACTTTCAGACAGAATGGGAGTAAAAATCTTCTGCGCTGATATCATCTATCATCTGTTCGATCAGTTTAAGGGTTACATCAAGGATATCAAAGAGGAGAAAAGGAAAGAAACAGCCTGTGAAGTAGTGTTCCCATGTGTCCTTAACATTTTACCAAACCGTGTCTTCAATAATAAAGACCCAATTATCTTGGGAGTCTATGTCACCAATGGAATACTCAAGGTATATACTAATTTTCTTATGAGGATCTGTGTACACACATGTCCTCTGGATCTAACAATGGTCTTGATGGTTTAGGTTGGAACTCCCATGTGCATTATCAAAGAGATTGAGAATCTAAGAGTGTTTATGGATATTGGGCGCGTTGCATCTATTGAGAAGAACAAGAAGCCAGTTGACTATGCAAAGAAAGACGAGATGGTGGCTATTAAGGTATGAGATCGCTTTCTTTCTCTTCAATGGCATTTGACCTTGTAAAAACCAATGAATTGTTTGTTTTCCTGTAAGATCATTGCCTCTAACCCTGGAGAACAGAAGATGTTTGGGAGGCACTTTGGTATAGACGACGAGCTTGTCAGTCATATTTCTAGGCGATCATTCGACATACTCAGAACAAACTACCGGGTAAGTTTGATAAGTCTTTCTTGTAACAAATTAACTGTGCTTTCAAACTAAAACCCCAAACCTTTATTGCAGGATGAGTTATCTCTCGACGAGTGGAATCTTGCTTTGGAACTTGAAAACATGTTCAAGCTACAATAGATTCATACTCTCTTTACATAAACACAGACACTGAAGATTTGAGAGACATTTTGCGTTTCCTTTTTCTTTTGTAATCTGCTGATTGATGATCGTTCTTCGGTTTTGATATTATAGACATTTCTTTAAAATGCCCCTAAATTATTCTATGCGATCAATTAACCTTAACCCTCGTGTTTTTTACAATTTTCTTTGGATTAAACTCCCAATATCTTACCAAACTTGGAAGATTAGAAATTATTGATGCTCGTAAAATTTACGCAGACTTGTGTAAATGTTTAGCTTGCATAGTTATTATATGTATTGATTTCTAAGTAGAGATGTCAGACGGGCCAGCCCGCGTCCAAATAGCCCGACCCGATGCGGTTTTAATTTTTTTTCGGGTCTCGCGGGCTGACCCGTCGCGGGCCGCGGTTCCAAAATGATGTGTCCAAACCCGACCCGCCTATATTCTACGGGTTTGCGGGCTGACCCGCGGGTTCGTTGCCTTTTTTTTTTTTCCTTTACCTCGGTTGACGGTCGGGTTCGTTGTCTTTATGGATACAAGTTTCGTTACGTTTGAGTTTTTAATGAATTTAAATGTAAATATTTGTAATATCTATATTTTTTTTTCTTAATTCATTACCATTTACGAATTTACATTTTCCTTAATTTCAATATATGAACTTTAAGTTACCGTAAAAGTGACTATCACCAACTTTAAAACATGCGCTTTGAATCCCATCCAATCAAGCTCCCAAAACACGTGATATATTTGTTCATTTGTTCTTCAAGACAATTATGTCTTTAAGACACTATAAGTAGTATACCTTTGGCGATTGTTCTTCAAGACAGTGGAAGAAGATGGATTGATGTGCCAGTTCCTCTTTCTCTGATTGATGAACCAATTGTTTATATGCTTTAGCTGCAAGCCTGCAAACATGTCTCCTGCACCAATCTCGCCTTATCTTCCTCCTGCAAAATCAATAATATGATTTAATATGTTCACTGTTTATTACTTGGGACTTGGGAGTGTCAAGTTAGAAAGAGATTTGGGATGAGTGAGAGAGAGAGAGAAAACTCACAGTAGGGTAAGGCCATTTCGAATGAGATTGCTACCATGCCTTGAGAACAGAGGTGGTGTCTCCTGGTAATTTCCCAGCTCTTCTCTTTCAATACTTTTGGTGAGATGTAGAGATAAACAAAACAGAGCTTAGGAAGTACATTGAATAACAGTAATATAAGTAGACAAAGAAGCAAATTTTTTGGTTCGTTGGTCAAACACCCAACAAACTTCAAAATCAATTCAATAGCCCCTTCACATGTAGCTTTTTAGGCACAGTACCCATGTTGGAGAATAAAAGCCAAACCAGTAACCAACATTGAGAACAGCCTCTTGCCATATAGACAGATGCGGAGAAGGGTGGAGTTGAATCTGCTGGTTTTGGCTCAAAGGAAAAAGATACCGCCAAATTCTCTAAAGAAGGGCACAAAGAAGAGGAATCGAGGGAATTGTGAATCTGTGTGGTCCTCTCGCTAAAGTTTTATGGTTTAGAGTTGTTCTAGATGAAGCACACCCTACGCTTAGCATGAAGGCACCAACATGCCTTTGCAACTTGGGTTTTGTGATTTTTGATGCTTTTGTGCTTCATCTAGAACTATATGTTCATGGCGGATACATGAGAGCCTGGCCTGATCAAAACTCTTTTGACAAACTCAGTTACATATGTAGTTTATTCCTGGTTTTTTAGCATATGAAAACCATTGAACTAACTATATAGGTTTTTGTAAAGAAGTAACTAGAAAAAGGTTAGCTTTGCTCTTATAGAATGAAACTGAGCATTATCAGAACAATCTGCACGAGCAACGTGATTGACATGTATATCAATTTCTAGTCACTAACCCAAATATATATGATACTTTTTAACATCATTCATGCCATATACTCACTTACTACTTGATTCAGAAGATAAATAAACAGTACATACCTCAAAAGAACAAAGTTATTGACTAGTTTTGCTTATTACCTGTTTGAGTTCATGTTTAAGTTCTTGTCTAACTCATTCCATCAAGGATCTCTCGCTCTCAGTAGGAATCAAATGATCAAAACCCAACACATCTAAGCCCCCATCTAGAGATGTCAATTTGGGCAGCAAACATATTAGCATCGTTCTCTACTTGTTCATCTTCATCATCCGACATTGCTGCTCCCATGACTTCACCTGGAGACACTCCTATCTCACCAACAAGGCAACAACACACATCGTTTAATTAATTTTGTAACGAAACACAAAGAGATCGTCTTTTGTCAATGTAATACTACTTTCCTACACCTCATAAGATTTTCAGAACTAAATGCTAATGATGAGATATGATACATTCTCAGTGAACAAACATCACCTGCTCAGATAGAGAAAGAAAGAGAGAGAGAGAGAGAAAGAGAGAGATAAGCTTAAGAACAAACCAAAATCTCGATGGACGAGAGACCCGAGACGGAGCTAATATCAATACCAGCGACGCCGCGAGTTTCCCCACCCGAGATTCAAACTCCTTCCGGTCAAAGATTGTCTCGTCCCGCATCGGAATCGATTTCACAGCGACTCCGTCCGGTCAAAGATCTTGAAATCGTAAAAACAATGGATTTTGCGGTTTAGACCGCAGACCCGCAAACCCAGGACGGGTCAACCCGCAAAACCTAACTTCCCGCACGGGTCAAGCCCGCGAGGCCCGCTCGTTTTTGGAAAAATTTTTTTGTGTCCAGGCCCGCCCCGCGATGGGCTTATTTGGGCCGAGCCCGCGGGTCAAAGCCCAAATTCTAAGTATAGGCTTAAAAAATATAGAGGGGTATTGTGTAAGTTAATACAATTTGAGGCGAATCTGTGAATTCAGAGAAGTTAAGGGTTACATTTTTTAGATATACATGTGAATCCAGAGAAGTCATTTGTGCTTTTGATTCTTTCCCTGTTCGTGGCGCCGTCAATCTAGGGTTTCTGGTGGGTAGAAGGACATTGTGTTCAGTGTTAGAAGTGAAATCACAGGATGTCGGTAATCGAAACCCATGTTTGAAATCTTTTACAGTGTCGTATCTCGTGAATTGCTGTGGAATCTGCTGAATCGAATTCCAGATTAGTCAAATTGGTTTCTTCCAAGAAACCAGACTCTGTGCTCGCTCTCTCCAAGGACCATGGCTTCACCAATGTCATCAAATCATTTCCTCGTATTCTTTCACTTAGCCCAGAGGACATTATCTTACCCAAGCTCATGTTTTTCAATTTGATCGGGTTCTCAACCTCTGATACTGTGAAACTAATCTCGTCTACCCCTAAGACGCTATCCTTTAGCTTGAACAAGAGACTCATCCCTTGCTATGAATCCCTCAAGAGAGCATACTCGTAGAGGAAGAAAAAAAAAGGAAGATTTTGCGAGTTTGTTCTATTGAAGTGAGTCTTGCCTAACACTTATGTTTTTCTTGTCTCCGGTAATGTTTTTGATGAATGTTGTGACGCTTAATTGCCCATAGGTGATGTTTCTGGTCGTGAAAGTACAAATTAATATTTTCTTTTTTTTCTTGACTTATTTGCACATATAGACACGTCTTTTTTTATTTTTCTTTTTTTTTTATTTGGATAAAAAGACGATTTTACGCGTTGTTGCCGTATTGTACAGAGTCAAACTCAAAAAAATCGTGCATGTATAGTATTCAAAATGCTAAAAACCTAAATATTTTAAAAAATGTTAAAAAAATTAACAAAAATGGTTATTTATTGGTTATGTTTATTTTTAAAATGGAAATATCTATGATTCTTTTATGTTTCATAATAAAAGCCACATGTTCCATTTTCCTTTTTACGAGGATGCGAGAGTTTACACGCAATCTCGTGCCAAAAGTCGGCATGAAATTAGCTTTACAAATCGGAATAATACATATGAGATTATAGAACACGACAACGATTTCCAAAAGTAGTTCTCTTTTAATTTTGTATTTTTTTTCGGAGATCATCGATTTGTCATGACTCTGTGTAATGTTATGGATATGTGCTTCGAGTGGAACTATTATCCGGTATCTAAGATCCGATTCGAGATTTGTTCTGATTCGTTCCGAAAATTTGGATATTTAAAAGGGTCGAATCTGGATCCGGATAAGAAAATTTTGGATCTATCAAAACCGGATACGGATCTTTTAAATATATTAAATTTATATTTTATTAATAAAGTTTTTTAATATATTGAGATTTAGATATATATATATATAAATCATTTGAATAAAATTAAATTTTTTTATATATAATAACAGATTTTCTTACAAAATATTATATAAATTTTTAATTTTATCATTATTTTAATATTTTATTATTTCTTTCGGATCCATATCCGAATCCCGATATCCGCAGATAGGCCTAGACATTCGGGTACCCGTTCGGTTCGGTTCTTTCGGTTTCAGGTATTTCAGTACTAGAGGTTTAGGACCCATTCAGCTATTTCCTTTTTTCGGGTCGGGTTCGGTTCGGTTCTCCCCGGATTCGGTCGGTTCTGGATACCCAACATTTATCCCAAATACACGAAAAAAACTAAAAAATTGGTTCAATTTAAATAAAATTTTGTTAACTTTTGTGAAAAAAAAAAAATTTCATTCACAAAACACATCATTTTCTTTATCAAGAACGAAATGGAGGTATATAATTCAGGTCTACTTGATATTATATAGTTGTAATTTCTAACAGGTTCTAACTACCAACAAATTTAGCGGTATTTTGGTGTATTAATTTTGCGGTTTTTGCACATTTTGAGGTTTAAATTAAAAGGATTTTAATTTTTAATATTCATAATTTGTTTCGCATCTAATGAATGTTAAATTTTCTGATTTCCTTACTCTAAAAATTTACGGTTATCCAGATTTTTCGAATCAAACCAAATCTGATAACAAATTAAACGGAAAAAAAAGAAACATTTTACGGATATCTTGCCGTGTCTTAAATAGAGCTACAAGTGTTAAATATCATTATTGAAAGAAACTTTATATGACAGATTTATTTCACATACATGATTATAAAGAGATTCCATTCGTATCAAATTCCCACCAAATAAAACAAGTCACGAGTCTATTCCAAAGTTTCTTATGTATCTTTAAAAAAAAAAAAAAAAACGTAACCGCTTCCATTTTGTTGCATGAACACATGAAGAAGTGTTCGTTCACGTATATAAAACACACACAAACCATCACAAACCATGTGACCCAATCAGTTTAGTCAAACCAAAAGTAACCGCCATAGCTAACCATCCTCCAATCAAAACCCTAGCCGACGACTTAACCACCGGTGCTTTCCCCAAAACAGCTCCTAACCACCCAAACATAACCAACGCCAACGTAACCGCCGCCACAATCACTCCAAGCCTCACGTTATACTCTTTCACAAACGCAGCCGCCAATAAAGGCACAATCGCTCCCAAAGAAAACGCTAACGCAGACGCTGCAGCCGCTTGCATCGGGCTAGGAAGCTTCTCCTTCTCTATCTCTCCTCCGCGCTCTCTCTTCATTTGAGCCACCTCTATGTCGTACTGAGAGTAAACCGAGACAAACTCTCCGATCGCCATGCTACAAGCTCCGGCGACTAAACCGGCGAAACCGGATAACATCATGGTTTTGACGTCTTGCTTGACCGCACCGACACCCATCATAAGCGAAGCCGTCGAGACAAGACCGTCGTTAGCACCGAGTACTGCGGCTCGTAGCCATTGAGCTCGTTTGGAGTAGTCGAAAGCCTTTTCTTGATCTTTCTCCATGTCTAGGTTCAAGCTGTTGCTCACGTTGTGGGACTCCATAGTTATTAAATCTTTGATATAGAATATTTGATGAAGTGTGGAGAACACACGCCTAGGTTGAGTTCTATTTATGGAGAGGTTTTGTGTGAAACTTTAAACAAAAATTATTTTTTTAAAAACTATGTGGTGGCGTCGACGATTAATATATGTGGACCATCATCACCACTAACGGAAATACTTTTACTATATTAGACAAAATGTGGACTAAATAAAATCAAACCCCTCTTGTATATTACTGAATTTGTTTTCCTTAATTAATAATTTTGAAAACTTGAGTTTTTACTTACCAAAACATAAAGCTTGATTTAATTACCAAAACCCAAGGCTCGACTAATATATTTGAAGCATCACCACCACTAAAGGAAATACTTTTACTATATTGGACAAAATGTGGACTAAGTTATCTTCAAGACTTGAGTTTTAATTACCAAGTGAGACAATGATTATTTTTTTATTGATCGTTTTATTTTTTTTTAGTAATATATACTATTTTGAATAAATATAATTACACCAGTGAGACAATGATACACGTAAAACTGAGTTTTTTTTTTGGTTACGGTTAGACCAACCTATACACCGTCACCGACGAAACTGGTTTGATAACGTAAATTGAAAATGAATATTTTAAAATGTTGTGTCTTAAATATATCTAGAGACGCTATAAAAAAAATTGGAATTAGTGTGATGGTGTCATAGTGATACCAATCTTTAATCTTTTACTATTTATATGCTTATTATCACTGTCTTGTATGCGTAAACATCGATTGTTAAAACTGAAAGCTACCGTAAAATTACGAGTTCCAGCTGTACAAGTAAATACATTAGCATTCTATATTTATTTATTTCTTTTTCAAGAAACTTAGAATATTGAATTTAGCAAAGATCTAATCGTGTTTACACTATGATTACAAGTTTGAAACGAACAAATCAAGTTTGAGAGGAAAAACAAATTAAAGTGGATTTCCGCGTACGATAAAGCATATATAACACGGGATAATCGCTTATAAAATACTCCTTTCCAACACACAAAAAACATAATATTTATAAATAATTGAAATAAAACGTGGAAGAGAAAAATAAATGTGAAACCAGATACATTTGGGGTTTTTATTTTAATTTTAAGGACTAAGGTTTCTATTTTATTTTATTTAATTCACGGAAGGCAGAAAATAAATAAACAATTTGAGTGAGAGGCCGAAAGGGGCAGTTACATACTTATAATATGTAGCTGTTTTGGGACTCTCCATAATTCAAAGCCATGCATATACAAAATAAAAATAATGGTATACGAAATTTGTTGCCTAAAATTAAGTTTGTGAAACTTATAATGCTTTAGTTCTTGATTTTTTCTTATATTTACCACATTAAATTTTATGTTTGGAAACTATATATTTTTATATTGACTCAAAACACCATATTCAAATTTGGAAAATGCTTTAATTTATTTTGAAAAATCGATTGAGAAAAAATATATTCAGCAAGCTTGTATTAACGTTTTTCCTTGTTTTAAGATGTAGAATTTCAAAAGGATCGGAGTTTAATTGATTGATAGTTATCCATTTCTGCAAGTAGTTTGATATAATAAATAAAGAGGTTTCTACAAGTTTCAGATTTTCTCGTCTTTTAGTAAATGAAAACTAATAATAAAATGATTTTCTTCATTGTTTTTTATTCCTATTTTTTCATTGTAGACAAATTAACCAAAAAATATATTTAGTGGTCGGCTGATTCATTTCCTTTTATTATTTTATCTTATTTTCTCCCTTTTTTCTTACTACACGGAAACTGTGATGAAGCGTTTTTCTATAAAGGGAAAATAAAACAAACTCTCTCATTCTTTTACTTTATGTTTCTTTTTGTTGGTTGATTATACTTTTGTTCTCGACAAAGAAACGAACCCAAAACAAAAAAGGGGCTAATCAATCACACATACTGTTTGTATTATTTGTTAACCATTCTCTGGATTTTCTTAGTGTTTGACCAAAAGTGATCAATGGATAATATATATCCATATCTATTGATACGACACTGTTTGATTTTGAGACTGTTTGATAGTGTAATCATAATAAGAGAGCAATTCCTAATTAGGATGATCATATATATCAGTTATAATATAGGTCAAATGGATTAATATGAAGAAGAAGAAAAAAGAGTTAAAATATACTGCACCATTACTGATAGACGGACACGTAATGGACGATTAAAATATCAAACAGTATAATCCAACTAGCTTATATATATGAAGGGGATCAAATTTGAATCAGATGCTTTTCACACTAGAGAAATCATAAACAACAAATTAATAGTAGATAATATGAACATATAAAAGTTGGATTTTTTTTGTTTCCTGATATATAAATAAAAATAGATGGATTGATGAATTGGAAAGCACTGAGAAATAAATGTATAGGGAGATGATAATAGTATAAAGAAAGAGGCACGAGTGTGGTTGCCACACGAATAGCACCACACTTCACCATCATCATCACTTGTTTAACACACACGTACACATCTACGTATTATGTTTCTTCATATGTGTGCATGCATACGTAGTCGCCTACGTACATGTATGCCCACGCATTTTATAATTGTGGATAATATCCTATATACATGTATGCCAACGCATTTTAGAATTTATGTATAACGAGAAATTTATCAGTGTTTTTCTTTTTTAATATTTTTTCTACGACTCATGCACCACACCACATTCAAATTGTGGATAATATCCGATATGATTATACAGTAAAAACTAATAAAGTAAAAATAACGTAACACCACATTTGTTTATTTGAACTTACAATAATAACGATCTATAATTGAATGTTAAAAACAAAAATGGTATGATTTCACAATTAATGTATATATATATAATTATTATTATTATTATTATTTTTTTTTTGGTAACTCAGGGTAAATCCCAGGTTTATGGAAGAGCCCAGACTAATCCCTGGGGGAAAGGCAACCCACGGATAGACCCCTTCCCAGGTTTTTAAATGGGCCGTAAGCAATGGGCCCATATCCGTGTCGGTGTCCAAGAGAATTGTGATTTAGTTTCGCGCAGCAGAAGAATCGAACCCGAGGTGTGGTGACAACCCGGTCCCGTCCCCAACCACTCGACCACAAAGCTTTGGACTAATTATTTTTTCTTGTGTACACAATACATCTTAATTGTGTATATTTTTATACTATACTGTAGAATTTGTAATTTGGCTATGAAATATTGATAACATCATGTGAACCTGTATGTTCGATTTTATATATCCGTTATTATCTCCTTATGCAGTGAGAAGTAGGTTAATATTGTACTTTTTATATTTGATAATGATGGATACACATGGATTTCAACTTTACTAGTGTTCTCATGTAGTCCCCGAAACAGAGGGTAATTCCATGGGCAAAGTATTACATCCTTAATTATTATTTGTTTTTGAACATTCACATCCTTAAGCAGATGAGAATTTTAAAAGAACTTTCTTCTATATATTGCATATTTTTTTCTGTTCCGCAACCGTTCTTTTTTCCCTATTATTTAAACTTTCGGATTACATCAAACGAAAAGAAAATAAACGAAACCCATAGACTAATGCAACAATAAAATTGAAAGTAATATAAATTAAACCGAAGTAAACTCCATGATAGATTGACAGCAGATTTGAAGATGGATGCGTCAATAGCACATTATCAGTAAAGCCATAAAATTAGAAATTAATCACTTTACCTTGTGATGTTGTAGAACCGCTCATACCGTCAAATCTCATCAAAATGAGTTATGTTGTATCTTCTGGCCCCGTACCGACGGCTACACAAAATGACAAACCGGTTAGCAAATTCGAAAGTTTTCTCGGTTTTAAGGTCGGGAAAAGAACACCTCTCATCGAAAGGAAAGTTGGTGAAAAAATTTTCTCCATTATGGAGGAATATGGTGAAAGTGATCTCTCCCATAGGGATGAAATTTGTGAAATTGATCTCACTCAAAGGGAGGAATGTGATGGCTTTATCCGCTTAAACACTAAAAACTTCAAGACGATCCCGGTATAAAAGCTGGAGGTGTCATCTTCAAGCGTGTGTCTTGTTGGGCTGAAGAGTGGACACCTCCGGCTTTTATACCGGGATCGTTTTGAAGTTTTTAGTGTTTAAGCGGATAAAGCCATGAGAAGCAAATTGGGCCAGGCCCACGTTGAGAAGTCACCGGCAATTTTACACGTCTTCGAGGAGACGGAGGACGATACGAGAAGTCCGATTTCACGACTCAAAGAAGGTCTGAAAGCGGTACATCGTGAAGACGAGGCGACCTGGAGGATTCAGCAGTTGGAGGTCAGATCGTCGAGACCCACCGGAGGGTTCAACCGCATATGTATGAACGGAGATACGTCTCGGGAAACTCGTCCACAAGACAAATATTTTAGGAAGCGCAGTGAGAGAGCCTTAGATTGACGGAACAGAGGAATTAGAGGCGGAGGAGCGAGTATGTCCGGCGGTTCCAGCGGATGACAGTGACACGGCGGTGCCGAGGAGATATTCACCTGACGGTGAGAATGAGCAGAGACTTGAACATGATAGCACGGTAAATTACCGACTGAAATCGGAAGCACAATCTTCAAAGATAACGCAGAAACCATCGAGAGGCAGAGCAGGAGACGCCGAACTGGAGAAGTTTGGGAAAGATTCTCGCCGGCGACACGGTCCAAGCCGGCGGACGGTTGAAAAGACGATTCTTCGAGTTGTCTGGATGGACTCGAGATAGTAGAACGACTTCGATCAGAAGGAAAGCTGGTCGGTGGAGGAAGAACACCGGCGGAGGATATTAATTTAAAACATGAACATACCATATTAGAATGGTTTGGGCGAACTTAGGAATCTGTTTTCTATATCATATTAGATAGACATTCCTACTGCCTAGAATACACTCAGGAGCTCTGTTTCAAATCTAGAGGTTAACCTGTTCGTAGCATATATCCTATTTTTTTGAGTAGATGAATTTTCTGTAGGATTGAAGATAAAAGGTTTCGTGCAAATAATTGTGACAAGATAAATCATATTTTTTAACCTTTAAAAAAAAAAAAAAAACGATTCTTCTCTGTCATATTTCATATAGCCAGGAGGCCCATGACACTGGAAACTTAACTGGGCCAACATAAATGGGCTTAACATAAATGAAGCAATGGACTAGTGCTCGCGTTATTTTTATACTATATTAAAAAAAAAAAAAAACTAGTCAAGTTGACAAGTCTCCAATTTCAGCCAGTGCCATGTGTCAGTGCCAATGCTAGTGCCATGACTGTCATGACTCTTGACCGACATATTTGCGCAGTCAAAATGGACGGACACACCCAGAAAGAATCATCCCCTAATGACGTATGTCTTTATATAAAAATAATTTACAAAAACATTTACATAAATCCGTAAACAAAAAACATTTATATAAAGACATCTCAGATTCTCTATATCAGTATGACATGTTTTTATTCCAGAGAGTCTATGAGAGGTACTAAAATGAGCCCCTTGAATTCTCCGATGAATTATTTGATTTACCTGTAAGATTTTTAGAAACGATACAAATTTTAATGGTTCGAATTCGAATGATATCTATGTATGGGCTTGTATCAAAGGACTATGGTTAGAATTATTTTCTTTTATTTTTATTTGTGGAATAATAAATAGGAAAATGACTAAGTAAAGAATAATAGGGAAAATAAATTGCCGACAAAAAAAATAGGGAAAATAAACTAATTTAGTATCAAACAAGAACTGGTATTTCGCAGCTTGTCCCATTCCTTAGTCGTCGTGACCAAGTGGTTGCTATGCACCAAATTGAATTAAGACAAACAAAAAACAGATGATTTCACTTATATATGTACGTGGACTCCGAACATAAAGATAATTATATATCTATTTTAAATTGGTCCGTCTATAGTGATTAAATTTTGAACTTTGACTAATTCCACTGGCTTGAAACAAGATTTCAGCAGCCATAAGAGACTGTTCAGCGCCCCAGATGGACCGGCAAGCCTACAATATTTTATATGAAATTTAATAAAGAGAGAATTACCTAAATTAGCTTTTAGCTATAAAAGGAGAAACAAAGATGCATCAGAAATATATATATAATAAATCATCATCCCAACACTACAAAGAAGAAACACACACACACACACACTCTCTCTCTCTTTCCTTTTCCTTGATTCTTATCACGTAGAGTGCCGTGAGGAAGAAGAAAGAAAGAGAAATGAGATTCCTTTTTGAAGAAACCTTAATCTCTAACCCTAAAACCCCAATTGTTATTGATGATGATAATGAGTTGGGTTTAATGGCCGTGAGACTTGCAAATGCCGCCGCCTTTCCAATGGTTCTCAAGGCCTCTCTCGAGCTCGGTGTCTTTGACACTCTCTACGCCGAAGCCACTCGGACCGACTCATTCCTCTCACCTTCCGATATAGCGAGTCGGCTGCCAACCACGCCACGTAACCCTCAGGCGCCAGTTTTGTTGGACCGCATGCTTCGTCTACTCGCAAGCTACTCCATGGTCAAGTGCGGTACGGTCTCAGCCGGAAAGGGCGAGAGAGTCTATAGAGCCGAGCCAATTTGCAGGTTCTTCTTGAAGGATAACATTCAAGATATTGGATCCCTTGCTTCTCAAGTCATTGTCAATTTCGACAGCGTCTTCCTTAATACCTGGTACTTTCACAATTCATCTTAATTAGTACAAATCTGTTCGGTTATCGATGTCCGAATCCTGATTTAAACGCTATGAAATTTTAGGGCACAATTGAAAGATGTCGTGCTAGAGGGAGGCGATGCATTTGGCCGTGCACATGGTGGCATGAAACTGTTCGACTATATGAGTACAGATGAGAGATTCAGCAAACTATTTAACCAGACCGGATTCACCATCGCAGTTGTGAAGAAGGCTCTTGAAGTTTACCAAGGCTTCAAAGATGTGAATGTCTTGGTTGATGTGGGAGGAGGAGTTGGCAACACCCTTGGTGTTGTTACTTCTAAATATCCTAATATTAAGGGTATTAATTTTGATCTCACTTGTGCCTTGGCACAAGCACCTTCTTACCCCGGGGTGGAACATGTCGCCGGAGATATGTTCGTAGATGTTCCAACCGGAGATGCCATGATCTTGAAAGTAAGATTATATAACAACTTATTATTCATATAGCTTGAAAGTGTATGTATACTAGTATTTTGTACTTACATCTTGGATTTTACAGCGTATACTTCACGATTGGACCGACGAAGACTGCGTGAAGATTCTTAAGAATTGTTGGAGATCTCTACCAAATAATGGTAAAGTTGTTGTCATAGAATTAGTCACTCCTGATGACGCGGAGAATGGAGACATCAACGCGAACATTGCCTTTGATATGGATATGTTAATGTTCACCCAATGCTCTGGTGGGAAAGAGAGGTCACGAGCCGAGTTTGAAGCTTTGGCTGCAGCTTCTGGTTTCACCCATTGCAAGTTTGTTTGCCGTGCTTATCACTGTTGGATCATTGAGTTCTGTAAATAAAATGTTTAAAATATAAAACTACGTACATCTGTTGACAAAAAAAAAAAAAAACCTCATATTTGTTTTATTCATCTTTGTTTGAAATGGTTCCAAATTTCTTCGAGCAATATGAAATAAAAATTAAGTTTTTATCAATTGATTTTCTCATTGTACTCAGCTTTAACGAATAACTAAGCCACATGGAATAGCTCATAAGTCTCAAACAAGAGCATCTTTATTGGCTCATTGCTGTTTTCTTTGGTTTCCTTCTTCTTTCTCTCTTAGTTGTTAGTCCTCTTCCTTTCGCGGGAAATAACGGCTATATACTTCTCTAGTTTAATGTTTCGTTCTTAATTTTCTGTTATTGCAAAAGCTCGAGATAATCTTGTTCATAGTACTAGAATATTATCAGATTTTTAAAAACAAAATATCATTTATAATCTATATGAGAATACAGATTATCTCATGGGACGAATGCCTGATTGGAGGGAAATGAGGAAGTTTTAAGGCTTTTTTTTTACTTTTTACCTTTGGATTCTATGGTACATCTGGAAAATGCATGCATGTAACGATAAACTTTTTGAATGGGGTTTGATCGAGCACCACATTTAACAATAGAAATAGCCTCAAACGATAGTGCAGCTTGGTTTGAGATATATGAACTGGACCGAGAAGATCGGGAGCTAGAGACGAGGCATGACCACCATGAAGCTAATTAACAATCATCCTTTTATAGTGATGTTAATAAGGGCTTAACGGGTCCAATATACAAAATTTGGTCCGTGACCCGTTTATAAAATATATAAACATAAATGAGTATATCCGTTTAGATCCGTTTAATTAACATGCTTACCGGCAAAATAAATGGGTATGACATTTTATCCATAACAACTCTTCGCTTCACCTACCACCGTATAGACATGAACCACGCGAAAACAATGGCAATTTAATTTGCTCGGACACTTACCAACTCTGTACTTACCTATAATATGTTAACATTTTCAGTTTTCTTATGGTTATCGGTAAACTTAACCCTAAAGTATATACTAATTAACCAAACTAATGGTGGCCTGGTGATAGGTGTCGATTTGGAAATATATGAACAATGGTATCCCCGAGTTCGATTCCCGTTGGGAACTAAGTTTCTATTAGTTTGGCCAAATGGGATATGGGGCTAATGTCTAGGCCCCATTTGTAAATCCAGGTGTACGCTTAGCCCGTTGGTGGTACATCCCCAAAGGATTAGTCTGAGTCTCTCTATGGACCTAGGATAGTCATAAAAAAAAAAAAAAAAAGTATATACTAATTGATTCCAATAATAATTAATGAAGTTTGACAATCCAAAAGTTGTGAACTTCCTGGAAGGACAATTCAAGATGGAGGCGCCATAAAGGTCCAAATTATAGCATATTTGATATTTTGATTTTATCAAAAAAACCAATATTTTCTGCCGAAAAAAAAACGTTACTAATATTTTCCTCCCCCATTCCTTTGTCGCAATCGTCCTATAAGTATAATCAAGTTGGAGCTATGCGTGTCTCTGAGTATTAATTATTAACTATACCATATTATTATGTCGATCAAATTGAAGAACAAAACAAAAACAGACATTTCGCTTAATTTTTATTTTTATTAGGCATAAGATATACTTATATAGTCACTTGGTCGACATGAAATTGGATCAAATTGAAGAACATAAAAAAAAACAGATATTTCGCTTATTATTATTTTTTTATAAGAGAGAAGATATACTTATATAGTCACTTACTCACTTGGTCAATCTCTTAGTCATGAAATTAAAGTGAATTGACTTTTTTAATAATAAAACCAACCAACGTGAAACTAGAGTGTACTGTTTCAGCCGCCACAAGTGCCTCTTACTTTTCTACATAGAGACTTAATGACTCTATTCACAGCCAGCCAAATGGACCGGCACACCAACAATATAATTAAATTAAATTATTATAAAATAATTTTTTAAAAAAAGAAAGAAAGATGAGGCTATAAAAAGGAGAAACTAAGATCCATCAAAGCATCATCTTCAACACACACACAGCCTCTCTCTCTCTTCCCTCGCTTCTGATCAGTAAATAAGGAAAGAAAAATGGGAATCCTTTTTGAAGAAACTTTGAGCTCTAACGCTAAAACCCAAATTGTTATTGATGATGATAATGAATTGGGTTTGATGGCCGTGAGACTTGCCAATGCAGCCGCCTTTCCAATGGTTCTCAAAGCTGCCCTTGAGCTTGGTGTCTTTGACACTCTCTACGCCTCCTCTGAGTTCCTCTCACCTTCCGAGATAGCAAGTAGACTACCAACCACACCTCGCAACCCTGGGGCCCCGGTTTTGTTGGATCGTATGCTTCGTCTACTCGCTAGCTACTCCATGGTCAAGTGTGGTACGCTCCAAACTGGAAAGGGCCAGAGGATCTACAAAGCCGAGCCCATTTGCAGGTTTTTCTTGAAGGATAACATTCAAGATATTGGATCCTTAGCTTCTCAAGTCATTGTCAATTTCGACAGCGTCTTCCTCAATACCTGGTATTCATCTTGTTAAACCTATCCAT
Organism: Eutrema yunnanense; assembly: GCA_002933935.1. Lineage (NCBI taxonomy): Eukaryota > Viridiplantae > Streptophyta > Magnoliopsida > Brassicales > Brassicaceae > Eutrema > Eutrema yunnanense. The sequence continues at coordinate 505,819 of PKML01064561.1, read as the reverse complement.
CCATGTCTGAATCCTAATATATATTTTATGAAATCTTACCTTATAATTGGTACGCGAATTGTAGGGCACAGCTGAAAGATGTGGTGCTAGACGGAGGAGATGCATTTGGCCGTGCACATGGTGGCATGAAACTCTTCGACTATATGGGTACAGATGAGAGATTTAGTAAGCTCTTTAACCAGACCGGATTCACCATCGCGGTTGTGAAGAAGGCTCTTGAAGTTTACCAAGGCTTCAAAGGTGTGAATGTTTTGGTTGATGTGGGAGGAGGAGTTGGTAACACCCTTGGTGTTGTTACTTCTAAGTATCCTAACATTAAGGGTATCAATTTTGATCTTCCTTGTGCCTTGGCGCAAGCACCTTCTTACCTTGGGGTAGAACATGTTGCGGGAGATATGTTTGTGGATATCCCAACTGGAGATGCCATGATCTTGAAAGTAAGTTAAACAACTCTCTTATTTTTACACATACTTATTGGAAGTGCATGTATGTAGTACACTTTTTTACTTACTTTTGGGATTAAATTTGTTTTGCAGCGTATACTTCATGATTGGACTGACGAAGACTGCGTAAAAATTCTAAGAAACTGTTGGAAATCACTACCTGAAAATGGTAAAGTGGTTGTCATAGAGCTAGTCACTCCGGATAGTGCTGAGAGTGGAGACATCAATTCGAACATTGCATTTGATATGGATATGTTGATGTTCACACAATGTTCCGGTGGAAAAGAGAGATCACGAGCTGAGTTTGAAGCTTTAGCCGCGGAATCAGGCTTCGCCCATTGCAAGTTCGTTTGTCGCGCTTACCACTGTTGGATTATTGAGTTTTGCAAATAAAACGTTTAAAATGTAATGCTAAATCCTCATCAATTGTTAATTTCTTCTTCGTGTGATTCCTTGTTTGCGATGATCATGCCTTTGCCCTAAGAGCATTTGCATCGGTTGAGAATTTGTATTGGGTGTCTAAAAGATAAAATATTAATATTTTGATATAATATAATTATATAATTAAAATTTAATTTTAAAACAAAAAACAAACTAATTACAAATGGACAAGTGTCATATGAGGTTCTCATGAAGACACTATCGAGTCTCAAATGAGAACCGATTCTCATTTATCTCTCCTCCTTTTTATTTTATTTGATTATTTAAATTGTGAGAGATCCGCGTTGCGGATGCTCTTAATTGTCTCCAAAGCAATGAAATAAAAATAATCTTTTAGTTGTCGACTCGCAAAACTTCTCTAATTTAATGTTTCCTTCTTTCTATAATTACTGCAAATGTTTGAAAGAATTTTTTTTATTTTTTTTGTCAACGAAAGAATCTTGGTCATAATAGAATATTATAGTCTTTAAAGAATACAATATTTATTATGATATATACTCCTTCCGTTTCACAAAAAGTGTCATTTTACGTTTTTTTTTGTTTCACAAAGAGAGTCATTTTGTATTTTCAGTGCAAAAATTCAAACAAAATTTCAATTTTAACCCTATTATATTAGTGTATTAATTAGAAAGAGAAAAATTGTTTAGTGTATTAATAAGGGGCAATGTAGAACTTTTAATATTTTTCTTAATATGTGTGAAATGTGTCAAAATGACACTCTTTGTGAACCAATTGAGTATATGAGAATATAGACGATATGATGGGATGATTATCCGATTGGAGAAACCGAGGCAATTTTAAAGTTTTATCCTTGGATTCTAAAGTACATTTGGAAGGCGTGTGCAACTATAATTTTTTTTTAATGGGATTGATCGATTTTAAAGTAGACATTTATCTTAAAAGAGAGTGTAACTTTGAGGCAAATGAAGTGGATATACCAGATTGGGAGAGCAAGAGACAAGGCAAGACGAGCAAGGAGCTAACAATCATCCTTTTTTTACATGTAGAATGTATGGTTTATGTCCTGAGCAGTGGTTTTGGTTGGATTTTGGACCTGCAAGGGGCCTCTTGGGGCTTTGAAGATTCTGAAGGGGCCTATCCGCGCTTCATCTTGAGTTAGAGAGCATAATTTGGGCAATCCAGAGCCTGTTAATTATGGCATTAGTTACTTTCATTTTGCTATGGATTCAAAAGATTTTGTTTAGTATGGTCTCTCTCCCCCAAACGAATGGTCTGCTTTTGCGACTGAACTCTCTGAAGTGGAGTTTTGAATATTCAGCCGGGGACTAACAATGCCACAGCAATTTTTTGACTCGCAACGCTAGAAAGAGAAATTATTTGTATTTCTTTGTCTTATTGGTTAACGTGTGATATAAACAATATTTTTCTTTAATCAATGAACAAATATTGTTTTTGTTGGGAAAAAAAACAAGTGAATACAATAATATTTCATCTACGTATAGAACTCTGTTGTTTATTTTTGTTAAGATAAGTTTGTAGGAGCCAAGATCTAGAATTTATTAATTGTTAATTAGGGTTAATGTTGTCTTTTTGTTAATTGTTAGGGTTAATCTTTTAGGGTGCAGTTTTTTTTTTTTTTTACAGCAAGGGTGCATGGTTTAGAAATGTACGTATAATTGTTTGGGTTTATATAATATAAAAATGGAAACTTATAGTGTGCATAGAATTGGTTACGGTTTAATTAGATGCTAGGGTTAGAGTTTATGTCTGTATATGTTGAATGGTAACTGGGAGCTCCTGAGTGATTGATTCTGCTTCACTAAAGGGTCAGAAACTCGATATATCAATATAACTGTGAATGTTAAAATTTAGATAAGTAGAAAATTACAATTAATGGAATTATAATATGTATAAATAAATATGCAGCAAAAATGAAAAGTAGAATTTATTTTGTTGTTATGTGATTGATTTGAGTTATCTTTTTTTCACCAGAAACTACATGCAACCTTCCTATCCATAACAACTCATCGCCTCACACCTACCATCGCCTCACACCTACCACCGTAATATAACCATGCCAAGAAAAAGGCAATTTTAGTCGGACACGTAACAACTTTGTAATTTACTTAAATTGGTCCATTATATGGCTACTCTTTAAATTTGCAGTTTTCTGATGGTTATATTGATCTAATTAAGCCTAAATTATATACTGCTTGACTCCAAGATTATTATATAATAATAAAGTTTGACAGTCCAAACTTGTGACCTTCCTGGAAGGACGATTCAAGATAGAGGCCATAGAGGACAATCGTGATGTTACACTCACTTCGGTCGAAATCATATTATCTACTAAAAAATTGAAATAAAGAATCAATATTTTTCCTGCACTTCCTATGTCGCAATCGTTTTAATCAACAGGGAGCTATGCGTGTCTTTGAGTATTATAATTTAAGGAAATTTACGATAAAAAAAACCTTCAAAATAAAAATCTAAGAAGTTGGAGGTTTTAGTTGGTAATCAATCAATATTTGAAGATTTTTTAATGATAATTTTCCTGTAATTTATATTATTATTATTCGGTCAAACTGAAGAAAAAAAGCAGATATTTCGCTTATTTTTATTTTTCCTTTATTAAACTGCGAACGTTCCGACAAAAAGAAGGAAAAAAACTGCGAACCCTACGTAATATACACTTGTCTAGGTCTACCATAGTCTACTTGCTGTTTCAGCCGCCAAAAAAGCCTCTTACTTTTCCACATTGAGACTATTCAACCAGCCAACGATATATTTCTATGAAATTATTATAGGATAAATTTTAAAATAAAGTAAAAGAAAGAGAGGAGGCTATAAAAGGATAAATCCATCCTCAACACTACAAACAAGAACACACATACACAGCCTCTCTCTCCCTACCTCTCTTTCCTCGCTTCTGATCAGAGTGATCACGTACGGTACCGTGAAGGAGAAGAAAGAAAGAAAGAAAGAAAGAAAAAAATGGGAATCCTTTTTGAAGAAACCTTGAGCTCTAACGCTAAAACCCAGATTGTTATTGATGATGATAATGAATTGGGTTTGATGGCCGTGAGACTAGCCAATGCAGCCGCCTTTCCAATGGTTCTCAAAGCTGCCCTTGAGCTCGGTGTCTTTGACACTCTCTACGCCTCCTCTGAGTTCCTCTCACCTTCCGAGATAGCAAGTAGACTACCAACCACACCTCGCAACCCTGGGGCCCCGGTTTTGTTGGATCGTATGCTTCGTCTACTCGCTAGCTACTCCATGGTCAAGTGCGGTACGCTCCAAGCCGGAAAGGGCAAGGGGGTCTACAAAGCCGAGCCCATTTGCAGGTTTTTCTTGAAGGATAACATTCAAGATATTGGATCCTTAGCTTCTCAAGTCATTGTCAATTTCGACAGCGTCTTCCTCAATACCTGGTATTCATCTTGTTAAATCTATCCATCCATGACTGAATCCTAATGTATATTTTATGAAATCTTACCTTATTGGTACGCGGATTGTAGGGCACAATTGAAAGATGTGGTGCTAGATGGAGGAGATGCATTTGGCCGCGCACATGGTGGCATGAAACTCTTCGACTATATGGGTACAGATGAGAGATTCAGCAAGCTCTTTAACCAGACCGGATTCACCATCGCCGTCGTGAAGAAGGCTCTTGAAGTTTACCAAGGCTTCAAAGGTGTGAATGTTTTGGTTGATGTGGGAGGAGGAGTTGGTAACACCCTTGGTGTTGTCACTTCGAAGTATCCTAACATTAAGGGAATCAATTTTGATCTGCCTTGTGCCTTGGCACAAGCACCTTCTTACCTTGGGGTAGAACATGTCGCGGGAGATATGTTTGTGGATGTCCCAGCCGGAGATGCCATGATCTTGAAAGTAAGTTCAACAACTCTCTTATTTTTTTACACATACTTAATAGAAGTGCATATATGTAGTACACTTTTTACTTACTTTTGGGATTAAATTTGTTTTACAGCGTATACTTCACGACTGGACCGACGAAGACTGCGTAAATATTCTTAAGAACTGTTGGAAATCTCTACCAAAGAACGGTAAAGTTGTTGTCATAGAATTAGTCACTCCTGATGACGCTGAGAATGGAAACATCAACGCAAACATTGCCTTTGACATGGACATGTTAATGTTCACCCAATGTTCTGGAGGGAAAGAGAGATCAAGAGCTGAGTTTGAAGCGTTAGCCGCGGCTTCCGGATTCACCAGTTGCAAGTTCGTTTGTCCCGCTTATCACTGTTGGATTATTGAATTCTGTAAGGAAACTGTTTAAAATATAAATTGCTAAATCCTGATAATTAATAGTTAATTTCATCTTTGTTTCAATTATTTGTTTGAAATTACCTCATCTCTTTGTCTTGGAGCAATTTGAAATAAAACAAAAAATAAACTTTATTATTCTCTCATTGTACTCTTTAAGAACCAGCTTTAATTAAATTTAGTCACATGAAATTCATTGGTTTCTCTTTCAAGAGCTCACAAGACACAAGTGGCATATTCATTACTCAACGGTCGGCTACTTTCATTTTGTTCCCTTCCTCTTTCTCTTAGTTAGTTGTTTGTGCACTTCCACTCACGGGAAATAACTAACGGCTACTTCTCTAGTTGAATGTTTCATTCACTCCACTATTGCAAAAGTTTGAGAGAATCTTGTTCACAGAAATCTTCACATGTTTTGTAAATGTAGTGTTCCACTCTCTGTCTATATTGTAACTTAAATAGTCTGAAAATATAAAAGGAAATGACACAGTACAGTACAGCTCGATTAAAGCAAGCTATAGGCTACATATATATATATATATTCTTATTTACTAGTAGGGGACCCAAATTCTGAAAAGAAATCTGAGACATTTGAGTGAGAGTAGTGGAGACCACTCAGAAATTAGAAAGAAACCACATTGATTTATAAGAATGAATGATTACAAGATTAAAGTTAATTTGGATTAGCAATAAGATAAGAAAACGTAATCATTCCTCCATTAAAAGCTACTACTATCAAAGATCAGAAAACGTAATCATTCTCTCTACAGTAGAAGAAACATGGCTACACAAGACAAAACTAGCTTCACCGTTACTGTCATCATCACCTGCACACGCCACACACAATCAAACATCTCTATAAATCAAATCAAATATGTATTATATGTTGTTGTCGTTGCAATTAGTGTACCTGATGTGCTGAATTTGTGGAAGTGGGTAAAGGGTTAATGGAAGTAGAGTCGACTTCTCCGGTGGGAAGTGGAACCGCAGGATTACTGTTGATGAACGGGACTCCGTCTTTTCCGGGGACTGTCACCGACGTGATCTCCGACGGAGACGGTCCCGGAGAGAGAGATGAACCTTCTCTTGGTCCTAATGGCCACGGGTAAGACGGAGAAGACGAGATCACTCCTCCTTCCGAGACTGGAACAGGTGCGATTGCCGGTGTTGGTGGCTGCGACGGCGGAGATGCGAGGATGACTTGGACTGAGAGCTTCTGGTTGTGTTGGCAGGTTTTGGGAAGAGATGTGTTGTTTGTGAAGGAAAAGTAGTAAGAGCCTGGTCTTGATGGGTACCACTGCGTTTTTAATTGAGTCAAAATGTTTAGATTATTGACTGTGATTGTCATTGAGCCCTGAGCAGATGACTTTGTGTGTTAAACTATTAGTCTACTAACTAACTTTTCAATTCTTTTTTTTGTTGTCAGGAAAAAACATCGAATTTCAAGTTTAATATTCGGTAATACAGTTAGAGATAATGACGAAGAGATGGTATAGAGACATAAAAACAGGGGAAGAGGGTTTCCTTAACTGTGTGATTTGTCATTGAATTGATAAAAAAACATTGAGGGTGAGAAAATGTAGATCATTACAATGAAATTAACAAATCTAGGTTTGAAAACTCGAATTTTTAACAAGGTAAAAGGAAGATTTATAGTTAAGAAGATGCTTCTTGAGTCTCAACTGTGATTACTTTATCATTGAGCCATGAAGTGAACATATGACTTTTGTGTATTAAACTATTAATATAATCAATTTTTCATTTCTTTTGTCAGAACAAAGCATCGGATTTCAAGTTCTATAAACAATCCACTGAAACTATTAATTAATGACGAAAAGAGATGGTTTATGACATAAAAACAGAGAAAACAGGGGAAGGGAGGCTTTTTTTGTCAATCTCAAGAACACAGAGGAAAAAGGGGGAGTTGTAGAGATCCCAACTTTTTGAAATTTCTGAGAAACCCCAGATGAAATTCGCATCCTTTCCAGTAATTTCCCTAGAGAAATTTCATACTTTTTTTTGTAACGAATTAAGAAATGTGAATGTGAGGAATGATATATATACCGTGAAAGAAGTGGAGTTCGGCTTTGTAAGAAGAGTGGCTTGAGTAAAGTCACAGACATTGAATGCATCTTTGGTCCTGAAGATGTAGAGATCGTATCCGTACTTATGTCTGAAAACTGGAGGTATAAGAACATACACAAGAGCACCATTAGTTAAGAGAAAATCTAACAAACTAATAAAAGAAAAACGAAGACTGTCTTTGTATAGACACTTACTAACGGAGTCAGCGACATGAACAACGGGAGCTTTCCAGACAGACACACCGTCGACAAGAAACGTGGAGGAGTGAGAAGGACGAGAGAAGAGAGAGAGGAAGCAGAAGAGGAAGAAGAAGAGCATTGAGGAGAAATGTTTCTGAGACCAAACCATATTTTTTTGCTTGAAATGAAGAGATGCCTAGGTTATGAGATTCTGAAATAAAGAGGTAAAGAGCTTCAATGATGTCTTCCCTTTTTATCTTTGCAGGCCTCTCTCTCTCTCTCTCTCTCTCTCTCTCTCTCTCTCTCTCTCTCTCTCTCTCACAGTAGGTCAAAAGAGAGGTTTAGTGTCTATGGAGCTTAGGGAGAAGAGAAGAAGAAAAGTGAAGGGAGAGAAACAGAGAAAGAGAAGTATTTTGAGAAGTGTGCAGTGAGTGTTTGTCTGTTTTACTTTTATGTGCGTCTGTGTTGAAGAAATGGAGAAGATTGAGAATTTTGAGGAGTGTCTTACTATTATTTAGAGATATTTATTAATCTTTTTTTTTTCATAACTATACAGGATTAGAAATGAATTATTATTTTCTTATGAGTAATATTTTAAATCTAATCAAAATTATGTGAGCTTGAACTATGAGTATTAGGTACAAGTTTGCATTTAAAACACGTAAGTCTATAACTATTTTTTTTTCCTTAGATTTGTATTACTAGACTCTTGACTAGTAGTATCTTACTATCTTGTATGCTTTAACGAAATTAATATAAAACTAGATAGATTATTACATAAATAGATTAGATCGACTAATATTTTGTTTGAACCAAACTTACACTGTGTTCATGGTTTATTTATTAGTTCAAGAATAAGATTGGAAGACAGCTAATTTACATAAGAGAGGTAGAAATCTCTTTGTAAGTAAATTTTACAAAGTGTTTAAAACAAAAAAAGATGCCATCATTTTTATCACGGGAAATAATGCTCTACTGATAAAAATCTGACAAAAAAAAAGTGAACCAGCAGAAAATTACAAGTATAAGATACAATTTTTATATAAAAAAAAAAGAGAGAGAGAAAGTAATAAAATGCGAATTATATAACGAGATAATGATGGTGATTATTATTCTTAAATCATTACGCCTGTGATTTAACCCCAACATGTGTTCTGATGCTCCCTACTTTTCATTTGGTTTTATTAATATAAGAGATTATCTTCTATCGTTTTGTTGTTAGAGAAACCTTTTCTCTCTTTAATCAAACGAAAATAGAGATAAAACCAAATTACTTTTGGACTCTCGACACAACTTTATGGGCTGGAGGCAATTTTACACATATCTTAGGCCAGAGGAGTCATCAATGATAATCTTACTATCTTTTTGTTTAAGACAATGAGAATAGTGAATTTCTTTCTTTCTTTTTATTTCTTCTAATTTCTTGTCTGTTATCAACTTATCATTATCTTAATTATATTTTAACAACAAAAACAAAATCGAATCTTAATTATAAACTTAAGTATATTAATATTTTACGCCCACGGTCGAATTTTCCTCGCTCCCATACAATATTCAAATGATTTTTAACCAACTCCTATCAGAATATAAGGGTATAACCAAATACTTTAAAACACACTATCGAAATCCAGACTAATTTTATAACAAATCATCTAAATTACACAGTATCCAAATTTATGCATCTATCGGTTGAACAACATTGCACCACAGCAACTAAATCATTTCTAATGTAACTTCTTTTTTTCTTTGCCAAATTATAAATATCATATAAATGAAATTAAAGTTTTACAAGAGTAAAAACTCCAGATTTGTTATCACGGCAAAAAAAGAAGTAAAAAACATGATAACAAAGATTTGTGCACTTAACACATCCACTTGGCCATTAGCTTAACAAATTGCTTTCGATGCCTCCTTGCACTGATCGAGCTTCGAACCTACCTGTCAATTTCCTTGAAAACAATGGCTGATGCAGTCTGTCGAGGTACGGTTGAAATACCTGTTGTTTCTTTCTTTCCAAATATTGTAAATCAATGTATGCGCCAACAATTTCCTTAGCGTTGATGGTGAGCTAGCTGTTTTGAGCTTAACCCAAGCCATAAGCTCAACCCAAGTGATGAAATTTATGTGAATCAGACCCATTCTACGAAAAGCTTGCTGCCAAAGATGTGCGATGTACTCGCAGCGAAGAAACAAGTGATCCATGCATTCGTCGTAATTAGAACAAAGGCAACAAGCGGTTTGAATTTGCATTCCCCATAATGCCAATCTGGTTTTTTGTAGGAAGACGGTCTAGATGTGCAGCCCACATCGTGAAAGATAGCTTTGGAATTGCTCCTTCTAATGTAACTTTGGTAAAACCTAGTTGGTTTTTAATCGTTAGTTGTTAAAATCGACGGTATAAGTTAAATCATATCGATCAAAACCAGTAGCTTCCAAACATAACTGTTGACAAAATCCAACATTCTGCTTAAATACAAACAAAATAACAAAATTAAGCTTAAGAGATTTGTCATTGCATGATTTTGTTGGTATGTTGTGTTTGATACTTATATTCACTTTTATATTAATTTTTGCAGTGTTTTGAGAAAATGAATCGTGTAATCGGAATAAACAAATGGCACGAGCATCGTCCAGCTTTTCCTTTTTGTATAGAAACCATACGAACCACACAGCCTTTTGTTTACACGTCTCGTCGTATTTGTGTTTAGCTTTTTATGCTAAAACGACAACTGCTACGTGACAAAACGCGAGCTTCGGCCAAACCCCCAAAAATCTCTTGCCGTTTCTTTTCATGGACTTCATGTTTTAAATTTTAAATAATCAACTTGGTTAATATTTAAACCCACAAATAAAAATTACTTGTTTACGATTCTAAATCATATAGATATAAAAATGAATTCAAAATAATGTGTTTGAAAACATGCGATCATACAAACATAATTTGAAAAATATAAGGTGCGAAAGTGGCTTTATATATTGATTAGGTCATCATTTAACTTTTACTACGCTCATTTCCACACCAAATGCTGAGAGATTTTTGAATACGCCAGTGCATTTTGGTTGAGAGATATTTGAATGTGTTAACAACGCAAGCACAAAATACAAATTTTTTTTTTTTTTAATTGTCGAGGTTTCAGGTCCGTACATCTCCGCAGCGGGCCCAAACTACGTTAAAATCACTTTTTCGGAGGAAACCCCTCCCAACGGGAATCGAATCCAAGACCGGTAGGAGAAGCACATACCCACTCTTCCTTAACCACTAGCGCACAAAATACAAATTTAGCTACTTATTTTCCTTGTGGTGGTTAATTACAAGAATCATGTAATATCTGGTTATCAGAATCAGTGTATATATGATTCTATGTTCTGATGCTACGAACATAGGAGAGTCTTTACTCTTTCGTGGTGTAGTTCTATATGATTTTTGCAAATACTACGGCCTCAACAAAATCCAGAATTTTTCAATTACTCATGCACGATGTTTTGCATGTACCTACATATCAAAACTCAAAGCTTATGTGGTTCAGCGAAGCAACCACAAAAGCTCAAGATGAAATTCTCAAATACAAGGCGTGAGTTTTCTTTCCCTTGAAACAAAAGTGTCACATTTTTGCTTGTACTGTCAAATGGTGTGTATATATATATATATAGAATCATACTATCACAAAGCTTTCATTTTTTGCTCCAATTATGATTTGCACGTTACGTTTCTTTAATCTTCTTCAGCTCTTCGAATTCATGACAACTGTCCTCAGCAAAACATGTAAGAGTTTTAAACGTTTGCTTAAAAAAAATGTGAAACTCTAATATAAGCTAACATAATTTCAAGTGTTACAATCAAATTCAATTGTGAAACTATTATATGAACATACCGTGCAACATATAATTTCAAGTGTTACAATCAAATTCAATTCATGACGACTGTCCTCAGCAAAAATGTGAAGCTCTTTTGTTTTGAATTTTGATCAATCTCGTCACTTTGACTCAAAACGACATGTCACAGGGCGAAATCAAGAAGTCGACCCTAAGTTAATAAACTCAAAACAATTAATGTGATAATTATGGTCTTCTTGATTGATCTCTAAGATATAAAGGTTATTAAACGATTAGATTGAAAATAAAGCGGAATCAAAGCAGACGCTGACGGAAAAACGCGTGGCGGAATATAAATGTGCGGCCCATTCAAATAAAAAGGAAACAAACAAAAAACTAATAAAAAAAAAATAGAAGAAGAAAAGGAGCGGTTGAGTTGAAATAGCCGGCGCGTACTCGTCAACGTAACGCGCGTGGTGTGTCATTAGAGAGGATTGAGCTTTTTCTTCCGTTGTGACGGTAGAGATCGTGATCGGATAATAATGGTGAAGGAGACGGAGTTTTACGATGTGCTCGGCGTTAGCCCCACCGCCACAGAGGCCCAGATTAAGAAAGCTTACTACATCAAGGTTTTTTTAATCCAATCTCTGATTCTACCTACGAATACGATTCTAGGGTTCTGTTATTTCCCTTTTCTAGGAATCCGGTGAGTTTTTTTAGCTAGATTCGAATTTGGCAGCTTCTAGATATCGGGTACCGGCGAGATGTGATCATCAGTCTCCGGAGTGATTGTTTTTTCGGAATTTGTAGTCTTCTGTTTTGATGACTATTAGCTTCGGATGATTGTTGAATCCGATGAAAAGTGGGGAAGTTCATTTCTTAAGAGCTCAGTGTCTCTGGAGTTTGTAATGGACACAAGTTGTTTCTCTAATGTAGACATTACGAAAATGCTGATTGTTGGCTTGTTTGTCTTCTACAGGCACGCCAAGTACATCCAGATAAAAACCCCAATGATCCTCAGGCTGCGCATAATTTCCAGGCAAGTTCAGATTTTGAGTCATTATTGTAAGAGAGAGCGCTTAAAAATACCACTGTTTGAATTGGTATCCAGGAAAACTCCTTTATCTTTAGCTCAAGTCTATGGATTATTGGCCTATGATCTTTGGAAAGTATTGGAGTGGTAAACCAAAGTAAATTAGCTATGATCTGCGTTTTGTATTATATGCTTTAACCATGCTCCCTTGTGCATCTGAAGCAAGTCGATTTTCCCACCTTGGGATTAATCAATGATTAGACAGCTTAAGAGTGGAAGTTGATGTTCCTTTTCTGTTTAGTGTTTGCTTTGCATGGTATAGTTGTTATCACACTCATAAAAGCACATTAGCAGGACTAACAGTGAAGTTAGTTTTTAAGGAAAATCAGGTTTCCTAGAGATCATCATAGTATGACAATGCTTTCGGTAGTCTTGTTCTTTCGTGATCTACTTTTTCCTTTGTTGAATCTTTTTGTATGAGCTTTTTGAAAATGTGAATTCTTATACAGGTGTTGGGAGAGGCCTACCAAGTGCTAAGTGATCCAGGGCAACGTCAGGCCTATGACACATGTGGGAAGTCTGGGATTTCAACGTTAGTGACTTTTCTTGTGATAGTTCCAATCGGTGATATGCTGTTTGCACCATGTGGAGTTTGGTGGCATGGATCTTGATCATGTTGACAAATTTTTTGGTCCTTACTCAGTTCTTACTTGTGGTTTTCATTCTTGCAGTGAGATCATTGATCCCGCGGCAATATTTGCTATGCTTTTTGGGAGTGAACTTTTTGAAGAATACATAGGGCAGCTTGCTATGGCATCAATGGCGTCTCTTGATATCCTTTCTGAAGGGGATCAAATTGATACTAAAAAGATTATAGATAAAATGAGGGTAAACTTATCTACTATCAATATATCCTGCCTAAGAAAAGCCTTTGATCACCGTCCCTTCCTAACATACTATACATCAAGCATAAAACACGAGAAAGAATGTCTAAATTCTCTCAACTCTTCTCACACTATATTGACATGACTAAACATCTGTTCTTTAGAGACAGTTGCGTAGATTATCAGAAGGGATGAAAGAATTGCGCTCCACATGTCACTTGGACATAGAATATGGAGTACCCAGATTCACCCTTTTTCATAATTTACTAAGCATGTTAGATTGCTTTTGGTTTCAGGCTGTTCAGAAAGAAAGAGAAGACAAGCTTGCTCAGATTCTTAAGGATCGCCTCAACCTATATGTAACGAACAAAGATGAATTTATTAGCAATGCTGAAGCTGAAATAGCAAGACTCTCAAATGCCGGTAACATGTTCTGAAGCATATTGTCCCCCTTTCATTGTTTATTCTTTCTCTTTTAATCTATGACATATCTGTGCTAGAAAGGCAGACTTACCTCCTTCTGTATCTATCTTCAACAGCATACGGTGTGGAAATGTTGAACACAATCGGATATATATATGTAAGACAAGCGGCAAAAGAGCTTGGGAAGAAAGCTATATATCTCGGTGTACCATTCGTTGCTGAATGGTTTAGGACGAAAGGTCACTTCATCAAATCCCAAGTAACAGCTGCAACAGGTCAGTGACTTAGGAAGAAAGGCAATCTCATCTCATATCAGGTCTAGAAGTTGTAGTATGGGTTACATAAGGAACATTTAAGTCAACCACTGAAAACAAACCCCAAGAAGCTTTCTCTAGAACTTGGACTCATCTCTTGGGGAGAAACATTTAGTGACTTTTTCTTTTTCGGGCTTGTTTTCTGTCGTCCTAGGCGCATACGCTTTGTTCCAGCTGCAAGAGGAAATGAAAAGGCAACTAAGTGCTGAAGGCAATTATACTGAGAAGGAACTTGAAGAGTACATGAAGTCCCATAAGAAAGTGATGATTGATTCTCTGTGGAAACTGAATGTTGCTGATATCGAAAGCACTCTCTCCCGTGTTTGTGAGCTTGTATGTCTAGCTATAACTGTTCTCTATTTGGCTGCCTTAGCATCTTGGTCCAATTTCTTTGTTGTAAGTACTTAATGATTTTTTTTTTTGGTCTCAGGTTCTTCAAGATCCCACTGCCAAGAAAGAGGAGCTTCGTGCAAGGGCCAAGGGATTAAAAACTCTGGGGAAGATCTTCCAGGTAAATCTGTTTGAATTGGCTTCTTGGGAGAATATAGCGCATATTTGTTCAAAATATTCATTCGAGAAATAAGGAAGGAAGGATTGAATAAAAAGGCTTTAACTTTGTGGTCATATAGAAGAACAAGATAGCCAGTGAGAGTGATCCTTTAGTAAGAGCCGAACTTCACAAACTAAATGGAGATGGTCAAGACCGTGATTATGCATCCACATCACCAAAATCCGATGAAGCATCTCACTCTACATTTGGGCCTCAGGTACATCTCGCGATGCGCATCTTACTAGTATATTTTAAATGATTCAAAACCGAAGGAACATAAACTTGTTTGATATTATACCCTTTCATTAAACTCTCTTCATCTTTCAAAAATGAAAGACCTTGTTTCACACATTGTAATACACAGCTCCATGTATTCAGGAAAGATTTAGGGCAAGATTACTTGAGTGTCGTTTATGTTTATGACTTATGAAAGATCATATTTTGTTTGTGTTTTTTGAGTATTAGCCAGAACACACTATGTCGCTCATATCTTACAGTTACTGCTTTAAATTCTTGGATACCATTGGAATTGCCAACCAAGGACTCATGAAATGCAATCTATGTAGGAACCGCAAAGCCCTTATGTGGAAGCACCGAAGCTTGGAGATGAGCAATTCAACTATTACTTCCCAAGGCCTGCGCCGCCTCCAGGAGCACAGAGACACCCTTAAACTGGCAAAAGATTGATTCAGATAAGAGATTGTGAGAGGTAATTTCCCCTTTTGTAGTATATAATATTACAAATATAAGCATTTATTCACATATATATATATATATATGCAGGCGGTGGTTACCATTATGTAATTTTTATTTTATTATTACTGTTAGTAGAAGAAATAATTGGATCTTTGAAAAGCACATGAAATCTCATCTTTGACAATGTATTATGGTTTTATTTTATATAATGATGTTTGGAGATCATGTTACTATATTCTGTTTCTTATTAGAGAAAGAGACATAAAAAAACAAATTAGCTTTAACTTGGCTGTCTGTACAATTTTGCTTTTTGGAGAAACTCTTAATTATCAGTTACTGACTATTTTGACAGTTGAAAAAGAAGCAAAAAATCTGTTACATTTTTGGACTTAAATTTAATTTAATTTTCTTCTATGGGAAATAATAAAACCTGCAACTGCAAGGCAAAGACCCTTTTATGAAATAATAAAATTATCGAGATTTAATTACCATTGAACGATATAATAAAGTTTAGTTGAGACGTTAGAAATTTGAAAATTAAAGAAAGGCAACGACGTTATGGGGGAAGATGTAATTAATAATAAGTGTTCCAAAAACGGAAGCATGAGGTCAAATACCGTAAACGACGACAGTCGTCAAAATCATCATTATTATATTAACAAATTATCAGAGAGGAGAATATTATTTAGCATCAATGGCGGATGCTTACGAGTGAAGCCACTGGACGAAGAAGATTACATAGAGACGTGTGTTTTTGCGCATTTTGGCTTTTCGAAGCCGAACGGCGTGAATCGAGTTTCCTCCAGATCTCATCATCTTCAGAAGATTTCACCATTTTCAGATATATTATCGAGATACAGATCTCCTGAGCGGATCTGATTGTGGTGGAACCAATTCGCTCTGATCTCGTTTTCAGTTTTCGTAAGATTTTGAATCCAATTTAGTCGGAGATGGACAAGGCAGATAGCGAGAAGAAGGCATCGGCCGTATCTGACGTCGGTGCATGGGCAATGAATGTTACGAGCTCCGTCGGGATCATCATGGCCAATAAACAGCTCATGTCATCATCTGGTTTCGGCTTCACCTTCGGTTTGCTTTCTTATCTCTGTCTCACATTTCAATTGGTGTGATTGAGATCTCTAATCGATTAGGAATGGATCTCTTTCAGCGACAACTCTGACGGGATTCCACTTCGCTTTCACTGCGCTCGTTGGTCTGGTGTCGAACGCCACTGGATTATCGGCATCCAAGCATGTCCCTCTCTGGGAGCTTCTTTGGTTCTCAATCGTCGCTAACATCTCAATCGCAGCTATGAATTTCAGCCTCATGTTGAACTCTGTTGGCTTCTACCAGGTAAAAAAAAACAAAAGAGAAACTTCCATTGATTTTTGATTTTTGCCTCTTTTTTGTTTGCATTCCCAATTCAAGATCGTTCTCCTTATTGCCCACCATGCTAGATTTCGAAATTGAGCATGATTCCGGTTGTGTGCGTGTTGGAATGGGTTCTCCATAGCAAGCATTACTCGAGAGAAGTGAAAGCATCTGTCATGGTTGTGGTTGTAGGAGTTGGGATTTGTACTGTGACTGATGTCAAGGTTAATGCCAAAGGTTTCATTTGTGCTTGCACTGCCGTTTTCTCCACATCTCTGCAGCAGATCGTAAGTGCTATCACCATCACTCGACTTGTTCAATCTTTAGCTCGGATCTCTGATTATGCGCAGACTGATTCTCTACAAGTCTCAAACTTTTCCCAAATGAGTCGCAAACTGGCAGTGACTCTGTCCTTTCAATCTTTTCTAGTCTTTGTGGATCTTGTAGCTTTTGAGTAGAATAAGCTGACCTAGATTGATTTATCACTTCTTTTTAAAATCTGATATCACAAGACATCGATAGGGTTACTTCTTATTGTTTGGTGCTTCAACTTCTTATACAAAGTATTACCTCTTGATGATGATGCTCAAGTGTTTCTGATAATTTTTCTCTCTGGGAACAGTCAATAGGTTCACTGCAGAAGAAATACTCAGTCGGATCTTTTGAGTTGCTGAGCAAGACAGCTCCAATCCAAGCCATTTCACTCCTCATCTTTGGTCCATTTGTTGATTATTTCTTGAGCGGCAAATTCATTTCTACTTACAAAATGTCTTATGGTGCCATTGTAAGTAGCCAAGAATCTCGTAATCCCGTTTATAAATCCCAAACCTTGCTTCATTTCAACTCTTATCTAACAATTAGTAACTATCCCACAAACACAGTTATGCATTCTTCTCTCCTGCGCATTGGCGGTTTTCTGTAACATAAGCCAATATCTCTGCATTGGAAGATTCTCTGCTACCTCATTCCAAGTTCTTGGTCACATGAAGACAGTCTGTGTCTTAACATTAGGATGGCTTCTCTTTGACTCCGAGATGACGTTCAAGAACATAGCAGGGATGATCTTAGCCGTGGTGGGAATGGTGATTTACAGCTGGGCGGTCGAGTTAGAGAAACAGAGAAAGACGAAAGTGACACCGCACGGTAAGAACAGTATGACAGAAGATGAGATTAGACTTCTCAAAGAAGGAATAGAACATATGAATTTGAAAGACATGGAGCTTGGAGATAATAAACCATAGATAAATCTCTTCAAGACCTTGTTCTTGTCTTCTTTTCTTTTGCCCTTTTATTTATATTCTTGTCTCAAAGAACCTTTTTAGCCTCTGTTTGATGAGCTCTCCTCTGCAGAGCACATCCATTTTTCTATAGAAATATGATTCTTCTGTTTCTTTGCATAAAATTTACGTATCAAGGTTAATTTCTCTGTTCTTTCTTGTACTTTCACTTTATGATGAAGCTATATAGATCAGCTTCATTTGGTTTTTATGGGTACTATGAATGTTGAAAGCCCCAAATATTGGCACATTTGGGGGCTTTTGAAAAGATGAAAAATATTCATCTTTAACAAATGTTGTTTTTTATATCTTTTTGTATAAAGTTAGATATCATGGGTTTTTGTTCCCGATCATTGTTGCTTTCTCTTTCAATACTTCCTGTTTGGTTTGCTGTAGTTATGGATTTTTATGATGCAATGAACACGACAATGTGCACATTAGTCGCAGCATTGTCTCGTAGAAAAAGTAATTTTTCATTAGAAGACCTAAGTTTTCATTACAAGACCGTAAAATCCACAAGCCATTTAAACATGAAGAGACATCTCTAGATTCCATTGAGAGTGACCACAACCCTGCGTGCGGTTGGAGCGTCACGGTGTTCACATAGCCATATTCCCTGAACCAAATTTCCAACACAAAAGCTTTTAAATAACATAACTAGAGATGCAAACGAGATCAGCAATGAATTGTGAATAAATGGTAGTAAGAAATCAGATTCATTTTCAATCAATCCAAAGAAGCCATACCATAAATGAGGAAACATGAAAGCATGTGAATGTAGTAATGTAAAGTCAGATGGAGATATTTATTACCTGCCAAGTTCCCATGTTAAGTTTGCCTTTTGTTATTGGGATTCTGCAGGAACAATAAACAACACTTATCAAGTGGAAAATCCACAATCTAACAACAAACTGTGCAACACAATAAGATTGTGGCTCACGTGAGTTGACATCCAAACATTGATGATTTGATATGAGCTGGCATGTCATCTGGACCTGCAATTATTTACACAATTCAATTCTCAATACTACAATCAGATGAAATTTCACATTTCTGAGGATAAAGGGAACAGCTTTGATTTATCACTGCTTTACAACAACTTAGAACAAAAATGGTAATTGTGAACTAACCTTCCATGGTATGCCTCCAAGGAGCTGAATTCCCCTGAAATTCAACAACAAAGATAGTGATCAATTTAAACACCAAATAAGTAATATTGAGAAGCAAGCCATATATATACCTCAGGAACAATCCTGTTCAAGAAAGTCTCAGTATCAGCCTGAACATCTGGATCATAATTCTCATTGATCGTGAGAGAAGCACTTGTGTGTTGTACTGCCAAAAGTGAAACAACCCATTCCGTTTTAATCTGAGAATTATGATCAGAAGCTGAGAGATATCACAGAGAGAAACAAAAAAACTCACAGAAGACATGAGCAAGGCCACAATTGAAATCCGACAAGTCTTGCCCAATCTCCTTCAAAATCTGTTTCAAAACAACAACCGAATTAGCCGAGAAAGCTCATCAATTGATTCAAATCAGAATCGCTTCGAATCGAAAAAAAATCACTCGAAGAAACCTTCGGAGTGATAAGATGGCATCCACGGCGTTGCGGTGGAAGCGTGATGGTTTTCTGAGCCCACTTAGGACCAGAGGAAGTCGCCATGGAAGCTCGATCGGTGGCTGGATTCGCTGGAGTGAAGACCGATCTGACACGAAGAGGAGGAACAACACCAGAGAAGAAGATCGTCGAGCTCTGCATAGCTTTCGCTGTTCCTCTAAGCCCAATAACAATGGCCGACAAAATTCATTTTTTTCTTTCATTTTACTTTGCGTCTGGGCCTTAGAATTTTTTGTGTGGCTATATCGAATTTCTAAAAACGGCGTGAGGTTTCATCTCTCGTTTGTTAAACTACGTGATGTTTGTTTTTAATGTACATTTCGCTTTACATTATAGAATCATGATGTCTTGATGATTCCTCAATGATTACATACCGGAAACTTGAGTTTTCCGGTGAGAATTCGATGTTCTTGCTCTTCTTCTTCAATAATTTCTGAGCAATTCTCTTCGCGGAGTCCGGTAAACACTTCACCGTTGTCTCCATGAGCGCAGATGCGTCTAATGACATATCTTTAGCATAGTAATGAACGATCTTGGGCAACAATATCTTTGTCTCATTCTGTATACGAACATTGTTTCTTATAAACTCTTCTTTGGCTCGTCTTAGATCCCGGAATACGCAATCCGCTGTGTAAACCCGAACCTGAGATACAATATATAACCTCTAAAGATTAAAATCCAAGACTTTAGTATAGAATACATTCCGAGTTTTTGTAAAACAAAATACCGGAGGATCTGTAGAAGCTCCTGAAGAAAGAGCGAAATGAGCCAACGCTTCGGGGTAGTCCAAGGCGTAAATGTGTTTGACAATACAGGTTTTCAACTTTCTTGATGGTGAAAACAGCGTCTGCAACAACTGGTTACAATCATGTCAATTACAAGTTATGAAATGTGGTAAAAATGAAGCAAACAAAGAGAGAGAGAGAGTGTGTGTGTGTTGTATACAGGTGGTGAGAAATGCGGGCGAATGCCTAAGATTGAGCTTTGAATAATGTGAGGATTTACGCGATAGCCCCCAACATCATAAGCTGCCTGAAAGATATATAGATTGGCCTAAGTAACAGCACAAACATAAATCTATCAGTCAAAGAGATTTAAAGACGAAACCTTTAAAACCGAGGTGTTTCTTGCGCGGTTGTGAGTTCCATAGGCTAAATAGGCCTGTAAGAGAGAGAGGGAGAATCAATGAAAAGATTGAAGCTTTATCGAAAAGATGGTGCCCAAAAGAGACTACTTGTTGTTTGCTTACATGCATTGTGAGGGCATTGTGAATGTTTATCCAAAACGCGAGCTTCTCTTCGCGTTTCATTCTGCTTGGATCAACCTTCTCAAGCTTTTGAACTAGTGATCTACATACACCATTTGAGTAACATTTCAGATAAACCCAAGTCATTCTAACGTCACATAGGCAAATATGTATATGTACCTGAAGTTTTGGAGCATGAGAGCGGCGTGATTGAAACTACCATCATCCAGGTGAAGTTTCAGAGACTCTATTACAACCCCACGTGGTACATTTGCATCTTTGCTTGCCTCGAGGCACGGGTTCCAGCTATCAAAAGTAGTTTTGGAAGAGACAGATGAAGGTGAAGAAAAAGCCTGAAGACAAGAAGTGGTTCTTGTTCTGCTGGAGAGTGTACAATACACAGAAGACATGCATCTTAAGATTTCTTCAGAGAGCCTACTCGGGTTCACAATGTTGTCGACGACGATATGAGAAGAACCCAGAAGATCTGCAAGAGTAGTGTGATTACCAGAAACATATCTAGTCTTCTCCTGCAAACATCAAATTGGTTAGCAACTGAAAAGCTTTAAGAAAAGCTAAGACAATGCCATGGTGTTAACTTACTCTTGCAGACAAAGCTTTTAAGCTGGCTTGGAAACTCTGAGGACACGAAGAGGAACGTTCAGACACCGGAGAAGCTTGGTAATGGTAGCTGAGCACACCGGTAAGGTCTGATCGCTCGGATTTGGGACAAAACTGATTCGACACTAAGCTAGTTTCAGTGTGAGGAGAGAAAGAAGTAACTTGTTCATCGAAAGCTGTCCTGTAAAGAGAGAGCAGATATTGTTCTGTGCGCAGAATTTCAAACTCGAGTGAAGCAATTTCCTTCCTCAAATCTTCTGAAGACTGCAAAAAAATACAGAACATAAGAGCTCTATCTACAAATACATTTGCCAAAAGAATCTGTGAACATTCAAGACTACATACAAAAGATCAAACCTTTGGCATTACGTTGCAATGAGAATCCTTATGAGTTAGTAATCTCTTCTCAATTGATACAAACTGCCATGAAAACGTACAGACAAGTGTGACTTTTGGAACCCAGTAAACAAAAAAAAAAAGCAGATTGAGACAATCCCAAAAAGTTTTGCTTTTGAAAAGAGAATGAAATTACCGGTTTACTGTAGCTAGAGAATCTTGAGGGTGATGCAATAATCACATTCTGCTTCTCCGAGTTCCTAAACCCAAACACAGACCCATTTAAGATTTTTTCCCCCCCAAATTGATTTCATTCAATTAAAGACGAAGGCAGTCGAATCTAATCGCAGAAAGAGACAAATGTAATTCGTTTATACCTTGGAGAAGACGAAGAACAATCAGGAGAAGAAGAAGAAGAAGGGCAACTGAGACCCATCATTTTCTCGCGCTTTTGTTTGTCTGTCTGTAGAAATTCATCAAAGAATATCATGAGGGAATAATAAAAATTCAGTATCTTTCTTTGAGACGTCAAGAGCATATCTCGAAAAGCTCCATCCTTTTAGCTTGTCGTTTATATGACACTCGAGTGAAAAGAGAAAGAAGATTGTTTTTTCTCATAACTTTCCGGGAAAATCAGGAATGTGAAACCGACATTTTTCCCGGGAGTTCAGACGAAGGGCATCCCAAAGTATTCTAAATAAAAATCAAGATTTTTTTAATGTTAACTTTTACTATAATAATAACTAAGTTATTAATAAGGTTGATTTATATGAGTACTCGCTTGTTTCAACTACTCTGAAAATAATGAAATAAAGTGTAAAGCAATGAAACAATAACGACATGAAATGAAATGCATCAATTATTGAAAACATAAAACATGAGAATATATATATTTTTTTTGATATGAGTATGATTTATTTTCGCTCACTCATTTATCATATGATATATAACTCCTTGAAATAGATAAAAATAAATCAGGCAGTTAATGCCGTCAATCTCATAACAACTAAGTAAGTGGGGACAATTTATACACGATCCATAAAAAGAGTTGAGTTGACAATGTGACATTACTCCATAATAATATTTTGTGGTCGCAAATGAGACCCAAATATTTTTACAAAAACTATGTTCTTGAATAATATAGATTATAATTACCATTGATACTATTCAAGATAGATTGGTACATTCTAGTAAACTGTGCGTAAGTTTGTAAACAACAAAAACAAAAGTGAACAAGAAAAGTTGTAAAATCGTACAGAATCTAACCAGAAGGATGACGAATTAAAAAAAAAAAATCTACAATAAGATATGGTGAAAGTGTCTATGTTTCATTTTTGGGTAGTTTGTATAAAGACAGATATAGTTGGATAAGAACAAATAAATGAATAAAAATAGATTGGTGAGAATGAGGCGAAGTATTTATTTACAAATCACACAACCTTCCAAATCGAGTTTCATTTTTGACGTGGTCCGTTGGGTCAGGCCAATAAATGCCTCCAGTTTTTGGCACCACTCTTATACAATTAATATCGACGTGAACAAAATGTTGTGGCATTTCCACTAAACATTTAAGATAGGTGCAGCTTCCTATGCAATTTTAATCGAAATTGTGTATCATTCTCTTAAGTCTCTTGAATCTGATTTTACAAAGACAAATTAGTCAAGTAAAAACTACTACTTTGCTAATCATTATACGTACAAAGGGATCGGAGTTATAAAATTGCATACTTTTTTTTATAAAACGAAAAGATGCGGGAAGCCAATATAATTATTCCTTCACCAATAAAACTGAATCAGCCCGTTACCTTGCTTCTTAAGTCGGAATTTTTTTTTTGTGAAAAGGTCAAAATAGTCATCGGAAATATTAAAAAATTGTTGATAAATGGAACGGATAAACGAGATTAAAATCCGTTGTAAATCTCGGTTAAATGATACGACGTCGTTTCATTTTTCTTTTTAAAATTCCAAATCACGAAAAAAGTAGAAAACTTATGGCAGTGACGTATGACGTTAGAAAAGAATATCCCTTACCCAAGATATTCTATTATCTACTACGCAGTCACTGCCATTAAAATGAAATGTAATCCGATTTTTCTTGGAGTGCAGTAGTAACAAAACGTTAGAAAAGTAAAAAACTTATGGCAGTGACGTATGACGCGAGAGAAAGCCCATTTTCATAATGGGCCCAACTTTTTTTTTTCCGCGAAGAAAGAAAAAACATTTTTGATTGGAAAAATTATCAAAACAGTTCATAATGGGCCCAACTATTGCGTGAACAGTTGAAATCATTAATTTCTAATGATTTTAAATTTAAATTATAAACTTCTGTTGACTGAATCAAATTAGACATGACATTAAGTCGATAAACGAGATTAAAAAACTATTGTAAATCACGGTTAATTGATATGACGTTGTTTCTTCTTTCCGCTTAAAATCCCAAAAATATGGTTGAGATTTTTCGTGATTTGGAGTTTAAAAAAAAAAAATGAAACGACGTCGTATCATTTAACCGAGATTTTCATTTCGTGAAAAGACGTCTCTTACCCAAGATATTAGGCTACATGCACTCCAACATAAATCGGATTACATTTCATTTTAATTTCTTGGAATTATCATATTCCTTACTTTAATTACTTCCTTTTCCTTTGAGTCTTTGACTATAAGATGCAAATGGGTGATTTTATAAATATTCTTAATATAGTATAAGATTTATATGTTTCAAAGATTTATATAGCCGGCAAATCTGACAACTGAAAAGCAAAATGGTAGCCATATGCTGGACCAACCACTGCCTTTCTCCGTCAACATTTAAGAATTTAGATTATTCTTATTCGTATTTCTTTCAATCGTGATATATAAAATTGATATAATAACAAATCAAACAAAGCAAATATATATATCAATATCACTTTATTCGAATCAAATATGATGTGTTAATAGTTACATCATTTCTTTTAAATATTTTTCACATTCTTTATATCTTCCGTAAGAAGTATTTGCATTGAGTATCATTCAGTATCACTTAATCAAAACACATTTTGTATTCTAACATTTACCAAATTCTAGAAAAATAAGTAAACTGTCTCTTATAAAAAGATGATTTTGCTCATGTTTGTTATTGGTCGTGTACTGTACACTGTTGATTCGTGTATGTTTAAGGATACGATTGGAAAGTCAACGTGTGAACTGTACACGAAGTGTTACTTATTTTTGTAGGACCAAAATTTTACTCTACAGTATATATAAATAAACACGATAATATATAAATAAACATTAAGGAAAAGACGATTCATAAACAATAAAGTAATAAACAAGATCTAAGGAGGCGAAATGAATCTCTTTCCTTAACTCTAAGAATCTCCCGTAGTGTTACGGGTTTTTATAGATCCATGAGTCCCATGATACAACCAAAGTTTAACTGAATCATCAACACCATGATTCAGATCTATCGACCATTATTCTACGATACTCTCGAATAGAAACTTACTCTAAGCAATAGGGAATTGAAGAAACGATTGCTAGAACTTTTAGAATGTGTTTATTGTGTATCAGAGGATGATTTTTTAGGTGAAAATCGTGTTGTATATATAGGAGAGAGGCTAGGGTTTTTCCCTGACATAAAAGGAATATTTTCAGAATATTCTAGGCGGCTGCGATTTTTAAGTCGGCCTGCTGAGTATCGATCGATACCAAGGGGTATCGATCGATACCTCAAAAAGTCCACGAGCCCAACAAGGCCCAAGATGCGAACGTCGCACGTATGGTCTTTTCTTCTCTCATGTTGTTTCAGTAACGACACAACCATTCCAACATATATACACGAGAAAACATTTCTCGGTCAATGAAAACATTTCATTAGAAAGAGCTCAACTCATTTCTTTTCACACTAACACAATTTTATCAAGCCCTCGAGCTTTGACAAAAAATTAGTTCCAACAATCCCCCACATGAATAGAAATGACTCTAAACAAATGAAAATTGTACAGACTAGACTTTACTAGACAACTTGACTAGACTCATCTAGACGTAGACAGACTTTCGAGAGTAAACGAAAATGTAACTATCACTGAATGGTAGCGTTTTTCAGCTTTGAACCAAACAATTTTAATATCTGTTGCGTTTACTCGGCCAGGAGGTGAACATGATGTCTTGAACCGCCCGGATTTTGATGTAAACTGATACAACAGATATCGCACAGAGACATCTTCTCGTAGAACTTTGTTCTATATTGTGTTCATTGTGGCCTTGAACATTCCTGGTATTCGTGAGTGAATTTGGAGAATATAGCCTTATCCTTCATTCTCCTAGAAACGGCCCCATTTCACACTTCACTAGGTGTTTTTTTATTAGCTTGTTTTCAGAAGTGTCCTGTCACACTCCACTATCTACACAGCTATGCAATCATTAAAAGCCAACGCTTATCCTTACTATCCACAGGTAGCACTGTTTTATCATCCTAGGAACTGGGCAGAGACATAGTCTCACAGTGCTCAACTCGAATCAGTTTAATTTTGTTTCCCTTTGAACCTAGATCTTGGGATCTCCAGTCACATAGGTTGGGTATCTGTCAAACGTCATCTTTTTCTATAGGCTTTAAACCCATTCCTTTTGATGATTTAACAAACTTAATCTCGAGGCTAACTTTGGGAAACAGATCCGCTAAGTTATCAGCCGTTGTGAGATCAGTTGTCTAAATGGTCTTATATCATTCTCGAGATTTGCCATTTTATAACTTACTCAGTGCCTGAGAGATAGCTCACTAACTCTCATAGTGTACACATAATGATGGCACTGATTTTTCTCCCACATCGGGGTATCTTCCAGAGAGTTTCGAAGCCATTCTGCTTCCTCTGCAGCTTTATCTAAAGCTATAAACTTTGACTCCTTGGTTAATTAGGCCAAGAGTGCTTGTTTGGAAGATTTCCAGGATACTGCTGCACTACCATATAAAAATATTATCCACTTATAATATCTGTCAGGTTTACGAGACCAAGAGGTGAACATAATGTCTTGAACCCCCCAGACTTTGATGTAAATCGAGACGACATATAACGCTGGATAATTTAACATTCTAGTTATGGCTTTCCACAGAGTATGACCTGGATTACTCATGTAGCGACTTATTTTCTAAATGCGCCAAATCGGATCTAGTACGATTCATCAAGTACGTTAGACTTCCGATAATTCTTGCATACATCACTTGTGATACAACTTTATCACAATTAGATTTATTGCAATCTTGTTTGAGTACTTCTCAAAACATTCTAGGATCTTGAGACAAGATTATCCACTAATCTTATGTCTATCAAACTTCCCATTAAACACTTTCTTAGTGTGTTGGATTATGTCCTTCTTGCTTCCATGATGATCGTGTCATCTTATAAACATAACAAAACGTATCCATGTGGAGTACTTTTGATGTATATCACCTTAAGTGATTTTGAAGCTATTTGACATCACTTTGTTGTCAAACTTTCCAAGCTATTGCTTAGGAGCTAACTTAAGCTCGTATAAGGACTTTGCAAGTCTACTTATTTTCTTTCCTTGTTCAGGAGTGACATAACCCTCGGGTTGTTTCATGTAAATCTCCTCTTCTAAATGGTCGTTTAGAAAGGCAGATTTTACATCCATTTGATGGATTACAAGATCTCACATTTCTGTGATTCCAATCAGCATACGACTTTAGCCTTTGGTAATTCTTTACCATTGCTTGATCTAAGGTCCAATGCCCGTCAAGCATCGATCGATACTCTTGGGTATCGATCGATACCTCTAAAAGCGTAAGAGCTCAAGAGATCAATTGCTCGCCTCAATTCGTGAGGTACTAGAGCTTATCCTTTACACGGAAACTCACATTCAAAGGAAGACACATTCCTTGGTTACCGTGATTACTTGGATATCTGGTATATCTAATTTATACACCAGAAAGCAATCAGCACTGCATTGTATGTGCATATGCAATGAAGATACAATCCACCGTTTTTGGTCCGATTGTCACCTTCTTAGGTGGTTGCTAGGCACCCCCACACTTTCATGTATTTGTATAAAAACACATTACTTTTCCAAAGTTCACATGAAACATATCAAATGACTTTGTGTGGTATTTAGTTCAGGATATAACTTGTGGTAAGCAATGCTTCCCCCACATTTCTGGACTAACCCAGATTTTTAGGAATAATGAGTTCATCAAATAATTCGGTAATTTGTTATGAGACTCCATTAGATTCCAGTGAATAGGGATCAATCGTTTGATGGATAATACCATGCTCATGTCCTCTATCACTTCAAACTATGTTGATAGTTCTTTCGAGTTGGTTTTCAACCTCGAGTTTAAACTCCTTGAGTTTTCCAAGGTCTCGTATTTGCTTCTTAGCAAATAGACATAACTATATTTCGTACAATCCTCAACGAAAGTCACGAAATATTTCTCACCACCTTTTGTATAAGTCAAACCAAGAGGTTCGCTCGATTGTGGTGTTTTAGTGAGTTTGGTTAGAACGCAAACCTCACACTCATCTTTGCTTATTTTGTATTTCAGGATCTCATTCAATCTACGCATAGATTCGAATATAATGTGACTGAAACATTCAGATCAAATACTAAGAGATTCTGTACCATAAGCAAATGATTCTTTCTCATTAATGTCAACAACATTGGTTACATTAATTTTAAGTCCGACTGTCTCAACGTTAATTTGGACCAGTCCGTCCTTAATATAGACAACATTCTTTGTCAATACATGCTAATCAGCCTTGTCATTGACGATGAATTTGTGCCTAATTAGCATTGTGCCCTAAATAAGATTTTTATGCATCTCTAGCACATGCTTTACATCAGTGAGAGTGAGCTTCTTTGAGAAGTCAACTTCAGCACTATGATTAAATTCTTGTCATTATTTATGGTAGAAGGGAAACATTCCCATATCAACGCATATATGAGCTATTACATTGGTATAGTACCACCACTCATTTGGGTTATGCTCAACCATATTGACTCCGAGGATGACATTACACATGTCTATCTCGACTAAATTGGCTTCAGCCATTCCATTGTCTTTTACACCACCAGATCTAACAATGATCACGTCGGTGTTGTTAGTCATATTGAAATTTGATTTTGTTCAAGAGAATCAAACCAAATTAATATACTAACCAATACCCAACTCTCAAGTTAAAGGGTAAAATTAAATTCAATTTCTAGAATTTAATAAACTTAATACAATATCGACTTGTATTAGTATTCTTGAACTCATATCAAGAATCGCAAGAGGCCTGCTCACTTAGTCCAATGATTTAATTATTCGATTAAATCAGCCTCCAATACTTAATTGAACATCAATTAATTATTCCAAAATTCGCAAATTTTTGGACACATAATATTGAGCTATGTGCAATATATTGCAACTTAACACGTCTTTAAACCAAAGACTGTTTAACGATTTCAACGTTGCATCAATTTAATTATTAAATAATTAAACATTGAGAGTATTCGATGAGAATCTGAAACTCTTTCTTTTTGATTTTGAAACCGCAGTTTTAAAACCGATTATAACGGATTATGAAATCGTTTTAGAATCGCTATCACGCGTTCTAATCTGAACCTCCGGAGAGCATTCTCTGATTCGTTTCGTGGATCGCGTTTGATAACTGTTTTAGCCGGTTCTACGAGAAACGCTATGACACGTTCGTAAACGCTAAACGACGCGGGATTAATACCACAAAGTTTTTCACTTGTCGAACCGTTTATAAACGTCCGCGAAGTCATATAATAATGAGACGATTATTATCTGTGACTAATAAACCATCACCCTTTTATTGATGATTTTTATCGATACGGAATTAAATTTTAATTTAAGATCCGCTTATCGAAACAACTAAAACCGCATGTGCGCGTTCTAAAGTTTTGAACCGCAAACGTGCGTTCAAGTTCGAACCTCCTCAGAGTGTTCGTCAAACCGTTCTGAACGTGTTTGATGTTAGGTGTTTGTAAACCCTAACTCGGGAAGTGTTTTGAAACGTTCCATTCGCTTGTACGCAAGCTTTTCATTTGTACCGATAAGAATCGCAATTCTAAAAATCGAACCAAATTGCATTGATGTCGATCGATACTCCTTGGTATCGATCGATACACACAGTATCGATCACAACATGTGTCGATTGATGCTTTAGCATAGTCTCAATCGATGCGACTGTAGGTGTCAATTTATGCACACACGGTGTCGATCGATTCCCTATCAGTGTCGATCGATGCTCTAATCACTCAGTGTCGATCGATGCACACTCGGTGTCGATCGATGCTTAACTGGTGTCGATCGATACTCCTTGGTATCGATCGATGCATCACTGTTTTGATCAGACTCGCAGTCGTTTGATCCACTTTGTCACTGGTTTTCTCCATAGTTCCAGAGTTGTTGTCAACGTTGTTTGTCATTCTGTTTAGACAATGAGAACACATCTTTCAGTTAGTACCGATATATAAACTCAAGAATCGCAATTCTGAGACTGATATCGAACTGAATCGCATTGGTGTCGATCGATACTCCTTGGTATCGATCGATACACATCCAATGTCTATCGATGCACCCGTATGGTGTCGATCGATGCACCCGTATGGTGTCGATCGATGCTCGATGCACATACTGTGTCAATCGAAGCATCTTGGTGTCGATCGATACACATTGAGTGTCGATCGATACACCCTGGGTTCCGATTGATGCTCGATGCACATACTGTGTCATTCGAAGCAACCTGGTATCGATCGATACACGCTTAGTGTCGATCGATATACCCTGGGTGTCGATCGATACAAGTGAATTTCACAGGATCGATCCTAGCACCACAGTGTCGATCGATACCTGTGTCTTATACACAGTATCGATCGACATAGACCAACTTGGTCGATGCAAAGTATCGATCGATACACTGAGGTGCCGACCGATACACTGTTTGCATGGTATCGATCGATACACTTAAGTGTCGACCGATACAATTTAGTGCAGTATCGACCGATACCATAGGGTGTCGATCGATACTCACAAGGCCTCGATCAGAATCGAACCTATCAACAACAGATGTATGTTCGTTGATTATACCGTTCTTTAATCGCAATTAAAGACGGTTTTTTAGAAGATGTTTAAAAGCAGATCTGCTTCTACTACACGTTTCAAGTTGCTAAACAGCGGTTTGATAACGTTTGAGTATCACTAGCAGAAGAACATCTTCTTAAAAATAGAGAGAGATGAAGATTGCCTCTACTACACGTTTCAATTTGCTAAAAGCTTTTTGACAACGTTTGAGTATCATCAGCAGTAGAGAATCGTTTTAAAAAACCGTTTGAAAAACGTTTATTTACTCGTGATTAAAGATCCAATTGAAGTATTAACAAAAATTGGATCTTCTTAGAGTTAAGATTGTAGGACCAAAATTTAGCACAATAGACAGGAGAGATTTAATCACGATTATATAAATAAACAGTTAAGGTACAGACGATTCATATAACGATAAAGCAATAATAAATCTAAGGAGGCGAGATGAATCTCTTTCCTTAACTCTAAGAATCTCCCGTAGTGCGACGGGTTTTTATAGATCCATGAGTCCCAGGATACAACCAAAGTAATCTGTATCATCTACACTTGATATCAGATCTAACGAACATTATACTACGATACTCTCGAATAAAGACTTACTCTCTAGACAGAAGGGAATTGAAGAAACGATTGCTAGAACTTTTAGAATGTGTTTATTGTGTATCAGAGGATGATTTTTTAGGTGAAAATCGTGTTGTATATATAGGAGAGAGACTAGGGTTTTTCCCTGACATAAAAGGAATATTTCCAGAATATTCTAGGCGGGTGCGATTTTTAAGTCGGTCCGCTGAGTATCGATCGATACCAAAGGGTATCGATCGATACCAAAGGGTATCGATCGATACCTCAAAAAGTCCACGAACCCAACAAGGCCCAAGATGCGAACGTCGCACGTATGGTCTTTTCTTCTCTCATGTTGTTCATTAACGACACAACCATTCCAACATATATACACGAGAAAACATTTCTCGGTCAATGAAAACATTTCATTAGAAAGAGCTCAACTCATTTCTTTTCACACTAACACAATTTTATCAAGTCCTCGAGCTTTGACAAAAAATTAGTTCCAACAATTTTTTCAATTTTTATAAAATATTAATACAGAAACAATGTTTTTATAAAGTCACTGTAGATGCAAAAACTCCCTTCGTTAACTGATGTACGATGTTTTTGTTGGTCTTCTACCATATAACTTGTTTCATAACCAGAAAAATCATAGTTCAAAACCTATACTGATCTCGACAAAGGTTTTTTTTTTTTTTTAACGTTTACAGTGACAGAAACGAATAACTAATAGTGAAAGTCCGAGGTTGGTGGGACTTGATCTTTACCCTAAAGCCTTCTACCATCTATCTATAAATAAGTAAATTTATTTTTTATCGTTTAGTAATTGTATATGGCAATCGAGATTCAAGATAAATGTGACATTCGATTCAGATACCCGCATGTGATTAAAAAGACCAAAATGTGCAACTTTCGTAATTGATATTTTACTGTGTGACTAATCATCCATTTCAGGATCTAAGATCAACCGATCACTTGTAGTTTTGTCAACTTCTCTTAGGATCCTATTTTTTGACAAATGTACGTACGCATGTATATCAAACGCATTTTTGTTGTTAGCAACACGGATTAGAATCCAGGTGATGGCGCATGGGTTAGAATTTGGATGCTGACACATGGGTTAAAATCTAAGTGATAACGCACATCAATAACACTAATACAAACTATACATGTTCTTGCCATGCACACATAAGATATATATGTAATTATGTATATGTGTGCATGAAAACCTTTTGACAAAAAAAAAAAGTAGATATCATAATATTTTGATTAATAATGAGAAAATGGAAGTAGGGAACCATGGGGACGAGAGTACATGTGAAATTAGACTAAAGGAGATGGGTTGTGGAGCCAACTATGTTTAATGTTTTATCAACCAAAAACAAAAAAAAAAGTTTAAATGTTAGGGTTTATATTGTACCATGGTGTGCATCTCCCATTTCTCTATACCCTTCTCATACATCCTACTTTTTATTCTCTTCTTTTCTCATTATTTTAATCATACATATTACAAAAAATAAAATATGAAAGATTTTGAGAATCTATAATGGAGAACAAGAAAAATCAGACAAACAGTACTATCTCACTCAAAATGGGGACAAAAAAACATATCAATAAGATTATAAGAGTCTCACATAGTCACATACCTCGCTGGATATCACGATCTTGCATGCCTCTGTCATTTTCTGGGACGTGGGCATCTATATAGTTATTATAATTTTTTTTCTTGATAATTAATATCGATTTTTTTAATCAATGTTTTGGTATGATGAATGTATGTCAAGATATTGAAGAGGAGTGTTCTATCAAATTTTGTCTTCCTAATGTATTATTTGAAATTCTTTGTTTATTTAACTGGTTTTCCGTTGGGGAATAATACATGATTAAGTACTGATTTTCTTTGTTTGTACATACTAACCGAAAGTCCTTGTCTATATATTCTCTAAACAACACAACGCAATATTAAATCAGACTAGAGCGTGCGTGTATATTATATGGTATCCAATCAAAGATTCAAATAACAAAAAGGGAATGAATTTTGTTTTAAAACAAACAAAAACATAATAATAATAATAATAATAATAATAATAAAAAAGAAATGCGTTGAGTGACGTTGAAATAGCTCGGTGCGATCAAAGAGACAAGGAACAAAAAAAAAAGCAAAAGAAAAAAGAGGTCCTACAGTGGCACTGATTTGGAACCGAGCCAGACACCGAAGCTAAAACCATGATCCTCAATCCTGTGGTTCTCTGTCTGGTCTCAATCGCACATTGCTTTAGCATGGAAGTTCACGATTCACCGTACGTGCAACTGACATGCCTGTGGTGTGGTTGGGATTTCCAATGAATTACATATTCGTAGTGATAAACTTTAGCCAAACGCAATTAGTTCAACCATTTTTGGTAGAAAATATTCGTTTTAGTTATGACGATATGCTTAGATTAAAAAAGAAAAAAATATTCATTGTCAAAAATAAATTCTATCAATTTCTGTTCAAAACAAAAAAAAAATCATAACTCTTTTTTTTTTCCAACACTTTCTTCATTAGTTTAAACTTCAAAAGTACAAAGAGAGTAAATTAAACATTCTCTTGGATTACTACAACACAAATTCAAAACAATAGAACATAGAGCATATAGATCATCTTGTAAGATGGACAACGGATTTGAGGCAAAACTCAAATACGTCAATAACTTCACGGCAAAACCGGAGAGTTTGAAATTCGTCACATGTGACTTTGAAGGCGAACCTCTACCTCCGATATTCGTAGAAAAACAAAATCGTATGTCTCTTATGGCCTTGTGCAAACCGTTACGTAAGAAGACAATTCGGTAAAGACGTTCATAAGGTTTTTTGGCAATAAACACGAGAGGAATATACTCCCTCCGTTCTAAATTAATTGATGTTTTAGAGAGTTTGTTTTTTCCACAATTAATTGATGTTTTCACTTACCAATGCATAAATTACCATAAAATGATTTTTTTTGCCCTTCTATTATTAAGATACTTATTTAGCAAATTATAAATTAAACAATAATAAATGAGGTTAAAAATGGTATTACACAAGCTTTTTTAATTTGTGTGAAAAAACCTTAAACCTCATCTAATATAGAACAGAGGGAGTACATCTCAAAAAGAGAAAAGTTGGTGGAGGAGGCAGTGTAAGGTTGGCAGTGTAAAACCGTAGAAGCATCAGACCGGCTAACCGGACATATGAAGGGCTAACTACCATCGAAACTCAAAGACTCAAACTAATTTCTGAAACTTGCGAGGAGTCGAGTGTTTGAGAAGAGTTGAAATTTGGTCTTTCAATTTACAAAGTAAATACGTTAGCCATTAATGAACCATCGTAAAACGGTTTAATTGGTAACTCTTTGCTTAAGTAATAAAAAATGGTAGGAATTAATAGAGTCAAGGAACGCCTACCTTCAGTCCCTTTCAATCTTAGGTACGAACAAATATACTCCATATCTTATTATTATTATTATCATCATTATCTTATTTGGAGCTTCGATTATTTCTAAGCTCATACAGATTAAAGATCGCCAACATCAAGGTAATTCAGTTGTTGAGTAGCTCCTATGTCTATAACAAGTTTATATACCGTTAGTTTTTTTGGTGCGTGTAATCCGTATAGTCCTATGAAAATTTTGCAATATGGTCTAGTTGGTACGAATCAATTTACACCTTAATTTTAATACAAATCACACAACGATAAATTGCATATACATATTACTCTTTTGGTATGTACATGAACCCCCCAAAAAAAAACACGAAAAAAGACAAGAATCTTATTATAATATAAACCACACCATACACTTTCACGATCTCAAAAGAAATATACTAAGTTCCTGTCCATAACTACCACCAGGATTCATCATATGAAACGATTCCGAGTCACTCGACCCAGTGACTCGCTCGAACCTCGCCCTCAAATACAGCGTCTGCTCCTCCTCATCCAACGGCACAACTCCAGCTCCGACTGAGACTGACTGCATCATCCTCAAGAAAACGGCGTCGTTCTCCGTCACCTTTCTCCTCACGGCGAATCCCATTTTCCTTCCGTTGCAATACATCGACCACATCGGAACATCAAAGATCGACGACGAACGACTGTTGCTACTGCTTCGACGACGGTCACACTCGAGGGCTATGCGTAAAACACCTGTCTGGTCCATTTCCTTGGCTAAAGCCGCCGTGGGAACAGCTAGCTCGAGCAGGAGAAGCGGAGGAGATCCCACGGCGGCGTCTTGAAGGCAGAAACTTACTCGGCCACGACGGTGTCCGAAGAAGGTTCCGCTTACGATGCTGTTACTATGGGAGGAAGATGTGGAGGAGGAAGAGGAGGAAGAAGTGGAAGAGACTGAAACGGTGTCGTTTTGGTATGGAGGAGTTGGCTGTTGGTAAGTGCAACAGTATGGGAGCATGCATTCGATGAGTGAACGGAGAGTTCGTCGGAGACGGAATTCACGAGCGCAATCGACGGTGGTCGGAGTGTTTATGATTTGCAAGTGATGATGATGATGAAGATGATCTCTTTGCTTTCCTAGATCAACCATCGTTCTCATGATTTTTTTGAGTTAAGTTTGTTGAGAGTTGAGAGTGAAATTAAAGAAGAGAATATATATTGAGTTTGTTTTTGGTGAAGAAGAAGAGGAAGTTTGATGGCATATATGTAGACTTGTGGAGTGGTATATGGAGAGTGGAGACTTTTCTTTGTTTTTTAATTTATTTTTGTATATTGTTATTATAGTAGTATATCTCTTTTTCGGGTCAAGTGCAAAAATTCTATTAAAGCGAGAATATCGACCTTGTTTGTATAATGATTTAATTTCGTGGTTATTTGTGCATTTAATTCCAACCACAAGATCATCACGGTTTAAATCTTGGGGGGAAAAAATGAAAAATAAACAAGGTAAAATTTGACATGTTAACTTTTGTTTTGATTTATATATAAGAAGTATTCTTTATTTGTTCGTTCATCAAGCGCTTGTAATGTAACTTTTAAACAATTATTACAAATGTAAATCATCTAATTTCAAAGATAAATTCGAAACTCTCTTGTTCTTATGATCATATAAATCCTAAATAATTTTACCTATCATATAAATCAAAAATAACTTTCAAACCTCCTTTCATTTGTTAACAAAGAAAGAAAAAACGAAAGGAAGGAACAGGAAGTGGGTCCACGTGTCGTATTTTTTGTTATAAAGGTGGGGCCCATTTGTTAATGTAATATCCAATCGGATTGTTTGGAAGCAAGCGAATGGTGCGCGTGCGTCAGCCCAAGTGAAGTCCCACGGCCACTTGACACTTCCAAGTTCCAACCTTTTTTTTTTGGGAGAATTACAAATTTAAAGCAAAAAATCAGAACTATTGTCCCCTTAGTACTTATTGGTAGATTATTGTCCCCTTAGTATTTATATTAATGTTAATCCAGTTTTACCCCTTAATTTAATCAATAATTTAATTACACAATATAAAAATTAAAATAAAAAGCATTGATATTTATTTTCAACGACAAAGGAAATATTTTTTAAATCTTTTTTTCCTAAAAAACGTTTTCAAACCGATTTAAAAATGGAAAAAAAAATATTTTTTGAAGATTTTCAGTTGTTCCTAGATTTTCTCTCAGATTTTGTTAACCGCTTCGTAGAATACGTATTCTACATTCAGTAGAATGAAGACAAAATAGTAGAACTTCAATTCTACAACAAAATAGAATATAGAGAAAATGGTAGAACTTCTATTCTACTAAAAGTAGAATATAGAGAACATGATAGAATGCGAATTCTATAATTAGTAGAATACATACAACATTGTAGATAACGGATTCTATAGGGATAGTAGAATGCTATACAAATAGTAGAATACCTATTCTACTATTGGTAGATTTAAGAGCAAATACTAGAAACCAAATTCTACAATTAGTAGAACATGAAAAAAAAATCATTTAAAAAAAAAAATTCATAAGATAAATTACATAATATATATTACTTACTTAATATGAATTTTCAGAATTTTTAAAGCAAGTATAAATATTTATTTCGATTTTCTTTATATTAAATAAAGGATATTTTAATCTAAACGTGGCATATCTCAAATAAGTACTAAGTGGACAATAGTTCTGATTTTTTGCTCTAAATTTGCAATTCTCCCTTATTTTTTGGGGGTTTTCTACTTTTTCATTTGTTTCACTATCAATTGAATTAATATTGTAAGAAAATTTCTCTAATCATATCAAACAAATTACTCACCCTAAAACTCGGGCTTTATTTCATTATTGATGTTGGAAACAGTTCTCCAGTGGCCTGCTTACTCACTTTTTCTGTTTTGTATATAATCGATTAATAGTTGTTTTTAAAAAAAATATATGAAAGTATACACATTAAATCGAAGAACTAGCTGAAGTTGTAGCATTTGTGGGGCAAAATAAAAAAATTGAAGCATTTGCGCATCTTTTCTTATTTTTCCACCATATATATATATATATAATAAAGTTTAACGCCCTCTAAATATATATGCTTTCTTTTGTCATCACGAAAATATATATGCCTTTACCAAGAAAATATAACATGAAAATAATGATGTAGGGCGTGAGGGCCTAAGAACAAGCATGCATAGAGCAATGATTAAAACCCAATCATGCTCCGGTATTTTTTTATAGCAGTTCTTAAGATGCTTTATATAATCATTGCTTCTAAACTTTATATACCGATTCATAATAGTTTTGCGTAATGAATGTGATTATGATTATGAATGTGATTATGATATCATATGATAAAATTTCAAAAATCATTTTTAACATCATCTTTAGCTTTTTTATATATATAAGAAGTTAAGAACTAATTGCCTAATTATTTTTATATTGTTATTGAAAACATAATTTTTATAGGGAACCAAAACATGGTTCGTATATTGATATAGCCATGTTTTTATCCATTTTTTATCCGTTTTTTGAGCATTTTGATTAGTGTTCTATTCGGTTATAAGAAAAAAATATTATGATTTTTTTGCATATATGTAGTGTCAAGACTTTTTCAAGTAAGCAAGACAAAAGTAATGCAAATTGGAGCAAAATTCTGTTTTTGGACAGTTTCAAGCCGTTAGAAATTCGACGCCAGATGAAAACCTTCTCACCGTCTGAACAAACCCAAATTTGGACACGAGATATAGGAATCAACCACCTTTTATTTCCAACTAGTTTGAGGACGATCTAACAATTCAATCTCAAGATACATTAAGAGTACTGAAGCCCCGTCAAGCTATCAAGCAGAAGCGGAAGCATGAAGAAAGCACTCATGGCCGTGAGCAGAAGGTTCGTGCCCACGGCCAGAGGCTTTCGCCAAGACCATATCATTTTGCCCACGACCAACACAGTTTCGTCCCGGACCAGGCCCGTTTGCAAGCCCACTTCAAATCTTTTGCCGTTTTGACAAGGAAAAACCATATACGACTTTTGAAGAGCTCAAGACCTATAAATATGTATCTTAGGTCTTTTATTTTCGTGTGCAACTTTTACCCTACTTTGTGCCACCAAATTCTTTAGCTTTTGTTATTTGTTCTTAGATCTAAGGGAGATAGATCTCTCTTGAACCCTTTTGTTTATGTTCTTATTTATTATTATGCATTCATCTATTTTGTTTTTGCTTCCTTAAATTATGTCAGAGTAGTTTCATAGTTGGATTTAAAGGGTTTAATCAAAGAGGATTTCCTGATTAATAAGGATAACAAGCGTTTAACTTAGCTCGATTTCTAGAATTTCTTTCTTTTAGGTTTGTTCATATTGCATGGAGCTAACGTAGCTAACTAGCTGTTAATCTTAGGATTGATAAAGCTACAGAAGTGCTGAATTTATTGACCGGAACTAGCTTATGAGAGCAATTGTGTTATAAGATATGTGAGTATACTTATAGGGCGTTGTGAACGTTATTGAACATGAATCTATTGTGTTGTCTACTACGTGACTATCAACATAAGCTGAGTAGTTAAGCTGTTAGAGCATAGGTGTTTAGCGCTACGTGAGTACGTAAGTTAAATACAATTTCATGTTCGAGTTTGTGGGACTTTATCTAGAAATGATTAAGAGCTTAGTTAACTTGTTTGAATCAATCTGAACCTATGCGGTATCCTTTTAAAACCTAACGCTTCGTTATTATTGTTTACATCGTTTTTACTTTCCGTTTAGCTTGCATACTACGACACCACCCCCAAAAACATTTTTTTTAGACTTCTACAATAACTTATTATAGATTTTTGCATACATGCGTAGATTTTTTGTGGATCGACACCCTAAGCACTACATCGCACATATGTACACTTACAGACGTAGGGTTTTATAAATTTAAAACATGATCGTCTAAAAAAAAAGATGGCATCAAGTTTGTGTCACCGTTGCCGAAAACTCATATAAAGTGGATTCATATGTCAACCACAAAAAAAAACGAGGAATATAATCAACCGTAGATTATTACATACACAAAAGTAGATAAAAGTATATATCACATTAGTCTTAGTAAGATTGCATGTAGTCCAATCTCTTGATTCCATCATCTAACTTCTTACTTTAAATCATGGGGATTATTGCTTATGTTAGAAATAAATTGACTACTTAACTACAATGGGGTGATTGGCAATAGATAATGACAGTTGAATTTTATGACATCTACAAGTTACAACCAACTTTTTCTTTAATATAGTAAACACTGTTAATCAAACTTTCATATGTATGTTAAAATCCAGAACTACTGTTAAAAGTATTATAGATACAACTAAAACCAAAGTATTACTGCAAAAATCAATTATTACACCTACAACTACAAGTCTACTTAACCGATACACTTATTTACTTATATACTTTCTTATATTTAATTTAACGTTTAGTAGAGCAATATAAATGATTAAGCAAAAAAAAACATGCATGACACAAAACTTTTTTTGGTTTTGGATCATATGAAAAAGGGAAAAACATGAAAAGCCAATATTTACGTGAATGCTTTGTTCTCATTATCACTTTATATCCATTCACAGAGATTGTCGGCTTACGTTTACAAGTGTATTATGTCCAATCTCTCCACATGAACAGAGGTTTTGTTACACATTTTCATTAACTTATAATATCGTGAAAGATAATCACAAAATCAAGAAAGTTAAGTAAATAAATCGTCGAGTCACGCGAGTGGATCTCACTTATGGCGATTTCGCTCTCAAAAAGCGAAACCTAAAAACTCGCTGATCTAACTCGTTCTAGAGGTTCTCTTTGGCTTCCAGCGCTGCGAGAGGACCCTTCATCTTTTGATACCTACAGCGTTTCATCCACGAGAGAGAAATCTTATTCCAACGATGTTTGGTAAAGATTACAAACTTTGTGGCGGTTTGGCGAGGCGGTTAGCGGTGGTGTCGGTTGAGGCTTTCGCTCTGAATCTGTGAGGACGTGATGCGGCGTTGGTCTTCTCTCAGCGCACCTAACGGCATCTTTGTTGGTGGTGGTTCTTGGTTGGAACGGTGTGACGGATGGCGGGTTATCTGAAGTCACGATTGGTGTGGTGGCAAGTGGTCTCGCGGGAGGTTGAACTCTGGATGTCGCCGCCGGTAAAAGTGGATATGCTCCGGGACAACAGTACTTTTCGGAAACGGTGGAGTTTTTCCGGTGGTTCCTCCTCCCAATATTCATTTTCCTTTTGTACGTCGTGCTATCGTGGAGTGGGTTAAGGCAGTTTTTCGGCGGCTATTTTATGCTAATCAATTTCTCCTCAGTGGTTTTCATTGGAGGGCAGTGGTTGTTCACGGAGGTCATGTTCCGTTCATGTTTCCACCGTGCGGAGGTCTTGTTCCGCTCCAGTGCTAGGTTGATGGCGTATAGTTCGTGACAGAGGTCTTCTGTTATGTTGCGATCTTCGTCGGAGGTGTTTTGATCCATCAGAGGTTTGCGAGGCGGCAACACCTGAGCGGCGGAGGTCCTGATTTGCTGCTTTAGGGTTTCGTTATCACCGGTTTTTTCCGGTTTTGTTTTTCGGTCCATAACCGGTTTTTTGTAATCATTTGTATTTCGATTTAGATCTCCTAATGACCCAAATCGGGTTTAAAGGCTATGTTAAGTCCGGTTTATTTTGTACTAACAAGCAAAAAAACACACAAAAAAAACAAAATTCAAATACATTAAAATTTTGGTCCCNAATATAAAATTAATAAAAGTTAAGTGAAATGATGAAAGAGAATGTATGAAGTTGAGTAAAAGGATGAGAGAGTGTATTTTTAATATTTTTTTATCTGTGAGACATCACATTTTATGTGCAATGTGGATGGTCTAACTCTTGCTTTGAACATGTTTCATGGTCTCGGTGTCTTCTTCCATCTCCGATCTCGCCATCGACTGCATCAACATCTTCGGGAATTAGCGTTAATCTCTTTGTTTATCCTTCGAGTATTTCAATTCTTTTGATGTTCTCGAAATTAGCCGGTACGGTAGTAAGTGCTCAACCAACATTCTCTCATTTGCGATAATTCTGGTTTATTTTCTGGTTAAATCCTGATTCATATTGGTTCTCGCCCTAATATGAGTTATTTTGGACTGTATGGGCTTCTTGTAACTTTCTTTCTCATGTTTTAATTTGAAACCACATTTAAAAAAAATAAAAAAATTCGGTAATTTAGGGTTTTTAATAACATATTCTTC
The DNA here is from genome assembly GCA_002933935.1 of Eutrema yunnanense. NCBI lineage: Eukaryota > Viridiplantae > Streptophyta > Magnoliopsida > Brassicales > Brassicaceae > Eutrema > Eutrema yunnanense. The sequence continues at coordinate 463,914 of PKML01064561.1, read as the reverse complement.
AACGTTTATATGCAAACATATTTGTATACAAAAGCTAAACGTTCCTTTTTTCGAAAATGGATGAAATATTATGTTTTTTTTTGAACATTTGAGTTATTGTGTATTTAATGAAGGTAAATAGGTACCTTATGGTTTCGGGTGTACTGTATATACAAACTTACTCAGATTATAGGGATACACACGTAATTGAATTAGTGGACCCAATTGACCGCCCAAATGTCCACTACCTAAATAAATAATGATTCGTTTCTTTCTTTAGTATTTGTCTCACACTTAGTTGTTTTGCCTTACTAGTTACTATAGTTACTATAACTTTTTTTTTTTTTGGTTTAAATGTTAAGATTTATTACCAGTTTTTGAAATTTTTTGACAGATGTTACAGGGAAACTAAAAAAGCAGATTAACCGAAAAAACTACTGACAACGACAAAAATGCAACAACAACACAGAAAAGCTAAGAAAACGGCTAGCGAGATAAGATCAAACGAATACCGAAACAAACCCAGACGTAAAAGCAACAGTCACACGCCAAAGCGCGGACCATCCCATTCTTGCCACAGCTCCGAAGAACTAGAGTTCTCATCCTTGTTGCCACGAGCATTATCCTGAGGCACGTCCTCAAACCTCAAGAGAGATGCCTACAGCTTCTCCAAGAACTAACGGGATCTCCGACTTCCGTAGCGGACTAACGTATAACCATCGACAAGGGAGTTCGAGCGGGCAATCGAAAAGTCACCTCCGAGCGCCATTCCCGAAAAATAGAAACCCCTCAGGAACCAGCTCCCATAGCTAGAAGCTAGCCGCAACAACAAACCGTTGCCTCGACATCTCACGTCCGGATCCGGTCCACCATCTACACCGGACTAAATCCGGAGCCAACACTAGCCGAGCCCTCTCGCACAGACGCGTTGCCGCCGCATCTTTGCCGGAACACTCAATGCCGAGGAACTCATGCCACACCGATGGAAGACGTCGCCAAAGCTTAACCGCCACACGAGCCAAACAAAGCTACCGTCGAGCCACACGCCTCGACCCACCGCTGAGAGCCACCGCCGATGGAGCCACACCTGCCAGAAAACGAGACCCACCACTCCGAGGCTTGCCACACTGAGACAAGAGCCTCAACACCAATTGACGACGATTGAACCCGTCCTCAAGGTTCAAATGCCACCGCTGGGAGTCGAAGAGCCCAGATCTTCGAGCACCGCCCACACCGCCTCCTCGGAAACCAAAACGGGAAACGAGACAAGGGAGGGACCAAACTCGGTGGTGAAGGCCAAGAGCCACCACTCCACCATCGAAGTAAGCCGGAGAGCACGCCGCCGGCACGAGAAACTTGAGATCTGAAGCTTGAAACCGCCGGAGAGGAAAAACGTCGGAGAGCAACAAAGAGGAGGATTCGCCGACAGAGAGAAGCGGCATACGAAGGAGAGGATGCCGTCCACACGGGAGGACATACTACCGCCATCGTTAGCCCAGCGACACCGCTGAGCCCGCGCCGCCGTTGAACGAGGACCACAGCCGAGAACCACCTACTTGCCGCTGCAACCGACGGGCTAGAGATCTGAATCGAAAAAAAATAAAACAGGGAAGGAAGGAGAGGCCGACGCCGTTGCTGACTAGTTTTGTGATTAGTTCACGAACTCTTAAAAAAAATTAGTAAAGGGTTGGTAAAATAAATTTTCGAATAGATTTTTTTCCTGATCAATTTTCTTGTGTCTAACTTTTGATAAAATTAGTAAAATATTTTCAACTTTTTATAAAATTAGTAAAATATTTTTCAACTTTTATTTTGATATAAATTCAAATAAAATATAATAAACTATTGTAAAAAATATATCAAGATTTTGAATAGATTTTTTTTCTTTGAATATATATGAATTAATTTAAAAATATATAGTAGATAACATCTTTAATGCAAAATAAATATTTTCCATATTCTTATCACTAATTGTAAAAAACAATTATATCATTTTCTATTTCAATTATTTTTTGTTATTTGTAATGACATTTCATGTAATAACTTACAAAACAAAGTTCATTTTTAAAAATGTCTTTTTATATAATATTATAGAGATTTTTTAGATGTAAAAAAAGAATTTATACTCAATCTTACTAATCCAGGTCAGCATCGGACTGAGGATACATGACTAGAACCTGACCCAATCTCAATGGATTTAATCGATCCGACTACTTCCAAAGATAAACACATGCACCCATCGAAAACACTTTATCTACCAAATTTTTAAATGAGAGGAGCCAATGTACAACTTGCTTTACAAGAAGTAAGAACTATACAATCACCTCCGACTGCCATAACATGCCATGACTCTGTTCCAAACCGGAATCAAACTCAAAACATAAAGATTTTTTTTTTTTTTTTTTTGATGAACCGTCGGAGTTCCGGACCTTCGGCCCATAATCTCTTCCAATACACGGAATCGGCTTTTAGATATTCTAATTTAAAGAATAACATTCTGTCCTAAAAAAAATTTAAACTCAGAACATAAGAGAACCAACCCCTTGTACTACCACTAGGCTACCAACCCTTTGGTAAAACATAAAGGTTCAGTCCTTTTCCAAGTTAATCACTTGATTACAGCGCTTCTGACCCTTACTATATAGTTCTTAGGTATCCATTATTAACTAATAAAGATTTTTGTTTTATATTTGTCGTGCTCTAATAAAATGACTGATTGTTATTTGAGAGGTAGGTATGATTTAAGTGGTTAGTCAAATTAACGGCACACTTTGGAGTGAGGAACATGCTTTTAAATTATTGAAATCGAAAAACTTTAGAAGTGTTAGTTCTACCTTCTCCCTTATGATATCTAGCTGTGTATATTAAATTTATTAATTAACCAACACTCTCACTGGAACAATGTACACATATAGAGCGAAATGCAATTCAGATATATAATTAGTGGGCAATAATTTAAGGTTAATGTTTAAGACAATATAATGGCTTCATGATGGCATGAATTATTGAGCGTTTATATGTGCACTGGGCTAGTGGACTCTAAATAGTCAAATATTCTTATATTATACAACATTTTTTGACCAGCCAAAAGCCTAATTGACTGGTAAATGATATACATGCGATGCCATACTAAATACATAAAAACATTATATTAATCAAGGCAATAATTAACGAAAGTTTTGACTAGTAATTAGAAACGTGCCCCCTACCACATCCACATTGTCTATAAACTTAATCAATACTGTAGTTTATTCCGTTAATCTATATGTATATATGATTTTAAGTTTTTTAAGCTGGTTTTTTTTTTTACTTTGCTGGTTATGTGCTTTTCGCCACCCTATCAACGTTGTGCCTGATCAGGATATGGGCAAATACATTATTTCAATTGGCCTATAGAAGGCCCAACAATAGAATTTTGTTGAGTACGAGAATAGGCGGCCTTCACAGTCTGAATTTTATTTTCCGCTAAACTAATTCACACNTACAAAAGCTATCAGACCAAAAGGTTTGTATAGTTTAGTAACAAATATCACATACTATTTTAGTAGTTACTTACTTTTGTCCAAAGGGACCATCACTTTTTTTATAAATTTTAATTTAGATTACACACGGACAGTAAAAACAAAAAAAAAAACAAATCAAATTCATGTGCAAATTGACAAATATAATGTATGTCCATTTCGTTGATTATGCTAGACTGGTTTAGTTTTCTCGTTGCCATATTTTTTTTCTTCTTAGAAAAGTAGTTTTAGTTTTCTCGTTGCCATATTTTTTTTCTTCTTAGAAAAGTAGTAAGCAAAATTGCATGGGTCCATCCATCGTTTCAATCCCCTTTTACTCGCCTCTCACGTCCCGTGATATGAAGCAACATTAACATATAGTATGTGTCTCTTTTTTTTACAATCTTGTTGATTAAAGTAATGGCCCAATCGTGTGGCTCATCTCCACTATTTGTTGTTGTTGCAATGCCCACCTCATCATCATCTCCTTGGTGGAGAGTCATGTGTTTCTCCGTCTACATTTCACTTTTTTCACTCTCCGATTTAAATACATGGAATATTTCTAAATCGATCCACATACACATGACTCGTCATTACTCAATCAACACAAAGTTAGAGCAAAAGTGGAACGATTTAGAAATACTGAAACTCAAATTAATCTTCCATTTATACTTAGATTGTCACTTTTTTATAAACATTTCAACATAAACACGACTCCTCATTACTCAGTAGAGGACACGAAGAGATTGTTTGTGTCTAAACTCTAACGGCTGATATCAAATTATTAATCATTTTTCCAAAATGATTAATTTCTCAAATTATAATAATCAGTATTACATGAATAAACAAAACTTAAAATAATGTTGAGTCTTAAAGTTGTCCCACTAGAGTCTAGAAACTTCTTTGTATCATTTTTCATTGTAAGTATGTTAGTTCTTAAATTCCACATGTCCGTGATGGTTATCACGATGATCGATCCTCACGTAAAGTGATATATGATTATTTCCTCCATCCTTTATTACCGGTCACGTACAAAATCTTTTTGTATTTTACCATTTGTAACCACAAGACTCAATAACAGAGGATTCGTAGGGTTCAAATCTGTACATAATCTGTTAATCACAGAGAAGCTTCCTACTGTATCAGCGCCGGCTCGAATTTTTTGTAGGCCCTAGGGCAAGATTCAAAAACAGGCCCTCTAACATACAAAAAATATGTAATCATTTGGTTTTTCCTTCATTATGTTCCTCCTTCCTTTTTCCTAGCTTACTAGGTAAGATTTGCCCGCGAAATAATTATTAAATAAATTCAATGTTGTTTTAGATACAANACACGAATAAACAAAACTTAAAATAATTTGGAGTCTTAAAGTTGTGCCACTAGAAACCTCTTTGCATCATTTTAAATTGTTAGTATGTTTTTTTTTTTTTTTGTCAAACAAATTCTTCTCATTACTTAAGCTTCCATAATACAACTAGAGGGAATTATCCATCCTCTTTGATAATGACAATACAAATTAAAAACAATAAAGCTTGAAGCATATAGAGTGTGATCAGGAGACAGCGAATTCAAAACTATGCTCGAATGCGTCAATAAGATAAACTTGAGAGTAGTGGAAGCTAAACTTCTGGTGAGGATTGTGATGTCCTCGAGGATACCAAGAAGTTCAGGAACACAAGAGCCTGAGGTGATGGTTCTAACCAATTGTAAGGAATCAGATTCTACCGAGAAAAGTCCTTATTTCTTCAGAGGTAGTTTGATAAAAAAAACTACACGAATTGACACGACAGACAAAGAAGCCTTGGATTTACTCAGGTGACCCTCGGATTGAGGTTTAACAACTGTGAAGATTTCATAGAAGGATATGGACACCACACACAACTTTGCCTTGGATTTACTCATAATACCCTCATGCCATTCAACCAAAGCGATATGGTTGCCACTAGAGAGAACAAAGGTGTAACCGATGGAAACCATCGGGACAAAACTAACTACATCCGGATACCACAAAACCATATGCATCCACTCAACAATCAACCAATATCTTCCAAACGAAGAAGAAACGGAGAGTGGGCAGAGGCAAACCTGGAGGACCGGGAGAGGAGGGGAGATGGAAACAACGGGAAAGGAGCACAATACTCTGAATGAGGCAGTCATGGAGGTGATCGGACAGAGGCGAGTCAAGCCAATTCGTGACTCCAAAAGACCCGAACAGCATAGCGGGAGATGAAGGGAGATGGAGGAAGTGACAAGTAAAGATCGGACGAGGAGACAAGCTAGATCCGGCGGGTCGGGAGGGTCAGGAGGTTCGAGAGGGTCGAGAGAAGAGGTCACCGCGAGCAGATCTGGAAGCACGGTAACCGACGGCGGCTCTGCAGAAGACAACGAACCAGCCAGATCTGGAGAGAACCTTGTCGAAACAGGAACAGGAAGAGGAGCCATCATCAGAAAGGAAGAGGAGGGAGAAAGAGGAAGAAATTCTCACCGGCGAGCGTGAGGCTCACCGGCGGCGGTGGCTAGGGTTTTGGGTATCCTAATCGCCTATGGGAGGGGCAGTTTGACCGGAAAGATAAATTGTTAGTATGTTAGTTCTTGAATTCCACATGTCTGTGATGGTTATCAATTAAATTTAGTTATTATATATATATATATATATAATGGTTAAAATATAGTTCCTAAAAAAAATCTTTTTAATTTATATACAAATTAATAACAAGTTAACGGCCTTGAATGTTTGGTGCGTTTCTTCCAAACGCCGTGTGTTTTACAAAACATGTCACCATTCACCGTTCAAACGCAGGTGTGGTTAGGTGCGGTTGCGGTTCTGAAAAACAGCTAGGTGCGTTTCAGAAACAGAAAGAAAACATGAAACGCACGTGCGGTTGCAAAAGAATCAAAATAGGTGCGGTTAAGTGCGGTTAGGTGTTGTTTTTTTTTTTTTTTTTCTGTCAACGATTAGGTGGTTTACAGTTGACTTATGTATATATGTATCATATAATATTTCATTTTATATAGTTATTTTAATTCAAAAAAAAATTAAAAATATTTGGATTATAGCTTTGAGAATTATTATTGTCTTTGTCTAACTGATGTTATTAGCTTTAAGACACACGCTAATAGTTTTTTAGTTTTATAATTTTACATATATATATATATGTTTTAAAGCTCAGAAAATTTTGAAATAAATCATATATGTTAACTTTATCAAATAACAAAAATCTATTTGAAAAAAATAAAAAAATGTCATTAACAACGTGAGGTTGGACTAGTGTTTGAACCCATATAAGTAAAAAATGTAGACACCTAAAAGAACATGGGAAAATCAACGTACTCGATAATATTATATGATTTTACTTGGTTTTTGTGGATGTATTTTTTTTTGAGCAATAAATATATTATTGTAAAATGTCAAACAAATTTATTAAATTTTAATAATTATTTAGTTATGGTTCGTAATTAATTTACGAAAAAGACTTGATCATTAACAAATTAATAATTTTAATTTATAATTATATTAATATCATTAATCTATTTTATTTATAAATTATTTTTTAAAACTATATATCTCGCACAGCTTTTTATATTTTCACCATTCACACATTTGAACCGCACCGCATGTTGTTTTTTTCACCATTCATATATTGTCATGCACCGCTTGTTCCGCAGTAACCGCACTTGTTCCGCATGATGCGTTTCTTCCAACCGCACCGCAGTAAAACAGCACCGCACCTCCTAAACCGCTTGTTCCGCACCGCTCAAACCGCTGTTACCATTCGAAGCCTAAGGGGTTATAGTTACTCAAAAATTTTAATGTGTCTAATATGTTGTTAATATCATAATATGTGCTTACTACTGCTGAGGACTTTGAGTGGGCAAGTATCATTTATAAACAAATGACATCGTTAAAATGAAAAGAAAAATCACTAAATAGAGGGAAAAGACTGGGATTAAATAAAAATAGAAAGGAAACTAGAGGGTGCAAAATCAGTGTGAGAATCTGAAGAGTCTTCTGTTCGGGCAAAATCAGTGAGTCTAAAATTTTCAGTTTATCGTTTGATTTTAGTAACGTAAGATCAGATTCATCGATAGTCTAATTACTGGATTATGATTCCGTTAGAGTATAAAAATTAGCAATGTAAATATTAGCGTGATATGGTAGTGGAGATTGTCATGAAATTGTCTTTTCAAAATTCTCAAAATTTAGAAAATCACAAAACGTGTCTTCAATATTTAAGGTTACCATGAACCAAGGTGAATATCTGCCGCCGGTAAACCTGCAGACCCAACATGTTGCAAATCAAGGTTAGCAATTTTCTTTTTCAGTTCTTTTTAGTTTGAAGAAGTTATGACAAATGTTTTTTTAGGTCTAGCTGGAATATTGGAACAATCAAGACTAGCATGGCTTGATGCCAACGCTTGGAATCTGCTATTTCAAAACGTACATCTATTTCAAGTTACAAATCCTACACTAATTCCTCAAAGAACTGTTGGCATCTACCGGATTGATTCAGACTCAAACCAAGATTTAAACCAATGGGATTTTACTAGTAAGAAAAGAAGATTAAGGGATCTACATATTGAATTTGATGTAAGATTTGGGCATGCAGTTGTAGAAGGTGGAAGAAGGTCCAATATTCCAGCTGCCTGCCCAAATCTTACATCAAATTCAATATGTAGATCTCTTAGTCTTGATGCCAAACCTTGGAATCTGCTATTTCAAAACAGACATATATTTCAAGTTACAAATGCTACACTGATTTCTCAAAGAACTGTTGGCATCTACCGGATTGATTCATACTCAAACCAAGATTTAAGAAAAATATGTTAAAAATATCATGATCAAATCTTGCACGAATGAATATTGAATGAAAAATAATACTAGAAATGTATATGAATATTTAAGAATAACTATGAACTTTTGAATTGTATGTTTTACATGATTTTTATTCGAAAAATGACTAAATGACATATTTACTCATCTAGTGCAGTTTAAATAGATGATTAGAAAAATTGACAATTTAAATTTTTTCAGTTCCTCATAACATTTAAGAATAACTATGAACTTTAAATATGAATAACTATGAACTTTAAACATACATTTAAGTCATTTTAAGAAATGTATATAAATATTTAAGAATAACTATGAAATTTTGAATTATATGTTTTACATGATTTTTATTAGAAAAATGACTAAATGACATATTTACTCATCTAGTGCAGTTTAAATAGATGATTAGAAAAATTGTCAATTTTTTTTTTTCATTTCCTCATAACATTGTCGGTTATAATATATTAACATAGCTTATTCAGTAGTTCTGTCAGTTCAACAAATCTAACGATGTTGAAACAAGATCTTAGAGGCAGGAAGATCTTAAGATTTTCTGAAGTCTTCGAAAAAGAAATTATAAAGTCTTCGAAAAAGGTGTATAGGGGTAAAAAAAAAGAAAATGTTCATAAAAATGATAAAGTCTTCGAAACAAAGAGCAAAGTGAAAGGGTGTATAAGGGTAAAACAGGAACTTCACAGGAACTTCAAATAAAATATGTAGCCCTAAACACCACTCCTATATAAAGTTTTTTTTTTATTATTAATATGGGGTAATCCGGGACTTGCTACATACCCAACTAATCTCCATAGGCCAGAGAAAGCCATGTTAAATCCACCCTGGCCAAAGTGACTCGAACCCAGGTGGGGAAGCCCACGTAGACATTCCACGTAGACATTCCTACTATATAAAGTTGTACCTTCTACAGTCAAGGTTTTCCTCTGCATTATTTATCTATTTCCAATATCTTCAAGCCACCTTCTCTCTCCATACGAGAGATTCAAACGAAATACTTTTGGTTTCTTCTGTATTATTTGCCTCTCTCTGATATCTTCAAGCCTTTTGCTTTTCTGGGTCTCTCTGATATCATAGTTATTTGAAAATAAAAAACGCAAACAAACCAAAACATAGTCTTCAAACCAAAACAAAACACATAGTATTTAACCAAAACAAAACCCATAGTCTTCAAACCAAAACATCTTCATTCGTACCTGTAATGTATGAATGTAGTAAGCCCATACAGTTCTCTCCTTCGAACTACCATACGGCAGAATCTTCTTCCATCCGGTTCAATTTCCCCTCGCCCATACCTTAGATCAAATTCGATATCTTGTGCTTTTCTCTTTTTCTTCAAGCTTGCGAAGGCCCATTCATTCATGTCTTTGTTAGAATCTGAGTCTATTTTGTAGATCCCTTCAGTTCTTAGTGGAACCAAGGTAACATTGGTCACTTGAAAAATATGGCGATGTTGAAATATGAGATATTCATTTGCATTAAGCCATGCATTTCTTGATCGTTGTAATGCACCAGCCAACCCTAATACACGTTCAAACATAAAATTCAGAAATCAATTTTACAAAGAAAAAAAAACAATTCAGCAGAGTTATTCAAATAATGTTTCAAGAACAGAAACTACTTAATTAACATTCATAAATCAATTTTGCAAAGAAAAACAAGAATTCGGCAGAGTTATTCAAATAATGTTGCAAGAACAGAAAATACTTAATTATTTGATCAGCTATAACTCCTAGAGCAACCCTAATACACATTCAAACATAACATTCAGAAATCAATTTTGCAAAGAAAAACAACAATTCGGCAGTTTTTTTTTTTTGTGCAACACTTTCTTTTCATTAATCAAACCTTCAAACTACAACCAGAGAGAATTTTCCATCCTCTTTGACCATACAAAGTACAGACATTAAAGCATAAGACAAATAAAACAAGATAGGATGACAGCGAATTCGAAGCTAGGCTCAAATGCGTCGATAGGCTATTCACGACAACGTCGAAAACCTTGGAATTAGTCACTTTGACGTGTGACTTTGAGTCTGAAACTCTACCTCCATAATTCGTCGAAACGAACATGTTTACCTCTTCTGGTCCCGTATAGACCGCTACGCAAGAAGACAATTCGGTAAAGACTTTCATACAGATTCCCGGCCATAAGCACGGGAAAAGATCACCTCTCCATGAGAGGGATAAAACGGCATTGGTGGAAGGAAGTGGAAGCTTTTTACGATGGCTTAATCGAATGAGTGGAGGTGCGGTTTTAAAAAACCTGAGAGATGCCGGACAGAGTAGTGAGGACGAGCTCTCCCAAAAGGAGTAAGGTGATGGCTTTATCCACTTCAGCTTGATTACTTCTGAGATGATCTCAACACCGGAGGCGTCTTCGTTGACTAAGATTCTTGCTGGGCTGATAGATGGGCCATAATTTGATAAACGTGGTGGGATAAATAACATGAGGAATATGTTGGGCCAGACCCACATTGAAGAGTAGCCAGAAACGATACACGTCTCGGAGACGGATGGCAGAGCACAAGAGGATGATGGCAGATTAGCCGGAGCCGGCAAACACCTGAGCCTTGGAAAAGTCACAAACTTCATGGAAGAGAGGAGGAGAAGCAGCAAAGTCGATGACCTATGCCTAGACAGCCATCCTCGAACTGAGCAGAGACAGGGCCAAGACCAGCAACGCTTCCATACCCAAGGTCTCTCGACCCGAACAATAACCTTACCACGAACCAGCGCCAAGTTCAGGGAAAGCGGCGGCGAAATGCTCGCGGAGGCTTGACGAAAACCTCTATTCAATCCCGACGAGAGACCCAGTCCTCCAGCATCAGACGAAGGGATAGTAGATAGAGGCAGCGGCGAAGCCACACGAACCATGTCACCGACGAACCCAAATCGAAGAGAGACACCGGCTACACCCCCACAAGCGCTAGCAAAGACGGAAGAAGCGAGGGAAAAAGTAGCAGTCGATAGGAAAGACGAGGCAGGGAGTGACGAGTACTGGATATGAGTCGCCGGTAAGGTAAGAACGGGCCAGGCGGCGACGGATTCGCTCTCCACAGCTCGAAAAACGGAAGAAAAGATTGGAGAGGGAGGCTCCGACGACCCCACAACGAGCAGATCCGGAGGGTCTGGAGGTTCCGGCGGGGAGGTCGAGTCCAACTGTGGCGGTGTGGACCGTTGATGAAGCGGAGGAGATGAAGCGTGAGCGGAAAGCTGACTGACGGCAGGCTGAGCGGCGGAGCTTCAGAGACGAGATCCCATCTCGAACGGAGTGGTGAGGAAGCCGGTCACCTAGGAGCTCGTATCTTCGGTCAGGAGGCGAACTGGTCGGCGGAGGAGGAGGAGCACCGGCGGAAGGGAAGCATCCGAGAGAAGCTCTTTACACGGCGCCTCGGTCTTACAATTCGGCAGTTATTCAAACAATGTTGCAAGAACAGAAAGTACTTAATTATTTGATCAGCTATAACTCCTAGAGCAACCCTAATACACGTTCAAACATAACATTCAGAAATCAATTTTGCAAAGAAAAACAAGAATTCGGCAGAGTTATTCAAACAATGTTGCAAGAACAGAAACTACATGAAAATGTTCAAAAAAAAAAAAAAAAGAACAGAAACTACTTAATTATTTGATCAGCTATAACTCCTAGAGCAACCCTAATACACGTTCAAACATAACATTCAAAAATCAATTTTGCAAAGAAAAACAACAATTCGACAGTTATTCAAACAATGTTTCAAGAACAGAAACTACTTAATTATTTGATCAGTTATAACTCCTAGAGCAACCCTAATACACGTTCGAACAGAACATTCAGAAATCAATTTTGCAAAGAAAAACAAAGAACAGAAACCACTTAATTATTTGATCAGCTATAACTCCTACAGCAACTACAAGCCATATACTTTCACAAATCCACAAATATATAATTGATAAGGAGTAATCAGATTAAGATAGAGAAAAATCTTACCTTGGTGTGCAACTACTTGTTCCTGCAGGTTGAGTGGCGGAGCGGCGAGTGGCTGAACGTCGAGTGGCGGAAGGTTGGCCGGCTGCGGAATCAGCCTGTGAAGACAGAGAGCATGAATGTGAAGACAGAGAGCATGAAGGTAAATAATTGAAACCATTTTTGTTTTACCTGTAGTGAACAAAAGTTGTTAGGTTATGATCGTCCCTCCTCCTTACACCCATACGGCAAAACCTTCTTCCACCTTGTACAGCTGCCTGCCCAAATCTTACATCAAATTCAATATGTAGATCCCTTAGTCTTCTTTTTTCACTAGTAAAATCCCATTGGTTTAAATCTTGGTTTGAGTCTGAATCAATCCGGTAGATGCCAACAGTTCTTTGAGGAATCAGTGTAGCATTTGTAACTTGAAGTAGATGTCTGTTTTGAAATAGCAGATTCCAAACGTTGGCATCAAGACTAAAGGATCTACATATTGAATTTGATGTAAGAAAAGAGATTTTACGATTATATTTATTCTTAATTATTTATATAATTGAGATCAATATTTTAAATTAATTTTTTTCCTAATTTAATATCATGTTGGTTTTTTGTTGTTAATAAAAATTTTATACATAATTTCTTTATTTTTTATATTTTTTATTAATCATATTAGATGTGGACCAATAAAATTGATGTGAACCAATAAAATTGATAAGGGTATATAGCATCAATTTTTTTAATTCTCATTTATCGTTTTATCATCAAGTAATATCAATTTAACAATTTAATGTTCAAATAGATTCGAACTGAAAAAGCTTACATAGACAATTATTAGTGGTTGTTTAAAATTATATGTGAACATTTAATTATTGGTCAAAAACAAATTACATAGTTTGATGATAAAACGATAAATAAAAATTTATACATAGTTTCCTTATTTCCTATATTTTCTGTTGACAATAATATTAGAAATTGTAACATTTCTTAATTTTGAATGTTGATGTGGACCAGCAAAACTGATTGTTTAAAATCCTATATGGGCGCCCTTAGATGAATATAGCATAAAATTTTATCAGTAATATTTTTATTATGACATATAATTTCCTTTTTCTTTTTTTGTTTGTTAAGCTTCTTATGTTAATTTTACATAGAGTTAGCATAGATATCAAGTTAATTTTTTTTTATATAATTTCTATTTTCTTTTTTGTTTGTTAAGCTTTTTAAGTTAATTTTCATAGAGTTACCATATATATCAAGTTAATTTACTTTTTTTTTTTAATCATCTGAGTGTATTGATAATGAATAAGGGGCACCATGACAAGCAGACCAAGTACGAATAAGGAAAAGAAACAAAACACGGGGGAAAGAAACGTATCAAGGCCTAAACAATAAGGACTTAATGATACGATCCCCCAGAAACCAGAAACTCATATGTGGAGCCATTCTCCAATCCCTAAGGTCTGGTATTAGAAATTCACTCTGGCGTCATATCGAAGACGATCTTGTAACCATGATGGACCTCCTCTTGAGAGATATGATTGGAACCGTCCATCCCTCGTGACGCTCCTTGCTATCTCGCGGGCTATGTGATTAGATTTCGAAGATTCGAGTTCGAAACCGCATCATTCAAACTCTTGTTTCTAGATACGAGCTTATTCTATTAACGGATGAAAACGCGGCCATGCTTCCGGTTTCCCAACTGCCTCGTACACCGCTTTGCAATCCAAGGATATCATCACCTTATTGAATCTCAGGTCATGTAAACTCTGTAAAGCCCATAGAGTTAATTTCCTTTTAAATACTTTTTTCTTTGGCCTATAGCATCAACTTTTATTAGTAACTACGTGATTACCCGCGCATACAGGTTTATATTTTCGAAATATTTGATACTATTGTTTTTGCTCTTAACATTTTTTACATTATCTTTGTTTGTATATTTTATATCAAATTACTATAGTTTCATTTACAATAAGCTCCTAAATTACAAATAAACCCAACTGCATTTGCCTATGAAGGTTTGTTGTATATATTCGATGTTTTTCAAGATCATTCTCTGCACCCAGCTATAAAAATATAAATATTGAATTATTTTGAGATGTATATGTGAGACGTGGCCAAGACTGGAAAATATTATTTATTGCATGATAAGATCAAGGTTCGGAAAGGCGCTAGGCGCTAAGCGGGCGGTCGGGCACCGATTTGCGCCTAGGACGAAAATCGGTGATTAATCACCGATTAATCAGCGATTAATTTTGAACATTTTTTTTTAATTTTAAAGTTTATATGTATATAAGTTATAAGTTATGAATATATGAATCAAAACAAGTATGAAATAAGTTTTTTTGATTATCAAAGTAACAAAACATTATGAAATTAAGTTCAAATTCACATCTAAATTCCAAAAACAAAAAAGAAGTACAAACATATGATGCAAAAAATAGATTTGTCTTGATATTGAGTGACAAAAAAAGTACAAGAAGAGAAAAATCTTCATCATCTTCTTCAATGATCAAATTATCATGTGTGTTGTACTTCTAGATGTATTTTCAAAATTTTGTAATAGACCATATGTCCGTAAAAAAAAAAAAAAAAAAATTGACTTTTTGAAAAAAAGTCAACGATTTTTTTCAATCGCTGACTTTTTGAAAAAATCGTTGACATTTTCAAAAAATCGGTTGACCGCCTAATTCACCGCCTAGACACTAATCGCGGCGGTGCACCGCCGACTAGCGCCTAGGCGGCCGCTTTTTAGAACATGGGATAAGATTGTAAATTTGAAAGAGAAATGATATTATTTGAAGACATTATTGAATATCTTATTTTATTGAGTAATTGATTATATATATTAAAATGTCTTAATGTTAAGAGTTATAGATTTGTCATTGGAACCAAGTCAATGATATTTGTGTACAAATTAATATTTAAATAATGTTTTTAAGATTAGAGTGATGAAGAAATTTGAAGGGTTTTTGTGCATAAACGTTACTAAAAATTAAACATAAATGACTAATACTTGTGCAAACCCAGAAAACAAAAAAATAATTAAATAAATAAATCATTTTGGACACATGGCATTCACTCCAACGATGATGTGGCAGTCAGCTGGAGAGAGTTGACCAACTTTTATATATTAGATAGGTTTTATTTTGACATATAATTTCTTTTTTTTAAAGCTTTTTATGTTGATTTTCCATAGAGTTAGCATATATATCAAGTTAATTTCCTTTTTAATGATTTTTTCTTCTGTTAATTTAGATATTTTGATATTTATTAGTAATAGATTTTATTTTAACATATATTTTCTTTTTTTGTTTGTTTGTTACGTTTTGTGTTGATTTTTCATAGAATTAGCATAAATATCAAGTTAATTTCTTTTTAAATATTTTTTTTTATTTTGTAACAGAAATGTATTTCCATTTTTGTTTTTTTCTTGCATAGATATCAGATTAATTTCCTTTAAAATGATTTTTTTTGTTAATTTAGCTCTTCTAATATTTATTTCTATTTTTGATTTTGCTAATTTAGCTTTTTTGATATTTATTTCTATTTTAAAAGACATTTTTTTAGAATTCTTAACATTATTTAAGATTTAATTATAATGTTGATCTGACATATTTTAATTGATCGTTTAAAATCATATGTGGACGACCTGGAAAACATATAGCTTTTTATGTTTGTTAAGCTTAAATACTGAAATTCTTTTTTATTTGGTAAACTTTTTATGTTAATATTCCATAGTTAACATAGATATTAAATATTAAGTTAATTTTTTTTTAAATGATCATTTGCAGGGATTAGCCCTGGGCGTTCGGATATCCGATCGGATTCGGTTCGGATCCATTCGGATTTTCGGATTTTCGGGTTTAAGATTTATTATCCATTCGGATATTTTAGAATTTCGGTTCGGGTTCGGTTCGGATCCATTCGGGTTCGGTTCGGTTTCGGATATCCGAAAAATCATAAAAATAAAATGAAAATTGGTTAAATTTGAATATAATTGGTTAAATTTAAATAAAATTTGGACAAAACTCAACAAATATAACTAAAAACTTCATATATTTTGGTTATTTTGGGTCTCTCAATCATTTTGGTATAAAAATAATTCATATCTCCGGATTTATAATTATAATTTTGGGTTATCAAGTCTAAATATAATTAATATTTTAGGTATATAATTGTATTTTGGGTATTTCGGATATCCATTCGGTTTTCGGTTCGGTTCGGGTTCGGTTTCGGTTCTTCGGATATAGAAATCTAGGATCCGTTCGGATATTTTAATGGTTTCGGTTCGGGTTCGGTTCCTCTTTTTCGGATCGGTTTCGGTTAATTTTTTCGGATCCGGATATTATGCCCAGGGCTAGCAGGGATAGCGGTCCAAATGATCATATCTTCATATTCTACAGCGACCATGGTGGTCCTGGAGTTCTCGGTGAGTTCGGTAAAACCCAGAGATTGGGATAGTTTTAACCAAAAATATATTGATGGTTCTTCTTCATCTTTTATTTGCAGGGATGCCGACTTCTCCTTACCTATATGCAAATGATCTGAATGATGTCTTGAAGAAAATGATTAATCTTCTCTCGTTGTGTGATTCGTCTAGTTTCGTCTCTATCGCCAAGCTTTGTCACACTTTACCCAGTTTTGATGTTTCTGTCGAGCTTTGCCGCCTCTGAATCTTGTCGTCCCCAACTTTCTTCCGATCAAATTGTCACTTAATCACCGTCAATTTCACCATGGTAAGCATTGATTTTCGCTTGGTCCCTAATGTAATATCTGGACCAAATTTGGTTCTAGGTTTTGAAGTTTATACCTTTTGCTTAAATCTAGATGTGTGTGATATTTTGTTTCTTATTTATGTCATTTATTTATGAGAACACCTCATAGATTTTTTTTTTTGTCTTTGCACATATCATAAACGACAATTTTCTTGCTCACTTGACTTATAAGGTCTTATAAAGTAGTTTCTATTATTTCAGGCTTACTATATGCTTTTGTGATTGTGGAAATGGTTATTTCTATGGAGGGACAAGATATAGTTCTGCATTTTATAAGTACACATTTACAGTAGCTCAATGACATTGTCTTGGCTCTAACTCATCGGAAACAAATACATGTGGTGGGTGTTGCAGAAATCAACATCGTTTTATAAGGACTTATAACCCTCTTTATAAACCCCATTGAATGGTTTTACAAGGGTTTGTAAATAGTGGAGATTTGATGTATGTAACTGTACAATTCTAGTATCTTTCTTGACTATCAATTGTTATCGTTTTATAATCGATATTTTCAATAGATTATTATCCCTTGCACTGATCGATTTCACTTAATGTGTTGATTCAGGGATCTCCACCAGTAAACATGGAGTAGAACATTCTGGAATCAAGACTTTGCACTCCAAATAGAAAATTTAAAAATTGCAGGAAATATGAGTTGTGTGTTTTGTCCAAATGAGTTATATTCTTTTTTTTTTTTGCCAAATTATAAATATTCATATTAATGAAAATTGAGTTTCACAAAAGTGCATAACTAAGGTACATGCTATCAAGAAAAAAAAGAAATAAAAAAACATGATAGCATAATTTGAAAGAAGCAGAACCCACAGTCAATGAAGCCACTTGATCATTAGTCCACCAAACTTTCTTTGATGCCTTCGAGCCAGGATGAGGTTTTTTACCTGGCTATCAATGTCTTTAAAGATCTGAGAAGGAGAGATATTTATGCAGTTGAATAACCAATTGTTTCGCTGCTTCCAAATGTTATAGACCACAGTGTGTACTACAATCTTTCGAAGCAGAGTAGGCGAACAATGAGACCTTTGCTTTGCCCACGCCATAAGGTCCGACCAAGAATGGAATAGCATCCGGTTATGCCCAAGTCTTTGGATAGCCATGTTCCATATTTCAGCACTAAATGAACAATGGAGGAGCAAGTGGTCTCTTGATTCTTCAAAACCAGAGCATAGACAGCAACAAGTGGGGATGTTCAATCCCCAGGAAGCTAATCGAACCCTTACGGGTAATCTATTCAATTGAACTATCCACATTAGAAAAGAGTATTTTGGGATTGAACCTTTGAACCACACCATTTTGTACCAATCTCTATCTGCCGCACGCGGTCTAATTACGTTCCAAGTTTTGTTCGAGGAGAACTCACTGAGCTTTGAGCCTTCAACATTCCAGGAGAACTGATCCGCTATGGTGTTCAAGTTCGACAGCTGGACATTCCAGGAGAACTGATCCCAAATGAGTTATATTCTTTAATTGAATTTTCCTTTGTGTTGTTACTTTACTATGTGGAATTGTATATAACATATGTGAAGGTCTATAGATTTGAGTTGTATAAAAGTGAAGTTGTAAAATTTGCAATCATCAAGTCTATAGATTTTAGCTGATTTACTTGTTTTAGGTTTAGTGTAGATTCAGTCTATACTTTGTTCCATCGCAAAATCACTGAGTAAGACTTACCAATTTCTGCAATAGAACTTGTTTTAAGATACACAAGACTTGTATATAACATATGGTCAGGAATACTGTATTAACTTGGTGAAAAGAAACAACTTTTTCGATTTTTTCTTTGGACTGTACTTAAGAATGTGAAATGCTAAAGAATAAAAACATATATATTCTGACGTATTTATAAAGTTATACATGTATTTAAATGGTTTTATAATGTTTAGTAAAATTTTAACCAAATGACCAAATCCAAAAACTCAAAAATTATACTTTTAACCAAATAACCAAATCCAAAACATCTTAAAACTTAGGATTATACAAATAGAAAGTTATATAAGACTTTAAAATGTTTTCTAAGGTTTATAAGGTATTAAAAGAAATTCTTGGATTTATATGGTTTTATAAAGACTGAACATGATGTCATGTGGGAGTTTCACCAAAAATCAATATGATTTATATGTATTTATATGATTTTATGTAGTTTTATAAGGAATTATATGGTTTTATAAATATTTAACAAGATGTCAAATATGAGTTTCAGCAAAACTCCAATATGTATTTATATGGTTTCAGATAGTTTTAAATAGATTTATATGGTTTATAAATATTTATCAACCCTTCCTAAACGAATTCATAAAGAAAATATATGCCTGGTACCTTTCTTTTAGTCATGTTTAAAAGGATTTAAATGGCTTTATAAGGATTTAACAAAAATGTCAAGTGAGAGTTCACCAAAAATCCATGCAGTTTATATGGTTTTATATAGTTGTAAAATGATTTATATGGTTTTATAAAGATTAACCAAAATATAGAGTTTCACCAAAAATCCATATGGTTTATATGTATTTATATGGTTTTATATAGTTATAAATATTTAATAATATGTATGAGTCGAAATTTCACCAAAAAATCATCAGATATGTGATCAATTTAAAAACTTCATTATAAAGCTTTGTAAAACAGTAACAAAAATGTATTT
This sequence comes from Eutrema yunnanense, assembly GCA_002933935.1. Lineage (NCBI taxonomy): Eukaryota > Viridiplantae > Streptophyta > Magnoliopsida > Brassicales > Brassicaceae > Eutrema > Eutrema yunnanense. The sequence continues at coordinate 444,212 of PKML01064561.1, read as the reverse complement.
ACAAAAATGTATAAGGTCTTATAAATAAAGCTTTGACATTTTAGATCTATAAACACATATAAGTGATTGAGTTCATTTATCTCTGCAATTTTGGAAGAAAAAAAACAGCAAACAAAGCACTTCGTGCTCAACAAGACGAGGTAATTTAGATGTTGTTATTCTCTATCATGGTAATTTATAGCTGGATTAGATAAGTGAGGCATTGGCAAATTATATTTGAAGAAGTCATGCGGGAGTTTCATATTTGTGACCAATCTCTATAATATTATATAAGAAGATATTTTTAAAAATGAATTTTGTTTTGTAAGTTATTACATGAAATGTCATTACAAATAACAAGGAATAATTGAAATAGGAAATGATATAATAGTCTTTTAAAATTATTGATTATAATATGGAAAGTATATATTTGCATTAAAGAGGTTATTTATTATTTTATTTCTTAATTATNTTCAAAATCTTGCTATATTTTTCACTATAATTTATTATATTTTATTTGAATATATATCAAAACAAAAGTTGAAAAATATTTTACTAATTTTATAAAAAATTAGACACAAAAAACTATATTTTTTAAAGAGTTCGTAGATTAATCACAAAAACTATAGTTATTTAATGATGCATATTCGAGTTATGTTTTTAAGATTATAAGTTTTTGTGGCTTATTCCGAATAATATTTTAGTTCATTGTAAAACGGGTTAAGTAAAAAAATTATTATAAATTGACAACGTTATCTATAACCAATAATCATTAGTTAGCTATATTGTAAAATTTAGATAAAAGAAATTTTCTTAAATTTTAAAACAATTTCTTTTAAAAAAATTACTTCGCGGTATAATTAGCGCGGGTTAAATCTTAGTTTAAAACGTTTAAAAAGTTTATTATAAAGTTTTGTAAAAACCAGTAACAATAATGTCTTTACAAAAATGTATAAGGTCTTATAAATAAATCTTTGACATTTATGATCAACAAAATACATGAGTTATTGTTATTGTTATTGTTATTGTTATTGTTATTGTTATTGTTATTGTTAAACTGTTCATGGAGTTATTGTTACGCGTCTGAGCTGACGCGAAGTCTCTTGCAGCTATTAGTTTTTTTTCTAGCTTTGCATTTTGAAGCGAGAGCTTTAATACTTCAGCAGCTATATTTTTTCAGCTGCAGAGGCCAATTCCTTAGTGTATATATAGCTTATTCAGCTAGTTTTTGATTTTGCACTAGTAATCCACTCTTCTCCTCCACTCTATGCACATACTCTAGCTTCAACTTTTCATACTCAATCTCCTGCAGTAAAAAAATATCAACGCTCATGTAAATATAACCAAAGGTCCAAAAACCATATATGATATGATTTGAGTTTATCACATCTCCTCACTACCGGTGTAGATATCTATCCGGCATACTTGTGAGATGTGCAATGGTAAATTTGACAAAAAAGGGTTAAGGTTTTGATAAATTACATGAGGTTTTACTGTCTTTTTCAGCTCTTCTGCATACTCTTCACTTACATCATTATCGGAACAAGACGGTGAGGAGTTCTGACTCATTGTCGTTGCTCTATCTTGATCATTCTCTTTGAGAGAAAATGGATAAGGTGAGAGAAAATGGATAAAATATTTTTCCTTCATTCACGAACACATATTTTTACAACACACACATTACAACTTATAACCCTAGAATCAGATTAGTATTGGGCCTTGTTGAATTATTTTTTTCTTGGCCCAATATATTCTTACCCACTTGATCTGCTTCTTCGTGAGTCTTCTTCTTCTTCTTCGTAGCTTGACTTTCACCCTCCCGCAAACTTGTGATTGGGAGAATCGCAACACCAAGTTTGGTACGCAAATCTCTGAATGATTTTCTTGGCAATGACTTCGTGAAGATGTCTGCCACTTGCTCTGCTGCCGGAACATGTTTGATCTCAACAACCCCAAGCGCGACACGTTCACGGATATAGTGATAGTCAACCTCAATGTGTTTGGAGCGGTTATGAAAGCCCGGATTAGCAGAGAGTTGAACTGCAGACAGATTATCACAGTTGAGAAGGGCTGGTGTTGGTTGCGAAACACATAAGTCTCGAAGTAGATAATTAATCCACGTTAATTCAGCGGCAGTGTAGGCAAGAGCTCTGTATTCGGCCTCTGTAGAGGACCGTGAGACAGTAGGCTGACGTTTTGCACACCAGGAGACGATATTGGACCCAAGAAAGACACAAAAACCGGTTGTTGAGCGTCGAGTCTCTTGACAGCCCGCCCAATCGCTATCACTATAGGAGGTGAGAGAGAGAGAGCTGTCTTTATATAGATAAAGGCCAAACGTAGTCGTCCCTCGAATGTATCGTAGTATCCGCTTGAGAAGAGAGAAATCAGACACAGTCGGGGAATGCATTCGCTGACATACGAAGTTAACGGCGAATTGTATGTCTGGCCGCGTTAGGGTCAGATATTGCAGTTTTCCCGCAATGGTCCTGAAATAAGTTGGTTCTGGAAACAGATTTGTATCTCGGTACGCATCATCAAGTCGAATTGGAAGCGGTGTGGGCATTGGGTTTGCACTGTCCATGCCTGCTTCATATAAGATTTCTTCTGCATATGCTGATTGATTGAGAAAGAGCCCCTTTGCATGAGCCTGAACATGTATCCCAAGGAAGTAAGAAGGAGCTCCAAGATTTTTCATAGAGAATTTGGAGCTGAGCTGTTGGATTAAGACATTGACTAGATCCGGTGAGCTTCCTGTGAGAAGAACATCATCAACATATAGAAGAAGAACTAAAGTGTGATTATCCCGATGATACGTGAAGAGAGACGGATCAGCATTACTACACGTGAACCCAACTTCAATAAGAAAATTGGTGAACTTGTTGAACCATGCTCTAGGCGCCTGCTTGAGTCCATAAAGAGCTTTGTGCAGTCGGCAAACATGATTCGGATAAGCAGGGTTAACAAAACCAGGAGGTTGTTCCATGAACACCTCTTCTTGAATCTCTCCATGTAAAAAGGCATTTTTTACGTCTAAGTGAGTAATAGACCAATCTCTTGCAACTGCAACACCAAGCACTACTCGTATGGTAGATGTCCATACAACAGGACTATAGGTTTCGACAAAATCAACACCTTCTTCCTGAGCAAAACCTTTGACAACCAACCGAGCTTTGAGTTTGTCAACAGACCCATCTGCTTTAAGTTTTAGAGTGAAAATCCACCTGCAACCAAGCACACGCATATCAGGTTGAAGAGGAACGAGGGACCAAGTACCATTTTGTTGTTGCGCATCCATTTCATCATGACAAGCATTAGTCCATCCCTCATGTTTAAGAGCAGCAACAATGGTTTTCGGTACAACGGGAAGATCAGTTCTGGTAAACAGAGCATATCGTGGATTCTGTTTACGAATTCCGCGTTGCAGTCGAGGGGTCATTGGATGAGAGTGACGTACTTTAGGTGGATCAGACTGGGCACTTGGAGATGGAGAAGACTCAGCAGGAGGACGTGTGCTTTCAAAAACAGCAGGAAAATTGGGTGATATCGCATCCCCCACTTGCTCTTCCGCAGATTCGACAATCCCACTGGCTTGTTCATTAGACCGCGAGATAGATGAGATTGGGACGGTTGGAAGAAGGTGTGCTGGATGGGGCGTAGATTGCCATGCCTTAAGCAGGGGCGTAGAGTATGGATCCACAAAGTTTCGGTATCTGTCTGCAAACGGAAAGTTACCTTCATCGAAGATAACATGTTTAGAGATGTATATTCTCCCTGTGGGAGGATATAAACATCGATACCCTTTATATTGAGCATGGTAGCCAAGGAAAATGCATTGGAGAGACCGAGGATCAAATTTGTGATTCGCATACGGACGAAGACATGGATAGCAAGCAGATCCAAAAACCCTCAGAAATGAATACTCTGGCTTATGTTTATTTAGAGATTCAAAGGGACTTGTGTATTGCATTGGTGCAGAGGGTAGAAGGTTGCTCACAAAATTTGCTGTATAAAATGCTTCAACCCAGTACTTGAAAGGTGTCTTGCTCTGAAACATCATCGAGAGAGCAAGTTCGGTCAAATGACGGTGTTTACGTTCCGCAAGACCATTCTGTTGTGGTGTAGATGGGCAAGACAGTTGATGCCTAATCCCATAATCTGACAAGTGTTTTCTGAAAGCATTGCTCGTAAACTCACCACCCCCATCACTTTGGAATATTTTGATCTTCGTATTATATTGGTTTTCGACTTGCTTTTGAAAGGCCACAAACACTTGACCAAAATCAGACTTTACTTTGAGAGGAAACAACCATTAAATACCGGGAGAAATCATCCACAAAGATAACATAGTACTTGAAACCTTGATTAGATACAATAGGTGACGGTCCCCATAGATCACAATGGATTCGATAAAGGGGTTTCGATGCATTAGATACAGAAGCAAAAAATGGTAGCTTAGAGCTTTTCCACATCTGACATGATTCACAAATGGTGGAAGAGTTGTCTTTATTACTAGATATCTCCTTGCTAGTCTTTAAATGCTGAAGAATTTGAGAGTTAGCGTGCCCTAGACGCCGATGCCACACCATGTCACTTGTAGTCACCTGTCTATTTGAGTAGAAGGCAACGAAATCTGAATTCTTCAATACATAAAGATTATCATGTCGAGGTCCTTTGGTCACCACTTTCTGAGTTTGTAGATCAATCACATATACCCAATTAGCATCAAAAAATACACCACATGGGTAGTCATCACAAAGTTTTGAGATTGATAACAGAGATTTCTGTATATTTGAGCAAACCAGAACGTCGAGTAAGGGAATACTACCTTGAGAAGTAGTGATGACCGTAGAACCGACATGTGTAATGGGAAGTTGTTGTCCATTACCCACTAAGACACTTTCTGACCCATGGTAAGGAGTGGGGTTTTGAAGTGATGAAGGAGTGGTTGTGATGTGAGCTGTCGCACCCGAATCAGGATACCATTCTGTACCACTATCATCAGAGACATGAAGCGCATCAAGTGCTTGGGGAACATCTGAACTCTGATAAGCGTGATCAAAACGATTCCAGCATTTAAGAGCAGAGTGACCGACGCGACCACATATTTGACACACCGGACGTGAGTTTCTTCCTCCGGTTGACTGTGATGGATTCCACCCCAAGGAATTCACTTGCTGTGAGAAACCTCTGCCTCGGGTTGAATAACCTCCACGACCTCTGCTGCCAAAGCGTGGAGCGTTGTTACCACGACCACGCTGTCCAGAGGTAAAGTAGTTTGACCTTTGAGTTTGAAATGCAGTGAAAGGAGTGATGTCAGCCGGGGATTCATNAGTAGATCTCACGCGCTCCTCCCGTGGCGATTTTGAAGACCCTTTCACCTCCACCGCAAATCGACGCCGGCGAGTCGGATCTCGTCGGCGTCGCCTTCGTTTTTCTTTATCCGAAGCCGTCTCTGCTTGCTTCTTCTTGGTTCCTCGCGATCATCCTTCGCCGTCAACCCGCTCATATGTTTCGCCGATCTCCGTCGCTCTCCGTCACCCCTTCGCCGGTGGCTCTCCTTTTTCCGACCATGGATATGCTCCTCTGGCTTGCGTCGACCAAGCTTGTTGAAATCATCTCAATCGGTCAAATGGTGAGTTCCGAAACGAGTCTCGTTGGTTCAGCCACATCACTGCCCTCACCTCCACCCCTATCACCGGTGACAACTCCACTGCCGCCGTGTCGTCCCCTCACCTCGCCGCAGACAGTGATGAGCACCGATGAAACCCTAGCTGCTCTGAATGGGCCTCAATTACTGATGGGCCTAGCCCACCTTGTTTCTTCATCCGGAAATCGTGTGACCCAGAGCAGAATCTCAGGCTCCCTCTACTATCCAAACCTAGCGCTGGTGTCAGCCTCTGCCGTTAAGCCGAAGTACCCATCTCTGCCGCAGACTTACGCCGGCTCTCCAATATTACAAGGTTCGTTAAACTTTTTGTCCTCCAATTCGAACCTGGAGAGACCGTGCTTTCTCCTCCTCGCTTTTAAAGTAAACTCGTCGGAAGATATTTCTCCAATGACAAGTCTGAGAAAGGAGCTTCCAAGCCCTATTTTCCATCACTTGGAAGAAAGCCTAGCTAATGTTTATCAATGCTCAACATCTGCTTTCAAGAGTAACACTACCCCCTCCGATGTAAGGAATTTCAAGTTTTCTGGGTTCTTTCAAAACCCTGTAACATTTACACAGTGGCACATGTCAGATGATCTAAATCCTTTTGCCATCTACTTATTCATATTTACTGGATGTATAACACTTAGAAATACTTTAGGGCTTATGGCTAGAGTTAGTGCATCTGGATTAGAATGGATTTGTGTTCAACGGCATCATAACCGTTTTGTGAAATCGTGTGATTCCTCATCCTCTGTTGAGATGAGATGCATACGTCCGATTAGCCTCTCTAGTAGAGGTTATTGGCTTCCCGGTTTACAACCGATGAATCTCTCCTCCTTTAGGGAGCGAGTACTTTTAAGCTCTTTACAAAAGATTATAGCGCAAGTCTCTATGACTATAGTTCTAGTCTTACGAGTTAAGAATGACCATGTGATGGTCGTGGGTCTAAAGAAAGTTGATGCCAAGAGCGTCTCTCTCCAAAACTCGACATTTCGAGGTCCCGTGGACGGGGATTTGTTTGTTGCGNTCTTCGTGAGTCTTCTTCTTCTTCGTAGCTTGACTTTCACTCTTTTCATGTTGCCATTTCTCTATCTTGAACAAGACGGAGAGGACTTAAGATCTTTATCAACTTTATAAAGATCTCTATAAATTCTTATAAAATACTATAAACCCTTGTTCTCAGTACATTGCAGAAGGGAATGAGACTGCAGATTTTTATACGGTCTTATAAATCTGTAGATCATACGACTAAAGAGCTTCAAGAATATGTCGACGACCTGGCATTGCTCTATCACGCTGTAGTTGCTTCCATCTCCGTTACCTTATATCATTGAATAATTACCAAAGCAAACAAGATAAAATAAAATGAAAACAAGCTAGGGCTAATTGGTTTTTCCTAATAACATAGATACTACAATACATCAGATAAATGGAAACATTTATGAATCTAACATGTAAGGCATTCTTTTAATAAAGTAGAGCTAATTGATTTCAGAACATATACCGTCTCCCGTAAATTTAAAAGTAAATTGTTTAAACACAAAGCAGTATTGTTAAGAAGAACCAAAACAAAAATTTCTCATCAAATTATAAACCCAAAAGGTATCCAATGGTAGAAATTGAAAACTTTAACAAGTAATTAAAAGTAGAAATTGGAAAAGTATAACGAGTGATTAAAAGTAGAAATTGGAAAACTTTAACGAGAAAAGTTGAATTGTTTCCAACTAGAGGTTTTAGATTCAAACTCTAGAGCCAAAAATGGGTCAAATCAATATCTTCAGGTTAATTCATGAAGAAAAATGAGTGTTTCAAAATTCCCTTCTAAAAATCAGGAAATCCACCATTGCCTAAGCTAAGGCATTAAAACTAAAACTAACACTGTAGCCAAGACAAAGAAGGAAGGTGAAATTCTAAAGCTCACCAATCCAATTCGTATGCAGATGACTTTTTATATTTTTTCCTCCCCCGAGGTTTTTTGTTTGCTCCTTCGCACATAAATGGAAGAAACAACAAAATTTGGTGGAAAATTTTCTCTCTCTAATTAATACATTAAAACAACATGGTTAAAACTGTAATTATATTCAAAATTCTGCATTGAAAATGCAAAACGACATTTTTTGTGAAACAAAAATAAAACCTTAAAACGACACTCTTTGTGAAACGGAGGGAGTAATACTTTATACACGAACAGATAAATTGAGATCAAAGGTGCATGGTAAATCTATCATAATCTTGACGAAAGCTAATGATAAATATATAATACATTGAATTTGCTCATTTAGACAGCGATTTTTTTGTTTTAACGTGTAGACAGCGATATTGAAAGTGAAACACCTTTTATACCAAGCAATTACTCCATTTTTCTTACGAAATTGATGTTTTGAGATTTTTAAATACATCATTACTAGGGTTGGATCGCGGGACAATTTTAAAATAAAAAATGTTTTGAAATTTATGAATTTTTTTTTTTGATTTTTTCTAAATTTTATAATAAATCTAACTAATTATTATAAATAAAAATAAAATAAAAATTGACCACTAGCCGCCCTTTTTTCCTCTGGTTTTGAGCTCTGTTTCTTTCCACCTCTTCTAATTCTTTCAGATGTCTTTTCTTAGTTAATTATATAACTTTCAGTCTTAATTACATTCGATTGTAAACATTTGTTTTGTTACAATAAAGTTTTACATCACAAAAAAAAAAAAATTCAACCCCAAATAATTTCGGCACAGAGTTATCTGTGAGTTTTGGTATCCAACTTATTTAAAGTAATTATTATGAATATATATATGCTGCTGACAAAAAAAATAACATATATATGGGAAATTTGACGTATGTGTAATTGAGTAGTGTATTTTTTTAGTTAAATATTTTATGTACGATTGAGTTGTTTTCACCTATGGTTATTTGCTGGTTTCGTATGGTTTTTGTTAAAGGGCTTATGTATGATGAAAGGGAAATCAATTAATGATTGAGCTGTCGTTTTTTTTATAAAGGGTTTAAGTATGTTTGAATTGTTTTCGTACGTATCGTAATTTGCTTGTTTCGTATGATTTTTTGTCAAAACAGTTTATGAATAATAAATGATCAATGTATGATTGAGTTGTGTTCATATCGTTATATGCTTATTACGTTTTCTAGTTGGTGACGGTGTATATATCGCATGACTGTTACTCTTTCCACCGAATATTATTACAACGTTAACACTTTTATAACCAGCAAAAATATATCTATTTTCATATACACGTATATGCCGCTATATGCCTAGTATCGCTTGTGTAGTTTATAACAAAATATTTCGCTTTTTACACATTATATATGTCAACCAATAATCACTCGTACAAATATAAAATCATCTACATCTATGATCTATGTTAATGAGAGCTTGATTTTGGTGACTTGGGGGGGATAAAGAGCCCAAATTTTGCCATTTGGGGAAGATACCTATCCCTATCTACTATTACGCATTTTCAATATCAAGGCCATATTTGAACAAATTAAAAAAAGGTGATATCTGTTTTAAAGTCGCATGTGATTTCTACGCATTAATTGTAAGTTTGAATTTATGTTAGAAAAAAGTTTGAAGCTTATCTAACCGGGATCATATTCGAATAATTTATTATATATAGGGTTTAAATTGGTCAACGGAGGGAACTATTCAAAATAGTTTTTAGACATATATAATTGAAAATTTACGTATTTATTGTATCACTCAAATCTCGTGTAGGGTTAACCAAAACAAAATATAATTTGAATAAAAAGAAAATAACAAACGAAGGAGAGTTGACTTTTTTTTTATCTAATCAAAGTCAAAGAATTGAATGAGATAAAACAAACGCAGTCCAATAAGGCGATATGGTCGCTCGTCTAAAGACTTGATTACCAACTTTTTTGGCTACGTACCAACGGTCTAATCTTACGTGGCAACATAGACCTATCTCTCTTCCGCACACACGGGACAAATAATGGATGGCCTGAATTTGGCAACTGCTCGACAAGCCGCTATTTTTTTTTTTTTTTTCATTGTGAGATTTTCTAACAACATGACTAGAACGAAAATTAAGTACAATAAAGCATGTATGGTAAACTATATACAGTTTGTACAAAAATTCATATTGTACCCAATTAGAGAATTTATTGAGTGCATTCCACATTCTGAAAGTATATCGTTATAATTGTTTAAGACATGCACCAAATTCTTAGGAATAAACTAGCATATCTGGATTCTGGACCCGCCATCCTCTTTGTTAATATAGATTATAGATCCCTCAAGAATTGATCAAGACAATATCTCACTTTGTAGCTTGGTCACTTCCACATCCTCTTCATGTCTTTGCGACGATGATGATGATTGTTTTTCTGCATTCTTTCTCTTGGCACTGTTTGTGTCAATTCTTCGATTATATATGCATTTTTATCTTTTGATTGTCCTCTATAAATAATATATTTTTTCATAGTTTTTTTGTTATAGAAAATAGGAATATAATTAAACCCTAACAGATTAATCATACAATATAACTCTCTCTCTCTTTTTTATTTTTTTCCAGAATGACGCTCGTATATTGTATATGGTAAGAGTGTATATGCATATATAATTATATACAACCTGTCATTGTCGGAGATTTGCCGGTCATGTCGGAGGACTTGCTATTTTTAGAGCGAAAAAAGAAATATTGAATTCTTAACGTTCACACTCATCACCAATTCAGCCAGCACCCACGATGTTGAAAGAGTTAAATAAAAACCATATAAAAGGATACTGCTTTTTTAAACAAAACTATGGTCCTTAAAACCAAAACAAAACCCAAAAAAAAACTATGGTCCTATAACGGAATCTGTATCTTATTCACTTTTTAGACGTTAGAATCAATCAACACACATTTGGATATATTATATAGATATTATTTTTATTTGACAGTTTGCTTTTAGTTTATATTATTAGTGTATTCATTAGACACGAAAGCTCAACTCTGTTGAAACTTCAAAAAACTCACATTAATAATGTATAAGAAATACGATGCTATGAAAATTTAAACTTAGACATCATATTAACAACACAAATATTTATATTATTTCAAAATGAAAAAGAGTGTCCAATAAAAGTTAATCTAACCAACTTTTTAATAATACCACATATCTACATCAAACCCTAAAAATGCCAGTTAATATTAATTTTCATAAATGCGCGGCACCATTTATAATGTTTTTGAATTCGGCTTAAATCTAGAATTTTGATGAAATGTATCAATCAAAATTCAAGGGGCTTATAATTGATGAATGACACCATTTATAGCGTTATGAATTGAAAAATTTAATAAGAAATAACGGTATAATACCTAAATAAATTTCTTATATCACATATATTTTTATAAGCTAATCTAATTTTTGTTAAAATATAAAATAGTATTTCAGCAATAAATCATTCTTCCGAAACAAAAGTGATATTTGTATCAGACAAACCCATGATATTTGTTTTTGGAATGGGGTTTGCCAAATAACCAGTTTGATTAAGAAACATATATGATCGAGTTTTTCAAAACAAAGCAAGAAACACATATCATATTGGTGCAATCCTTTTTTGTAGATATTATATAAAGTTGTAAACAAAGGTAAGAAACACATACTATATGTTTTGACTTTTGAGAGTTGAACTAAATGATAATCTATGTGTTTCCATTATAACTTATATATCGCTTAGAGACTAAGAGCTCTCTAAAAATAATCGAGTAAGTTAATTATAGCATTGAGAAGTAAGCAAAACTAACAAGTAATTTGACATTGTTTACATAATTCGGTTTGATGATTAAGCATTTAATTTATGAAAATTTTTAGGAAATTTAAGCGATACCTAACCTAGCATCTTTGTTTTTTTTTTTTAATAGTCGAACCTAGCTTGCCATCTATACTTCGATATTTCTATAAAATTTGAATAATTGTCGCAAATTAATATGAACCATTTTAATTTGCTAGCTTATCGACAATATTAGGTAACATAAATTGTAAAATGATCCTTGAAGATATTATAACCACAATATCAATTCTTAAGATTCTTTATATTCTATAATTGAATAACGTAGAATTTCAAAGTTTGAATTTTTAACATAGAATAACTGATTAATAAATTAGATTGAATACCTTAGAAATATTTTGGTAAAATTTCCTTGGTCGGCAATCCAAGATTTTTGTTTATTTCTACTTTAAATCAAACTACTGTTCAGATTCTAATTGCTAGTTAATCTTCCTCTCCAAGGCTAAGCTTTTACTCCCCATTTTATATATTCTGTTAGATTTAGAATGTAATTAAACTTTACGAGTTTAGCTTTATCGGTTATAACTTGGAGAAATTAAAAGCTTATACTTTTCACATAATTTTTTTTACATTCATGTTATGGAAAGCAACACATAAAATAACCACTTTAAAGGTTTATAACAATTAACCTTAAGATTTTATGGTTATCTGATTGGCTAATATAGAAACATCGCCAGTCATACATATAATTTTTTGGTAACATAAAAATTCTATAGCCTATGGTACGTGACCAAAATATACAATATATAAAATAAAAAAGACTAAAAAAGAAATATACAGTGTTTTCTTCATTTGAAAATATATCAAAAATTATTATGCTTCTTCTAATATAATTTTTTTTTTAAATCTTTTTCTGATTTGTTTGTTCCGCAAAAATTAAAGACGACTTAAATAGCGAATTTAAACGACGGAGCCTTCGTAGATCGTTGAAAGTTTCAGCCTAAAGGATCGAACCGCCAACTTTGCTCGCTTAGACGTATATCTTCTCAAATTACGTACCGAACCGGACCGGTTATAACCGGTCGAAGCCTTAAACGGAGCCGTTTTATTCAGCAACGGCCTTCCTTTCCGAACCGTCGATTCGCTTGCTTTCCCGTTAACAGCGGCGACGGAGTCGTTAGGCTGAGTCAGCATCATGACCGGCGAGATTCTCACCTTCTTACGCCGGCGAGATTCCTTCCCCACGGAGTTTTGGATCGCTACGCTTGCTTTCACGGCGAGAGCCGCCATGTCCGATGCGGTTAGACGATTCTGACGCTTAGAGATCGGGAGGACGAAGTAGATCTGCTCCGCCTGAAGGGGCTCTTCCGATTCTATGGCCGGGATGAAATCGTCGTAGTAGAGAGAATCCGAGTCGCAGATGAAATACGAGGAAGGTCTAGAGGAGGAGGAAGATGAAGCAGCCGCCGATTCTGCTTCCAGGACCTGAGATGCTAGCACCGGAACATTGTATTCCCGGAGATCGCCGTTAACCGTCACGATCTTCACCGTTGGGAGAGAATTGGAGTCTCTCCGGTTAAACGAGACACAGATACCCATTTCCGATTGATGTGAAAATTCCAGAAGAAATTTGAAATCGGTAGAGAGAGAGTAAAGCAGAAGAAAGGATTCACGAATATTGATACGACGCGTCGAACAGAGTCGGTCGTGGTGGGGTTTATATATAGAGAAGAAGGATGATGTGAGCAGAATTCCGAACCGGGTCATAAAATTCGAAATTATTTAAACCGGTTACAATTAAGCTTTTTCGAACCGGTAGCTGACACGTTGGTCCCGTCGCTTTGTCAGTTGTCTGTCCATTAGTAGATTCTTGTCACGCCTAATTTTTTTTTTTTTTTTTTTTTTGCTAAATGGAGATATTTAACCTTTCCCTAATCTTAATAATATTCATGACCTACTTACTCCCAATTATTTCTTTCTCTTGTTAAGTTAACTTACTATAAATACTGAATATTTATTTTCCGATAAGAACGCCACAAAAAAATATCTTAATTAGATTATATATACTTCGACTGATTTTCCATATTTTCAAGGAAGATTCAATCAAAGCAATTTTTTACACACACTAAAACACTCATGGAAAATGGTCAAAATTAACCCGAATTAAATTCGATGTGTTAAAAAAAACTAAAACAAAAATACAGTGCAATTTCATACTTTCTGAACATAAAAATTCAAATTTCTTACCAAACTATTGAATCTAATCCAAATCCAGCATTAACTGCAAATATGTTAGTCAAACCGTTAACAGCGCTGATTCAGCAGTTTGAGTAGAGGTGGGCATTTCGGTTTAATTTCGGGTTCGGTTCGGGTTCGGTTCGGTTAATTCGGGTTGAATAAAACTCTAGCCGAACTCAACCGAAATAAGTTTGGTTCGGTTTGTGTTCGGTTTGTGTTTAGTTCGGTTTGGTTTAGTTCGGTTCGGTTGTCCGTGCAATTTCATACTTTCTGAACATAAAAATTCAAATTTCCTACCAAACTATTGAATCTAAGCCAAATCCAGCATTAACCGCAAATATGTTAGTCAAACCGTTAACAGCGCTGATTCAACAGTCTGAGTCAGTTGCCACGTCAGTTAAAACATCCACAATTGTTGAATCACTGTCACGTCATACGTCATCATAATATTTTTATCTAATTTTTCTAAGAATGATAATATTTTTGACACACGCATTAACGCATACCAATTTTAGCCTCTTATATAGATCAGTAAATAAATATAGCTGTGGTTATGTATTTGGGTGCGTATGCATAGCGATACTCTCTTTATCAATCTCTTTTTTAAATTGGACTAGGATTTAACCCGCACTACAGCACGAGGCAAAATTTTTTTTATTTTGATTTAAGTAACATTTGTTTAAAAGTTTCCGCACTTTGTTATAAACATTACCTGATTAAAATATATTGGGTTTTTTTTTTTGAAGAATGAACATATGATTTGGCCTGATAGTTATAGATTTAAAATATTTTATATTAATTAAAAATATTTTATATTAATTAAAAATAAATTGTTATTAATTTATTATGTGAAGTAGATTATTTTAAATTAATAGTTGTGAAAGTGAAATGTTGTTAAAATATCTCTACATTAATTTTATATAAATGTGTTATTTGTTATAAATTAAAAGTTATGAAAATGAAACGTTGTTCTGGTTTTATCAAAAATAAATTTCATTTGAGGTAATCATCACTTAAATGAAAGATAAGGTATTAAGTCAAAAATAAATTTGTTCACTAATATGTGGGTTTAAAACAAATTGAGGACGTGACAAAAAAAAAACAAATTGAGGAATTTTTTAAAAAAAATATCAACAAACTCAGCTCTATAATTTTTTTTTTCCTCGAACTGTACCATTGTTTTTAGTTTTCAAGTTGGTCACTGGGCCCTTGACTTCAAAAAAAAAAAAAAGGAATGGGCCCAAAGCAAAAGCCATCCGTACGCCTCCGTCTCCACTCTCGACTCTCTAACCAATAACAAAGGAATCTGCCCTTCCTCTTTGTGTATACACATTTTTATACATTTCTTTTTCTTTCGCATACACTCGCCGTTTCGCTCTTTTCCCCGGTCGGCATTGTTCCCCTGTCGCTATCTTCGCCGGACCCGGAGGTAAATAAAAAATCTTTTCGATTATTGGAGACTTAATAGCTTGATTCTTATGAGTCTGTTTGATTATTAAATTCAGACTCCGTTGATTTTAAGAGCTTCTTTTTTTGTTTTCGCCGTTTATTCTCTCTGCTGGGTTTTATTTCAATGCTGTTTTTCTATAAGCTAGAAATAACATAATTTTTTGGTCCGACACTACCCGTATCAACCTGAAAATTGTAAAACTTAATTTTTTCCTTTCTCTGTCTCTCGCTCTCTTCGTCGCTTCACACATCACAAAATATTTCCAACTAATTTACTGTTTAATCTTATTCATATATTGTTTATGAAATATGAAAATTCAGATCTGCATCCAAAATAAAATATCCAAACTTGCAAACTAACGCAACAAAACATGGTAGAAAGATATTGTCAATCAATCTTAGATGCATAAATGATTTAAAACATTTATGTGGTGGATAGTTTTCATTGTGCTCTACCCATTTAAATAGACATATGACTATCTAATCACCAGCGTCTTCAGAAGCTTGATAAACTTGTTCAGCAAATGATCCCCACAAAGTACAACCTAGACGTTCATCACTACATATATTACAAAGGTAAAATCAGTATATATCATAATTTAGTAACATGAAATAATTTCATTGAATCGGGACATAAAATACAAACTTATCATCTCTTAGTTCAAATTCAAGCTTCTTTGTTGGCTTGTTATTGACTTCAAGTGATTCCATCTTTCCGACGTTAACAATATGACCCACAATATCTAGATGAATCAAAAAGGCAATTGTAGAGTTAGTTACATATATAATATATCATATTTATAACGATGATTGGCTAGAATTATTGAGTGATTCAGATTCATTCTTACCAACCAAGATATTTGGGTTGAGTATTTC